>CAJQUW010006915.1:0-430812 GCA_907163375.1 Prostheceraeus crozeri
AAAAAAAAAAAAAAAATAAAAAAAAAAAAAAAAAAAAAAAAAAAAAAAAAAAAAAAAAAAAAAAAAAAAAAAAAAAAAAAAATAAAAAAAAAAAAAAAAAAAAAAAAAAAAAAAAAAAAAAAAAAAAAAAAAAAAAAAAAAAAAAAAAAAAAAAAAAAAAAAAAAAAAAAAAAAAAAAAAAAAAAAAAAAAAAAAAAAAAAAAAAAAAAAAAAAAAAAAAAATAAAAAAAAAAAAAAAAAAAAAAAAAAAAAAAAAAAAATAAAAAAAAAAAAAAAAAAAAAAAAAAAAAAAAAAAAAAAAAAAAAAAAAAAAAAAAAAAAAAAAAAAAAAAAAAAAAAAAAAAAAAAAAAAAAAAAAAAAAAAAAAAAAAAAAAAAAAAAAAAAAAAAAAAAAAAAAAAAAAAAAAAAAAAAAAAAAAAAAAAAAAAAAAAAAAAAAAAAAAAAAAAAAAAAAAAAAAAAAAAAAAAAAAAAAAAAAAAAAAAAAAAAAAAAAAAAAAAAAAAAAAAAAAAAAATAAAAAAAAAAAAAAAAAAAAAAAAAAAAAAAAAAAAAAAAAAAAAAAAAAAAAAAAAAAAAAAATAAAAAAAAAAAAAAAAAAAAAAAAAAAAAAAAAAAAAAAAAAAAAAAAAAAAAAAAAAAAAAAAAAAAAAAAAAAAAAAAAAAAAAAAAAAAAAAAAAAAAAAAAAAAAAAAAAAAAAAAAAAAAAAAAAAAAAAAAAAAAAAAAAAAAAAAAAAAATAAAAAAAAAAAAAAAAAAAAAAAAAAAAAAAAAAAAAAAAAAAAAAAAAAAAAAAAAAAAAAAAAAAAAAAAAAAAAAAAAAAAAAAAAAAAAAAAAAAAAAAAAAAAAAAAAAAAAAAAAAAAAAAAAAAAAAAAAAAAAAAAAAAAAAAAAAAAAAAAAAAAAAAAAAAAAAAAAAAAAAAAAAAAAAAAAAAAAAAAAAAAAAAAAAAAAAAAAAAAAAAAAAAAAAAAAAAAAAAAAAAAAAAATAAAAAAAAAAAAAAAAAAAAAAAAAAAAAAAAAAAAAAAAAAAAAAAAAAAAAAAAAAAAAAAAAAAAAAAAAAAAAAAAAAAAAAAAAAAAAAAAAAAAAAAAAAAAAAAAAAAAAAAAAAAAAAAAAAAAAAAAAAAAAAAAAAAAAAAATAAAAAAAAAAAAAAAAAAAAAAAAAAAAAAAAAAAAAAAAAAAAAAAAAAAAAAAAAAAAAAAAAAAAAAAAAAAAAAAAAAAAAAAAAAAAAAAAAAAAAAAAAAAAAAAAAAAAAAAAAAAAAAAAAAAAAAAAAAAAAAAAAAAAAAAAAAAAAAAAAAAAAAAAAAAAAAAAAAAAAAAAAAAAAAAAAAAAAAAAAAAAAAAAAAAAAAAAAAAAAAAAAAAAAAAAAAAAAAAAAAAAAAAAAAAAAAAAAAAAAAAAAAAAAAAAAAAAAAAAAAAAAAAAAAAAAAAAAAAAAAAAAAAAAAAAAAAAAAAAAAAAAAAAAAAAAAAAAAAAAAAAAAAAAAAAAAAAAAAAAAAAAAATAAAAAAAAAAAAAAAAAAAAAAAAAAAAAAAAAAAAAAAAAAAAAAAATAAAAAAAAAAAAAAAAAAAAAAAAAAAAAAAAAAAAAAAAAAAAAAAAAAAAAAAAAAAAAAAAAAAAAAAAAAAAAAAAAAAAAAAAAAAAAAAAAAAAAAAAAAAAAAAAAAAAAAAAAAAAAAAAAAAAAAAAAAAAAAAAAAAAAAAAAAAAAAAAAAAAAAAAAAAAAAAAAAAAAAAAAAAAAAAAAAAAAAAAAAAAAAAAAAAAAAAAAAAAAAAAGCCAGTTCCTTTTGCATTGCTGTTAAATTTGATTTGTTGTTATTTATATCATCCCACTATCAGTAGTACTTCTGAATATCTCTGTGTATCTTTTTATCTTGTAGTTTCTTTTTTGTGTAGCTTTAATGTTCGTATAACTAGGCAGTATGTCGTTTCTTTTTACATGTTCTCATTGAATATAATATCCATGTTTGAATCTTAATTTATTGTGGCATACTTTTTCTCTGTTTTTCCTGAATCGATCTCTTTCTTCTTTTGAATAAGCTTTGTAATGACGATAAATGAATACCATTTTTTAATCGCAAAATATTTTCATTTTATTAGGCGATGTTTCATACCTTACTTTGGTCCATTTTCAAGCAATTGGTTAAAAATTACAAAAAGTTGTTCAAGTCTAAAGACTAGCATACAAAATATTTGAAAACAACAACCTTAGAACTAGGAGTAAAAAATAAGTACATAAGTAAATCAAGAAATCTAAAGTCAATGTAAAATTTTCCATGATATGAAAGATAGAGATCATAGCATTAGAATGACATTCAGCACATGACGCGTTGATTCCTTTATCCCTCTGATTAAGTTTGGGATCTTGTTCTTTAATTAGTCATCGCTTCTGCTATTTGCAATGTGTTGATTCCTCACTGATTCTCCACTCCACGTATTCTGCACGTGAGGTGAGAACCAAAGGAGAAAAAAAAAAAAACAAGACGATAATATGTGTTAAGAAGAAAAGAAAAGGAAAAAGGAAGTAAGTTGGGAGGGGGTGGAAAAAAAGAGAATACATAAGGAAAACCTGGCGTTTGGTGTGGGTGGGGTAATTTATGTGTTATTATGTGCGGGGTTGGGGTAGGGCATACAGTAATCAATTTCTGTGATAGATAGGTTGGAGAGCGGCTTCTGGATTGCCTCCATCCTCAGACTCCTGGACAACAATGCAGCAAGCCGTCCTCGACCTTCTGAGTAAGCCAGCCGCTCCGTTGGTTTATTAGATCAAGAAGTACTCTCCAGACGATTGGCCAAGTGCAGGCGGTGCGCGCCAGTCTCTTTTCGCTGAGGTTAAGGCTTGACGTTGCGGGCCCGTGGGGGTGTGGTGTGTCGCCCGTGAACTGTACTAGGGCAACGATTTTTAATATCTGGCAATTCCAGATTTCAGGGAGGGAATAATTCCGGAGGAGGCCGGATGACTCCCTCCCCAACGACGAACCATGGAATCATCCGAACAAATTCATTCCGGGACAAGACAGGGTGTCCGGTTGGGTCTGAGCTTATACTTCTTATTGGCTTCCGGACGACGAATGGGTAAGACGATTCCAATCGTGGGGGGGGTCGTTTTGGTGTTGTTGTTTTGTTAGTGTGGGGTGTTGGGTTGGTGTTGGGGGGGTGTGGGGTTGGGGTGTTTTTTGGGGGGGGTGGGTTTTTTTAGTTTTGGGTGATTATTTGTTTTTTTTTTGGTATTTAGGGGGGGTTGGGGGGGGGGGTTGTGGGGGGTGTGGTGGGGTGGGGGTGTGGGGGGGGGGGGGGGGGGGGGGGGGTGGGGAGGGGGGGGGGGGGGGGTGGGGGGGGGGGGGGGGGTTTGGTTTTTGGTTGTTGTTTTTATTTTAGTTTTGATATTATATGTTTTATTTTGTTGGTTATATTGTTGTTTTGATGGTGTTTTTGAATTTTAATTTTTATTATTGTGGTATTTTAATGGTTTAAAGTATTATAGTTTATTATATATATGTATAGATAATTGTGTGGGTGGTTTATAATATTTTTTTGTGTTGATTATGTTGTTATTATAAAATTTTGAATTATAATTTTGGGTTTTGGTAAATTGGTTGGTGAAAGGGAAAAAAAAATGAAAAAAAAAAAAAAAAAAAAAATATTTGGCAAATTGACACAAGGTGGTTTTTAAGACCACAAATAGTTCCTACTCTTCCGACAATGTTACCCGCTAAACCTCAAGCATCCTGGGGCCCTATTTCTCGACGAACTCTAAATGGTGGCAATCCGACCGTTTCGTTATTAAACGTCCCTGTTGCTTCAGGGCCACGACCATTCCACTACACCGCGGCGGAATCAATTACTATATTCCAGAAATACATCGACCATTACTTGCTCAGAAAATAATCGTCAAAGCCAAACGTGGGCCTTTCAAGTAGTAAGTAAAACTTCACTTCTGGATAGCGCAAGATGGCCGCCATCGAAAAAAATAGTCGCGCTGACGTCCCCCCCTCGCAAACGACAGAGAGTCAGACTCGGGGTGAGTGGTGTTGAGTTGGCCTCGGGAGGGTTGACGTGGGCGACCGTCTAGGTTGTCGTGGGTGAAATGGTGAAACGGATTTCAATCGGATTTTCAGATTTGGCATCAGCGTAAAAGTGGTCTGCATCGGTATGGTGAATTTGAAAGCAATCGGTGAGAAAATATATGTCTAACCTTCAAAATTTTGACAGAGGTAAAATGCTGACGTTTTGGGCTGTAGCGCCAAAACGAAGCATCGGATGGGAAAACGGATTTCAGATTCGGATTCAGCGTGAAATTCTGCATCTGTATGGTGAATTTGAAAGCAATCGGAGAGAAAATATTTTCGCTGACGTCCCCCCCCCCCCGCCACCGAACTTCCAATTTTGTTTCTAGTGGATGGATTTTGTCGTGCAATAGCTCGTTTGAAAGCTAAGAGTGAGACAAATTCAGTGAAAGAAACGGCTTTTTCATATCTGTCTTCGTTTAGATGTGAGACGCCATTTAAGATTTTGGGAGATTGGCGAAAAACGACAGAGTTAGAATTTTGGACGTTTTGGGCTGTAGCTTCAAAACGAAGCATCGGATGGGAAAACGGATTTCAGATTTGGAATCAGCGTCAAATTCTATATCAACATGGTGAGTTTCAAGTCAATCGGAGAGAAAAAATTTTTCTTCACAAAATTTTTTCGACAAAACGAGTTAGAATTTTTCCGCGATGGCTGTGGGCTGTAGAGCCCAAAACGAAGCATTGGATGGGAAAACGGAGGACAGATTTGGATTCAGCGTCAAATTCTACATTGAAATGGTGTATTTCCAGCTCAATCGGACCTCCAGAATCGGTGATAGAAGCGTTTTAAGTTTTTGGATGATGGATATTACGTCATCAGCTGATCGCCACACACTATATAAGCTGGGAACATGCTGGGAACCGACAGAGACTTGACATTAATACGAGAGATTGCCAACGGTAGGTCGTCTGTCTGAGCTCCGATGATAGCATCGGACATTCCAAATTCCGGGTTTCTGCAAGAAACCGACTTAGAAAATTTCATTGCTGATATTTGCTAAGCCGTCAGACTTTGAGGTTAGGCAGGTGATGGCCTTCGTCTCCAGGCCATAAAAGACTCCAAAACTTCAAAGGCTTGTAACTTTGCTTCTACAAGTCCGTTTGACTTGATTCAAAAAAGGTTCGGTCGCTATTGACCTGCCCTAAGTGATAGACTACTTATTTAAATTTCATAAGTAGTACTAAAAAGTTGAAATTTTAAATTCACTACTTTTGGAGGTTTTCTGGGGTTTTCGACCCTGCTGAATTCAACTAAGACATTTATGAAGTTGTGGGAGGCGAGCTTCGGCTTGCAATTTGCAACCTTTGTAAACAATCCACTGGTTTTCATGTCAAAATCAGGGTCCGGATACCAACACAGTGATATGACGCACGCTCTGTCCCGCGGGAGGTTGTATTTGTGGGCCGAGGCCCTTGGAGTTGGGATAAGATCCCCTCTGAGTAATGCCTGTAACGGATTCATAGGTTCGACACTTTCCACCAGTATCTCACAATTTAGATGTATGATTATAAAAATGACTGACCCAATGTCGCCTGTTTAGTAATTCTGAGCTTAATCATACCTTCCTTTACAGAGTATCATAAGTTTACAAAATGGGAGGAAACTCGAAGTTTCATATTAAAAAGTGCCTATGTGGCGAAGTCAAGCGACGTGGCGAGTTCAAGCGACCATTTAAATAAAATTCCCCGACACTCCCGAAGAGTATAAGGAGGTGCATCGCTGTGGTGAGCGGATAGCACATCGTGTCATGAATATTCGTCAGTGGATAACCTGAACGATTCTTGTCTATGAAGGACCATTCAACATGTCCTCATTAAGAAGGTGAGAAGAATTAACCACCTCAGAAGGTTGGGATAGCCACCTCACCACCCCACTTTTACGCAAAAACCTCGATCAAGAAGAGGGAGGAGACAGAGACGCATGCCTCAGAGGTTGGGGAAGGTCATCATTCCACCTTGTTGAAAGACCTCAAGTTGATTTAGATGCGGAGACAGAGCTGCAGTTGGCAGTTCAAGCATACAAGACTGCAAGAATGAGCAGCCAACGACATCTCACCTCAGCTCTTCTAGCTCTGAGTCGGAAAATCTCCGATTCTGAATCGGAAACGGAAGAGGTGGTCGTCACTAGCAAATCCGAGGACGCGGTCATAGCTCCTAAACCCGATAAGGCGATTGTGAAGAGTCGGGCAGTGCCAGCGCCAAAAATGCACTCCTCACCTAAAAAAGGAGAGGCATCAAAGCCCAAGCCAAGCATTGGGCTAAGGATGATGGTGTGGCGAGGGTTAGCCAAGAGTATGCCATTAAGAGGCTGAAGGATGAAATGAGTCGTTATAAAAACGAATGCTCAGCATTAAGGGATGAGAATTTTGAACTCAAAAAGCAGGTGGTGGAAATTAGGAGTCTTAAGGCTCAAGTATTGAAGTTGGAAGGTTTCCAAAAGAGAGCTCTAGCGAGTGAGAGTCGCGTAGAGCATCAGGCCACATGCATTAAGAACATGAAGGCGAAGGAGGCGACGCTCAAACTCCAACATGAGCAGGGGAAGATGGCTCTTCTTGAGGCGAAGAATAACGCTGTCAAGGAGAGAAGAAGAACGCTCCACCTCCCTGTAGTCGGTAGCAAAATTATCGACGATGTAATAATGGAGTCGGAGGATTTGGATAAAACGAGCGAGTGCTATGAAGGAGCAACGCCAGATATTCCCTGTCTCCACATAAGCATCAAACACAATGGCGACATCAAGAAAAATTCGCCATCGTAAGCGAAAGTTGCCGGCCAAGTACCTGCCTCAGCCACCACCATCGAAGGTTCAACGAACCGGTTGAATTGATTTATGGTAAGTTAATATCATCTCCATCACTTAAATATAATTTCATCTATTTTCTTTCTATTTTTTCAGATACGACGAGAACGAACCAACGGCTCTGATAAAGGGCCACCATGGGGCAAGACATGATAGAACCTCCACGCGGTTTGCCCTGGGCAGTCTTTAGACTGGCGAATAAAATCATTAAGTTGAATCAGCTATCAGTCAACTTGAACGTTGCGTCCGCGTTAGAGGGGTATATAAACCACTACCTCTCATTTCATTTCATTTCAATCATGCAGACGCCGAACAGTCAAGTCAGCTCTCCTCGCGGACCGCAGTTAAGGCCGCGAAATTTATTTGATGAATTTGTTAGAATAGAGGAGCAAGACAGAGTCCACAACAATCTTGCTCGGATTGGCAATGCGATAACAGCAAGTGTTGTCAATCCAATGGAATGGCGCTACATTCCACCCTCCACTCACATACCAATTAGCGTAGAAGTCGACACTGTTAGCATGGAGAGAGTCAAAGACTCTCTCAGCAGAATCGGTAGGCTGTAAGATGACGACCCCCCGAGAACGAACCAACGGCCCTGATAAGGGCCACCATGGGGCAAGATTTGATAGAACCTCCTCGCGGTTTGCCCTGGGCAGTCTTCGGACTGGCGAATACTATCATTAAGTTGAATCTGCTATCAGTCAACTTGAACGTTATGCAGTCGATTGCCATCCCTGAAGCATTCTGATTCGCTTGTTGAAAACCCTATATAAGCCAGAAGATTGTAGCGCTTCTCATTCATTTTAAGTCACGATGGAAGCAACGTCTCCTGCCAACAGCATTCCCGACTTCATCATCCTCGACGAGTGGGATGAAGAGGATGAGATGAAGTGAAAGATCGAGAAGATCGTTTGGACGGATGAGGTTGTGGACTCCGAATACCACCCGCATCCGAAAGGTGCCAGATGCACCAGCACGGCTTAGGCGGTATAGGGTATACGAGAACCTAACCGTCATACCTATTGACTATTCAAGCCAATAGTCAATTTGCTACTCCCGAGAACGAACCACCGGCTCTCTTAATGGCCACCATGGGGCAAGACATGATAGAACCTCCACACGGTTTGCCCTGGGCAGTCTTCGGACTGGCGAATACTATCATTAAGTTGAATCTGCTATCAGTCAACTTGAACGTTGCAAATGAAGTTCGGTGTAATACTTCCTTTCGACGGGCGTTCCTGTAAAGGGCGGCGGTGAAACCCGTAGCTATGTATATCGCAAGGGACATTCGGCAATGGTCAATCTTGTTAAACCTCTCTGCGTCATGTTTGCAAGTGATTGCCTCTGTCTCAACGTAGTATGCATTCGCGCCAGGGCGACATTTAGCCAACTGTCGAAGGTTGCCTAAAACTTTCCATTGCATACGTTATGAGAACCATGAGTTCTACCTGTCTCTATCAATGAGACGAATTGATGAATGGAATGAAATGGGAGGACACTCACGCGCCACACGCAACATAACACACTTCTCTCTTCCGTAGTCTAACAAGCTCTTTACACATGGATCGCAGTCGATTGCTATCTAAATTTTATTTAACACTATTTCATCTACCATCATCGTCCATATGAAATGTTATAAGATTTACAAGTTAGACTAAGCGTGCTACTATTTCCAAATGAAAAAGTATACATGGTTAAATCATCCACTTAAGCCCATCCGTAGTCTAACAAGCTCTTTACACATGGATCGCAGTCGATTGCTATCCCTGTATAAGAAGTGTAAGCTATCTTAATTTTATTTAACACTATTTCAACTACCATCATCACCCACATGAAATGTTATAAGATTTACAAGTTACACTAAGCGTGCTACTATTTCCAAATGAAAAAGTATACATGGTTAAATCATCCACTGAAGCCCCATTCAAGTAAGTCAGTATGAAAGCAAAGATAATACGAAATAAAAATTTATTATGGCATGTATTTCAAAAGGTCTTCATCGTCAATATCGTCCCAGAGTCCCAGAGTCTGACTTCACATAGATCGCAAAAACAGTTCACTTGCTTCAATCGTTCTTCTACCGCGAGCCTCACTTTGTCGATGTACTCCCACTCCGCCATAGTTCGTGGCTGGGAGTTAGGGGTGTACCATTCCCATAATTGGTGGAGGAATTTGGTACTGGTGATCTCCATCACATCATCAGTATCGCAGTGCAGATACTTCCACCTCACGCCTCTTGAGTCGGGACACTCCTTCTCACATACACTCTCCTCTTCGTCGTCCGCTGGGAATGACAACTTTCTGATATTGTCGAGTCGGTATATTTTCTCCACCTTCCCCTTCGTTGGAGCGTTTGGTGCAACGAGCGCCTTTGGTGATGAGCATGGAGAAGAGAATTTTGTGTTCGGTGTTGTCGGAGGGCTTTTCATGTTGACTGTGAATAATAACTTTGAAATGTTTTCTAATTCTTAAGTATAAACAAGCAACCAATCAGAATGAACAGCCAATGAATGATGAATATGAAGGTATATATGCAAAGTGACATTCGTGTCATTTCACTCTGTCTTTGAGACGTGTAAGTAAACTGTTCTCTAGTGAAGTCTCTATCTTGTTGAAGAAACAACCTTAAACATAATTTCCTTGAAAATGGTAAGTTGAAGATTTCCTCTCTCATCTTCTCAAACGTGTGGCTAATAGCATCTTCCTCAATTTCAGGCATCTACTTCATCACCAACGCCCTCCCTTCTCGAAGAAAGTTTTAGAGCTATTGAGTGAAGGTAGGTTGTAACAATACACTGAGACTTTAACAGAGATGATAGAATGATTTCTCTTTCAGGTGATGTTAGTTCCAGCTCAGGATTCTCGCGACAAGGCAACGAGTGGGAATGTGCTGACTGCGGGACATATTTTTACAAGGAAGCACAGTCTCCTTCGACACATCAAACAACGTGCGTGTCAACGCAAAGCGGCATCAATCCCCGGAGGTGAAGTTGATTCTGACGATGACATCTCCTTTCCTTGTGATTTGTGCCCTCTTTCTTTTGATAGTCACTTTCAGCGATCTTCGCACAGACTTCAACACACGCATTCAAATGATCACTACACCAACGGTACCTCTACAATCTCCCTCATTAATGTTTCACATAATAATTTAGTACGCGACTACTGCATGGAGTCCAATACTCAAATAATAGATTTTCCTGAGTGGCTCCTTCAAAATTCTAACATTATCGAAGCGCTCTTCAACAATTTAGACAATTTTAGAATGAAGGCGCTCATCTACCTCAAACTAAAATATATTAAAATAGATTTTCAAACGGGTCAAGTGATGGAGAGAATACAGTTTCATGTTCCTTCCTCTTCCGCAACCGAAGTTGTAGACTGCGAGTCTTGGCTAAATTTTCACATTCAATGTTTAAAATCAAATGTAGATAAATTCAATCAACGCGACAGCGCTCTCATTTTTGATGGTGTGGACTCAGCCATGCTCAAAATTTCCCTATTAGAAAGTCATGCAACTCGAGGCACATTTAAACTACCAAAAGCGTTGTATAATAAGAAAGCTGTCATCAATGTCGATTGTAAATCACAGTGTTTCAAATATGCAGTCCTATCCATCCTTCACTATGATGATATCAACGCGCATCGAGATCGCACCTATAGCTATAGACAGTGGGAAGATGAACTAGACTTTGAAGGATGTGATAGTAACAACATGAAAATCAAAGATGTAGAAACGTTCGAAAAACATAATAAGATTAAAATTGTCGTTCACGTGTGGGAGAAGGGGTTGAAGGGTGCCCGCTATAATTCACGTTCAACTTGTTATGAACGTGTAGTCAACCTCTTATTAGTAAATGAAGATGATAGCGAGGAATGGCACTACTGTGGTATTCCCAAAATCCCTCGCTTGTACACACACTTAGAGCACTCTAAAAGAGGTGAACATTTTGTATGCGACCGCTGCATCCGCTCCTTTTGGAGTAAAGATAAATTTGAAACTCACTATGAATGGTGCAAGCGAGGTAAATTACAAATGGAACGCATGCCCAAAGATAAAATATTTTCACATAGGGATAATGGTGACGAATTAAGTCCCCTGCGTGTCATTTACGCAGACATAGAATGCTACATTGATGATATCATCCACAAGCCAGCAGCCATATCCTGCTATGAAGTATGGCATGACCACTTTAGGAATAGACAAAACAAAATGCATACTTGGCAAGGTGAAGATTGCATTTCAAAATTTCTAGAATTTCTCGATAGAGCTGCCAAATTTCAACAATCATATGATTCCCAATTGCAGCGTAAGTCACTACATATGTCAGATGAAGACAAACAAAAACTTGAAAGTTGCACATCGTGCCCTAAATGTCATAAAACGTTTGATGACGATAAAATTAAGAAAGTGCGTGATCATGATCACATCACTGGTAAATTTAGAAACGCACTCTGCTCCAAATGTAACTTTGCACTTAGGTTGAGACGTCGTGTACTACCCGTCATTTTTCATAACTTTAAGGGCTATGACAGTCATATGCTCATAAAAGGAGGGTTGAGCCAGATGAAATCGTGGCAGTTTAATGTAATAGCGCAAACGAGAGAAAAATTCATGGCAATGACAGCAAAAGTACCAGTAGATAAAACTAAAGAAAATAAGACAGTCTTCTTCGAAATAAAATTTTAGATTCATTCCAATTCATGTCACCGTCACTAGCTTCTCTCGTTCGTAATCTCAAGTTTCTTCCCCATAGTCAAACTTTGAAGAAACACTATCCAAACTTAACGGATGAAATAATCACTCGCAAAGGAGTCTTTCCCTATGCGTATTTTTAGCTCAATGTCTAAACTAAATGAAACAACCCTTCCTTCCATTGACAAATTCCAAAACGATTTGACGGGTCAAGATTGTCCAGTAGAGGACTATGAACATGCTCAAGAGGCATGGTTAAAATTTGATTGCAAAACGTTTGGCGATTATATGATCGCTTACTAAGAATTAGATGTCATTTTTCTGGCTGATGTCTTTCAGGAATTTCGACGAGTGGCATTAGAAGAAGACAAATTAGATCCTATCCACTTTGTCAGTCTACCAGCCATGTCCTTTAAATCAGCCTTTAAAATGACTGGTGAGACCATCCATCTCTTACAAGACCCGGAGATGTATAATATATTTGAGCGCGGAATACGCGGTGGTCTCACATTTGTGAATAAACATCACATAAAATCTAAAACAGTAGGTAATGATCATATCCACCTAAAATACTATGACCAAAATAATTTATATGGCAGTTCACTATCTAAACCACTATCTCATTCCGAGTTTAGTTGGTTAAATCAAGATGAGCTTGCGTATTACTCCAACCCTTCAAACATTCTGAAGATTCCAGATGAAGGTGATTGGGGATATTATTTTGAAGTGGATTTGATTTATCCAAATAGTATTAAAAATAAAACTGCTGATTTCCCACTCGCACCTGAATCTGGTGAAGTGACTGAAGATATGTTTTCACCATTCATGTCACAATTTCATAATAACTTAACAGAGTGTGGACAGCCAAGGTACAAACCATGTCGCAAACTTTTACTCACCCAATATGATAAGAAAAATTATCTCGTACACTTCTGCATACTAAGATTCTATTTAGAAATGGGCATGCTTCTAAAGTCAGTTCACCGCATTATCAAATTTAGACAGAAAGCCTTCCTCAAACCCTACATAGATAGTAACAGTCAAAAACGTGCACTCGCCCAAAATAATTTTGAAAAAGATTTTTATAAATATGAGAATAACAGTCTTTTCGGAAAGACGATGGAGGATGTTAGAAAACGCATGAACTACAAACTAGTCATTGATGATCGAAAATATCACAAATTGACCTCATCACCTCTTTTCATTGATAGAGACATCATCGATGAGGATCTTGTAGGTGTTAAAATGACAAAATCTGAAGTTGAGTTGTGCAAACCCATCTATATTGGGCAAGCCGTTTTAGATTATTCCAAGCTTGAAATGTATCAACTCTTCTACAAAATACTAAAACCATGCCCTCTCGTAAAGAGGTTCGTTTGTTGGGTGGTGATACAGATAGTTTCTTCTTAGGAATTACCACTCAAAAAGATTTAAATTTTAATGAAGTAGGTAAGTCATTAGAAAAATATTTCGACACATCTAACTACAATCCCACTCATCCACTCTATTCCATACAGAATAAAGCCAAACTTGGTTGTTTTAAGGATGAAACAGCAGGAAAGGAAATAGATGAAATGATTCTCCTCCGTCCTAAAATGTATTCCATGAAATTAAAAGAATGTGCAGATAGCATTAAGCGTGCTAAAGGTATATCAAAATCCATTGTTCACAAAATGAAACATCGGTCCTATAAGAAGGCCTATAAAAATAAAACTATAACGTTTGTCAATATGACAATCTTAAAATCTCAAGTTCATACTGTGAAAACGCACACGTTCAAGAAACGAGCGCTTTCAGCATTGGAGGATAAGAGGTGTTGGATAGGACATAACACATCTCTTCCACATGGACATCCTGACACAAACATACCTCCACCCAAAAGAATAAAACTCACGCTACCACATTCAGGAGATGTATTGACACAATCAACTTTAACTCAGTATTTTGATGTTGCTTTTTGTAGATATACATGGTTGTTTTATGTATCGCATGAGATCGTTTCTTCCTTGTGAATATATGCCTACAGTCAGCCCATTCCCCCTTTATCTGTGAAAAGACTTTTTCATACACATATTTTTATTTCAATAAACATATCACAATGACTTCACTTTGTTTTCCGAAACACTAAACTTACGAGGGATTTAGTACCTTTCACATGGATGCACTCTTGTAAACCATTGGTAATTTTGATAGCAATAGAGGGTATAGTTTGTTTGACGACGGGATGATAGAAAATAGATTCAAACATCTTCTCGACTATTCCATATGAAGCGTCTTTAAGAATAAGAATAGAATAAATTATATATATTGTCCAAATAAAAATCAAAAGTAACATAGCACAAATAAGTCAATAAGGAATGGCACATGTGAGATCAGTGAGGTTATTCATAACTAAAATTGACATTATCACATAACAGTTCTGTCGCAAAGTCGTTCTGCAGTAAGGGACTGTCAGCCTTCCATTTCGTGGGTGAGAAACGATTGAATGTAGCGGATGATTTGTCAACTGGCACTTTTCGAAGAAGGTCTTGAAACTTAGGAGACGTTTTTGATGAAAGTTAGCGGCATTGTTGTTGCATTTACAGTTGGGCATAAAAATAATCTTTCTCGCACGCTTAAAAAGTCTTTCGATTTTCTGAACAATTTCCGCGTTTAGAATGCCAAATAAGGAAGAACAGTACATAACAATACTACGTGCAACGCTGTTAAAAACAATCCACAAATCATCATGGTTTAGCAAACGTTTAAGTATTCTAATCATGTACAAAACGCCTTGAACAAATTTTGAACACATTACGAAAATGAATGCTCCAACTGAAACTGTCACACCATGTAACACCCAAGATCTTCATTTCTGTGACCATTGGGAAAGGAAAAGGGGAATACACGTCGAAACACTTCTTACTGATACATAGAGCCTCAGTTTTCGTCTCATTCAATAGTAGATTATTTGAAGAAGACCACATCTTTATATTATAAAATTCTGATAGCAAAAGCTCAATGGAATTGTCACTTTCGAACTTGGAAATCGGACAAATCTCACAAATATCGTCATCATACATCGAAATATAAGTTATTGATGACAATGGTTTGATGTCGCTACAATACAAGACAAATAGAAATGGCCCTAACAAAGAACCCTGTGGGGCACCACTTGTAACAGCGACTGGAGAACTAAAAGTACTACCCAGCTTGACACACTGAAAACGGTCGGTCAAATAAGAACAGAGCCATTTAATAAAACCAGCTGGATAACAAAGTTTGCACAGCTTCTCTACTAATGTTTTGTGACAAATTCTATCAAATGTCTTAGAAAAATCGTAGTTTAACACCATACCCGCACCAGTGTCTGTGCGATCCAAAATTTCTGTAATGGCATTGTGCATAGAAACAAGACAACAATTTGTATCAGAAAACTTCTTATTAGCAAATTGGAAACATGGGATATTGGTTTCAAACTTATCCCGCATTACACTCAAAATATGAGACTCCAACATTTTGGCTGGTGCACTTAACAAATTGATTGAACGAAGTTGATCAATACTAGGCGGAGAATTCTTAGGAACAGGAGATACGACACAATATTTGAAAACAGATGGTACTTTACGTTGAATGATAGAACAATTTATCAAATTACACAGAGGCTCAGAAATATACGGAGATGCAAGCTTGTAAAAACGATTTGGTATACCATCGGAACCAGTTGCTTTGGTGACAAATAGCTTCTCTAAAAAATTGAAAACATCATGAGGCTCAGTCAATGGACACCAGTTGTCGTCTGCGTATTCATATGAGAAATCCGTCTGTGTAAAAGATTCGGCAAATATTTCGTTAATTGCATTCGCAGCTGATTCAAGGTCCGGAAAGTTGGAAATGATTGATGTCAGTGGATCGTTAGTACATTTTCCCTTCAAATCATGACTTTATCATGAATAAAATCACGCAAAATGTATTCTTTTTTCTCACCAACAGAAATAGGTAGAATCAAATCACTTTGAATGTAAAGGTGCTGTTCATGTTTATCAAGTGTCATTGGTGTTTCTATACCAATCGTATGCGCAGCAGTAAACACAGTTTGTAGCATTGAAAAACCAAAGTGTTTTTTCAAATTTTTACTCAATTAACATTGAATGTCATCACCCAGTTTCAGAACAACGCGTTGATTTTCAATTGAAAACGAAATGTGGTGTGTCTTTACATCATATTTACTTTTCATCACATGCTTCAACTTCTGTTGTATATAAGGATTTACTACATGAATGAAGCTTTCAACTGTATGATATAGACGCGGCATTATATTGATAGCAACTTTAGATTCTTCATAAGACTGGTAAATTTTCTTGATGCGATCACCATAGATGTCCACCCACCATTCATCATTAACTGAATCAGCTTTAGTGTGATATTCATGAGAAGCATACACCACACCGCTTCCAATAATAGGTGTATAATGTCTTACAAAATGACGCAAGGTTGGAGAAAAATAAACTGTAAGTTTGTCATTATATTTCTGAATGACCAACTTATTTTTGTCCGCCATAATTTTCTCTCCATACTTCTTACCCACAGTCTCATTCCATCGTTTTACTAACTCAATAAGTGATAAAGGTTGAACACCACGCTTTTTCAAAATGATGCGTTCTTCACATTCTACAACATCTTCATCAAATATTTTAAATTTATAATGAAATTTGTTGATTCGATTTGAATAAACTTTTTTAACATTTGCAGTGGCAATTGACGTTAGATGTAGTCCATGACCAAAACCGAGATGTGGATAGAATTCGTTATCCAAGCTCAATGTAAGACCTTTAGTAAAAGAATGAAAGCGAAGGAACTGTCTCCCACTACAATGATAGATAGTAAACTCACAAACTTTCTGATCCTTATTCTTCATGATGGAAGCATTACCACTGTTGAATGCCTTGATAATTTTCTCATTCCCAAATGGACCATAATAATCTGATTTTATCTGAATCCATTCATAGTTCCACTTTCCATCTGACGTTAAATTGTATGGGAACTGGAATGCATTATTCATCGTTATTCCATCATGGATGCGAGGAGTCAATATCATTTCTTCCAAATCATTCACATTCTGAATATTGCTATCATAGCAAATACTAGAAACACCAACCTCCCATTCACCTTCTAAATGTAGTGGGCGATTTAATTCTACTCGATAGTCTGATGGTTTATTTTTGGGAAATTTATTCATAGAAGCATTACTGGGCAAGTAGATTAGAAACGAGTCCTTATTTTCATTTTCCATATTATTCACATTGGAAAAATATATTAGCATACTTTTGCATTAACTCTTCATTCGGAAATGGAGTGTGATACTTGTCACAGCATCTTTATGAAAAGGAATCAACGCACCAGCATCGTCATAAATTGCAATATCAATTTGTGGGATGTATTTTGATTTCAGCTTTGTATAATGCACTTTCTTGAAAGTATGCTCAGATAAAATACTGCAGCTTTTTGGCTGGTATGGTATCATTGCTAGCAATGGGGCTTCAACATCTCCCACACGTACATCTTCACCAATATTGGAATATATCTGAAAATAGTTAATACGACGCGATAGTGACATGTCTGCGCTAGCTTTGGTTACAGTACCACTTTTAAAGATATTTTGATCAAAACCCAAAGTGTCCATTAGAGTTTTATCCATAATTAGTTCAATTCCTTTTCCACTTATAGTGAGAGACAAAACACCTTCTTTTTCAGAAAATGAAATTTGTTGCTCATTAATCACTTCATTTAAATAATCTACAACCAATTTAACTGAAGTAATAATGCGAGGCAAGTAATGGACAAAAGACCGTTCCAGGACACCATAAAATTCAAAAATTGGTATCTTTAAAAACGACATAAATTCATGAATTTAGTCCCTTTTTCAGGTTTTTAAGACCTAAATTCATGAATTTAGTCCATTCAAAAAGTACCCAATTTTTCAAATTTTTCAAAATCTCAAATTTGTGATTATGACATTTTTCACCCCCCAAAATCATGACCGTTCCAGGACACTAAAAATTATAAAAGTTGAGTATCTCAAAATTTGAGAATATCAATCGGGCGAAGCCCTAGAACCTTCGGTTCGATTTTCATTGCTTAAATCATGACCGTTCTAGGACACCGAAAACCCGGACACCGAAAAAATCATAAAAGTTGAGAATTTCAAATTCATGAATTTTATCCATCTTTCAGGTTTTTAAAATATATCATGTGACTAAAAATATTTCTTTAAAAATGGATGAAACAAAAGTGGAAGGAACTTCAGAAATGGAAGGAACAAAAATGGAAGGAACCTCAAGAATATATCCTTCGTTATCTCAATTAAAAACAGGTGAAATGGTTCTCAATTATTATTAAGATTAGAGCACTATGATAAATTAAGAAGACGCAATTATTACTTAGTCATTCTTCGTTATTGTATGCTCAACATTATTTAAAGTACTAATTGTGTGAAGTAGAAGATCATTGTAACTCATAAACTCAAAATTATTCAATGAACCCGTACACTGGCTGATAATTGAAGAGAGAGACAGAGATTGAAGAGAGAGAAACATCTAGCAGCTTTTCCCTAAAATTATGTTGAACAGCGCAATCATTTGTCATTTCAATTTACCCATCGGTAAACTTTTGACATTTCAACTTACGCGTGCGTAAAGTTTTGACATTTCAATTTACCCCTACGTAAATTATTTTCAGAATCTGTTTTCAAAATCTATTTTCAAAATCCATTTGCAAAGTCTATTTTCAAATTCAGTTTTAGAAATCGATTTGCAAAATTCATTTAGCGTTTGCCAAACACATACGGGTAGTAAAGTACTTCCCATTGTGAAGACATGAATAGATTAAGCACATAAGAGTGCATTGACAATAAAAGCAAATGACAATAAAATTCTTCTTCTAAATTTAGAACGCATAGACGGCGACATGCGGGATAGTTGTTATGGCAATTTTAAACAATCATTTTAACGATGAAACATATTTTACAAATGAAGTTCATGAAGAAAATTGAAATATATAAAACAATATAGATTAGAATCGGCTAAAGCCAGAGGAGCTTCGCTCCGATAATTATAATATAATCATTTCAAATTCGAATAAGTAGTAAGGAAAGACATCATTAGAGAACAGTTTTAAATCAATACCCCTCCTTAGGTCTTCTAGGGGTCCCTTAAGAAATTTTTTTATTATAAAATGAGCAACATAAATGAGTTTTTTAAATTATATGGAACGCAAACTACGACAAATTTCGACCTAAAGAAAATCGCAAATCAATTAGGAATAAAGAATTTTCATGTCTAATGAGAAACGAATTACAATTCCTAAAAAATAGGCCAACAGGAACCTTCAGTTCCCGGAATAAAGTTCCATCAATAACTGTAAATTTCATAACGAATCTTCACACTTCAGACCAAAACGGCGTACATTGGTCAGCAGGTATCTTTAGTAAAAACGGAGATAATTATTATTTTGACTCATACGGGCTTCCACCTACAAATGAAGTAAAAGAATTACTTGGAACGGGAACATACAATACGTTTCAAATTCAAACACCAGGCACTACTTATTGTGGACAATTATGTCTTTATGTTTTATTTAAATTACAGGAAGGAGTACCATTTCTAGATATTATGTTAGAGTTAAACAATCTATAACTCAAGCGAAGCTAGCTAAAGCGCCACCTAAAGGTTAAAGCTCTGTTTTCTGTAATTCATTTTGATAAAAACGACCTCTGATATCCTCATTATCTAAATCTTTAATTTCATAAGTAATCGGATAACTTTGATTTATTTTAGAAACTTCAAATATTTCTTTAGTCCAATAACCAACAAAGCCTTTTTCAAATTTGTTCTTATATTTAAATATTCTAACTCTATCTCCAATTTTAAATTTCGGCTTAAGTTTCTGCAAATTCGGATTACTCTCATTCGAATAATTATTCTCGAATATTTTCTTTCGTATTAAATCAGGGTCGTCAGAAGCATTCTTTGGGGTTTCTTCAATACCTGAATGAACTTTATTATTGTACTGCTCTACAATTCCTGGTAATATTTTTAACCATTTCTGATTTCCTTGGTGAGTAAATTTCTTGAAAATTTTATTTTTTAACGTCCGATTGAATCTTTCTATCACTATAGCTTTTCCTGCGTTTTCAGTTGAATAAACAGTTTCAAATAGTGGCTGAACCTTTCGGTTATAAAATTCCGACCCTTTATCAACAAACAATTTCCTTGGCTTTCTATTACTTTCTTTAAAGATTATTTCAAACGCATATTTAACTGATAGACCACTTTTATTTTTTAAAGGTTTTACCCAAGCGTATCGTGTATATAAATCTATAACTGTCAATGCGTATTTGTAGTCAGACTTTGTCTTAGAACCTTCGGTTCGGTCCCTTTCATTCGGCATATGAATAAGATCAGCACTCCAAATATCATCTTTATTAAATACTTTTACTTTTAATAAATATTTAGGCTTTCTATATTCTTTATGAATTTCAGATGCATAAACGATCTGAATTATGATTTTCATTTAAACCCTGACCGAATAATATTTTAGCTTGTAAAGCTTTCTTAACAAACATTCTTTCAATTTTTTCTCTAAATGTAGGATTCTGAATACTATCTAATTCTTGAATCATCTTCTTATCAGCTGCATGTCGAGAACTTAGATCATGATTTCGATAAGCTAAATCATGCCTGTAAGCGGCGGCATCTACTCTATTTATTGGTTCTTCACCTGGTTTCGGATTATTATTCTCATCTAGTCTTATATCTAATCGAGTTCCTGGGCCAGTATATGAATGACCAGGAAGATGTTTTTCTTTCGAATATTTACTCCAAATAAATCCAGGAAAGTTTTCTAATGTTTTTTGTATGTCGCCACCGTAGGTAGTAGCCAAACTTTGTTTGTCGTCGTTACCTTCATAAATTTTACAGTTTGAGTTTTTATTTTTGTTTAATAGATAATTCAATAAATCTAAATTAGAAATTTTTAATTTAATTAAATTTTCGGAATTTGTAGAATTCATTTTAAAAGATAAAAAAAAATTTTAAAAGATAAAACAAAAAAAATTGTTTTACCGAATCGGAGCGAAGCTCCTCAGGTTATTACCTTATCATACTAGGACTTAGATATATTCCAGAACCATCTTTAGTTTCTTTAATTTCAATTAAATCATCAACATTGTGGAGAATATTTTTAAGAACTCGTTTTCCTTCATCAACTAATTTTAATTTACTAATAAAATTATCTACTACTCCTTTTCCTTCGGGCGAAGCCCTGGAAGACATCTCTGTAGGGTTCGCTAATGTAGTTTCGTGGTCGCTATATGCGCAGCAAAAACATCTCAATGACAGGTGGTGTGTAGTTTTTTATTTGAACAAGCCGTTTCCATTATATATCGGTTGAACTTGAACATGATTGGACAACCATTAACACGAACCAGAATACAGAAACATCACATGATATCAATGTCATTTAAGTTGCAACTCTACATTTTATCCCCCCTTAAGAATCAAATCCATATCTCTGAGGTGGAATAACAGTTCGTCGTGGATAGCGTTTTGTCTTGACTTTCGATTGAATTTCAGCATATTCTTGCTTTGGTCGCCTGATGAGTCGCAGTTTCCTCGCATTGACGGTATAACCGTCGTCCAGTTTGAAAGTGTAGGGACCAATGCGATCGATAATTCGGCGTATAGGACCGGGAGGCTTCTGTACCCAATCTCCAATCATGAATTTCTGCTCAAATTGAGGCTTTCTCCTTTCGTTGGCGTATTCGGCTCTTTGCTCTATTCTCCTTTGTATTTCATCTTTCTTTCTCAACATTTCTTGACTTACATCGTTCGACTTAGTAAAATTCAAAATGGTACGAGGAACATAACAAAATATCAATTTAGATGGACATTCAGAAGTAGTACCATGAATCGTGTTATTGTACGCTAACAAATATCGCTGAAGAAAACAATTTAATTCCGAGAAAACAACATGCTCAAATTTAGCATTTTCAAAAATCTTTTTTAGGTTTCTATTCACACGTTCGATGAATCCATTTGCCATCGGGTTGTGGACAGAACTTTTAATATGGGAAATGCCATGTTCACGTAAATAGTTTTCGAACATTTCACTGCAGAACTGAGGACCATTGTCTGTTGTGAGTTTTGTACAAAATCCAAATGTAGAAAATAAACTCTTCAAAAATTCGATGACATCAGTCGACTTTACAAGTGGTAAAATTTTAGCGCACACATACTTGCTGTGCAAAATCGATAAGCGCAAGAATGTAAAAACTTTTACCGTTTACATCAGTTTTTGGGCCCGCAATATCTATGGCTAAATGTGACCACGCATGTAAATTCCATTCCGTAATCTGCACGGGACTCTCTCGCACTTGAATCTTGCAACAGTAACATGATCGAATTACAGCATCAACATCTGAATCCATGCCTGGCCACCAGTAAGATGACCGGAGACGAATCTTGGTCTTATTAATTCCGAAAATGAAATTCATGGGCCAAGTCAATTATATTCCTTTGTAATGGCTCAGGTATAACAACTTTCTCCCTCTAAATATGACACCGTCTTCTACTGAAATAGAATCACGGACATTGTAGTAAGGAATAATCTCAACGGGAACCCTTTTCTTGTCGGTAGGCCATTCATTGTGGACGTAGTCATGACTTTAAGACAGCACGTTGTCTTGCGATGTAGCCGAACGTATATCCCCAATACTAACAGGGACAGTAGAAATGCACAATATTTGTGAAGATTCATCAAAATCATATATCATCTGAAGTGGGTGAAGGCATTCTTGAGACAAACAATCGGCCACAACGTTTTTAGTGCCGGAGATGAATTCTACATTGAACTTGTATGCTAGAAGTCGTATCGCCCATCGAGTAACTCTCGCAGACAGTAAAGCACCGTCCATTTTACCTGTAAGTACTTGCCTCAGCGATGAGTGATCAGTACGTATCGTGAAGGAACGACCGTGTAAGTATTGTGACAATCGTTCAACTGCCCAAACTACAGCAAGTGTTTCTAACTCAGGAACAGAGTACTTAGCTTCAGCTACAGATAATTTTCGGCTAACAAAGTAGACAGGTCGTTCGATTCCATCTTTAACCTGAGATAACATAACCTCCTAAACCCGATCTAGACGCGTCAGTAGTAAGATACGTAGCACAATCAGGGCCATTGTCAAAATAATCCAATATTGGTGCATTCACCACAGCATTTTTCAAAGACAAAATAGCACGACTTTCGCATTCCCCGATACAAAAACGATACATCATCTTTCAACAGAGAAAATAGGGAGCGGCAATTTCAGAGAACTGTGCAACAAATGATCGAAAATATGAAATCATACCCAGAAAGGAACGCATTTCTTTTTTTGAAGTAGGAAATGGAAGATCTTTCAAAGCACTCATAGCTTTCAACGAGGGCTGAATACCTTTCACAGAAAGGTGTCTACCCAAAAATTCTATTTCGTTGACACGAAAGACAGATTTATCTGTATTAATTTCAAAATTCACAGAAGATAATGCTTCCTCAACGCGCTTCAGAGCGAGATCATGCTCTGCTTGAGTATTTCCAAATACTAACACATCGTCGAAGTAGGCGAGCACATTTGGAATATTCCGGAGCAGATCACTAACAATCCGATTGAAAATAGCAGGCGAATTTGCTAGACCGAAAGGCAATTTCTTGAAAGCGGTATGTTCCGAGGGTGTGTGACAAAATCAGTTAAGTCACGTGATTCAACATGTAGAGGTATTTGATGAAAAGCAGCTTTCAAATCAATGACTGAAAACACTGTCGGACTCTTCACTTTAGCAAGGAGGTCGTCAACACATAACACCGAAAAGGATCAGGAACAATGAAGCTGTTAATTTTCGGTAGTCAACACAAATGCGAATATCGCCGTTACGTTTCGGGACTACAACAATCGAGACACGTAGCGAGACCCTTCAGTAACTTCAATGACATCGTCAGCCACCAGTTTGCGTATTTCGTCCTCGACTTTTCCCTCTAACGCAAAAGGTAATCGTCGGACACGCTGTACGATTGTATCTGGAGCGTTCGGAACCAGACGTATTTCGGCAGGTTTCTTCTCCCGTGAAACACTAGGATTGATGTCGTAAGTGATAGTCAAACGTAGAGGAGATAGCCCATCTGCACCCAATACACTCTGATTGACGTCAGCCACGAAGAATGCAACATCAGCTGATTTGTTATTAAACTCGACATGTAGGGGCTCAGTTCGTCCCACAAGAACAATCGGGGAGCCGTCAAAATTTGTGTATGGAGAGTCGGAGTAAGATTTTATGAATGGAAGATTGTAGTGCCGACAAACACGTGACGATAGTACGGAAATGACAGCGCCAGTATCAACCAAAACAGTGACTGGTGAGTCATTTACATTGATAGAAATCAAAGGTCGCGGATCGGACTCCATCGACATGGAGGAGAGAGAAGAAATTGTAGCGATTGTAGGTTTACCATGCATTGCAGGCAGCACTGCTGAAGGTGACGCACCTTTACAACACATCTTTTTGAAAATGACCAACCTTGTGGCAACCACTCATCCTGCCTTCAACTTTCTTTGCAGGGTAGACACGTAGGACTCGAAGCAATGTGGAAAAAGAACCACAACGGAAGCAGATTCGATTGTGATGGCTAACGGCCGTAGTTTGATGCGTATTATTTTCAGTTGATTTTCTCGTATGTCCCACCGCACTGACTGCAAGCTCGTGTGAAGGAAGGGCGTTGCAAATTTCAACACAAAAAAAACCGAGTTTAACGAAGTAGGGCGTCGAAGTCTCAGTTCATTTGAAATACGCGGAGGGGCTGCAGCAATGAATTTTGCAACTAAAAGTTGCTCCTTAAACTTCAGGAAGTCATTGTCGAATTTGTCAATGTAGGAGTTCAACAAACTAGCAAATGAGTCAGCAGGACTTGTGAACTTGACAGTAAAGAAATCGATGTTTGAGATATAGTCGTCAGTAGTAGAATAGCGAGCCACACACAAGAAATTTCTTGACGTCAGCAATATGTTGCAGACTTTAAGTCCAGAGCACTGGTAAGAGCCTGATAAATTGGCAAGTCGACGTAACTGATAAAAAGTCGCGATTGATTTATTGTTTGAATCCAAGATCCGAAACAATTTGTAGAAATAACTCAAATTGGCTGAACCATGTATGGATGTCGCATTGCCCACAATATCGATCCGGAGTTCAACAGTACTTGTAGCCATCTCGTCGCCAGATTGTAGGGTTCGCTATGTAGTATTCGTGGTCCGCTATATGCGCAGCAAAAACATCTCAATGACAGCGTGGTGTGTAGTTTTTTATTTGAACAAGCCTGTTTTCCATCTATATATCGGTTGAACTTAACATGATTGGGACAACCCTTAACACGAACCAGAATACAGAAACATCACATGATATCAATGTCATTTAAGTTGCAACTCTACAACAAGTGTGACATTTTAAGCTAGGCCTAATTCTCAGTGTCGACTCGTGCTTATTTGAGAGTGGCAATCGTGCCAATCTCCACTTATTTGTCACATTGAAAAAACGTTTCCTCAGGGAAAGAATTTTGCCACGTCACACTTGTGAATTTTGCACAATACCATTCCCATAGCAAAATCTCTACAGCTGAAATCAATACAAATCATGAAAATTGACAAACCTGCAATCTTAATTAAGAGCACACATGAGCCTCAAGCAGAAAACTGTGAAAATGACCCTTTAGTTTGAGATGATGAATTGATACGCATACAGTAATACCGTGGGCAAAAAAGTAAAAAAAATGCCGAACTACTTCACTACGAAAAACATAGATTCTATCTGCAATTTACAAATAGTGCTATGATTTGAATATTAAGGCATATACTTTAACAAAGCTAGGGGACATCTTTGTCAATTAAGGTGCTTTATTCGATATTCTTCTCTACAAGGTCACTTTGTTCACTAGCTTGCCCCGGTTCCACCTTATCATTCCAATGCTTATGAAACAAAATTTCAACAATATCTAAATTGAAAGAGTCCATTTCCAGCCCCAAAGCAAAGTACCCGAGAAAAAACAATCTATCATTATAAACTTAATAGGAGGATTCAAAATAATACCGAAATAACTACTGGGATCCTTAACAATACCACACAAACTTATGAAGTCAAGAATACCGATAAACTTATTAGGATTAATCAGGTAATCCCAGTAGGTTTATGGGATTGATAAAAGTGTGTCCTTAACTAAAGGTTATATTAGGCAGTTGTAACAGCAAATCAAACTTGATGGGACACTACTTGGACGTTCTTCCAAGTAGTTTGTGAAAAACAGAAAAATTTAATGAAATGCTACCTGGGAAGTCCAAACTGAACCTGTAAAACCGGCTCTCTTTCGGACATTCTAATGCACATAACTTTAAATACAGTGAAAGTTTTTTGGTACTTTCTATGCAGTGCAGTGCCTGCACTACAGTTACAGCATATTTTTCAGCGCTTTTGACGTTTTGCCTATATGGAGCGTTGCTGCTCGAGTTGCTTCGTACGTAGCAAAATGCGTCGTGGGGATTTATACGTAGCTGTCGGTTAGCTGCTCCGGTGCGTCCAACGTAGCAAATATATGTTTTGCGGAGACGTTAGCCGTCGGTAGCTGCTCGGTTTGCCTCTACAGTAGCAAAAAAACGTTGAGGATACGTTAGGCAGTTGGTAGGCTGACTTCGGTTGCCCACCACGTAGCAGAGAAACGTTGTGTGATACGTAGGCAGTCGGTTCGCTGCTCGGGGTGCTTCTACGTAGCACCACATGCGTTGTGTGTTACGTAGCCAGTAAAAAAATAATAAACCTTCCCATGCGATTTCTCTTTTCCTCTTCCTCCTCTCCTCTTTCTCTGCTCCTCCTCTCTCCCATTCCTCTTTCATCCCATTCTCTGTCCCTTTTCTTCCTCCTCTCTCCATTCCTCTTTCATCCATCTCTCTCTCTCTTTCTTCTTTCATCAACGTTGTTCACTTGCGAGTCCACTTCTTTTCCTTCGTATCTCCTCATATCTCTCTCATTTTCTCCTTTCCTTTTCTCTCTTTCTCTTCTCTGTTAATGTTCCCCTTTATCTTCTTCATATGTCTTTCTCTCTCCTTTTTCTCCTTGTTCGATCCCGTTCGCTCTTTCTCATCCCTATCCTATGCATTTAGTATTAGATTTGATGCCATCACAAGGCTTTAATTGCTATTAGTCTGCTTTTCAACGCGACAGTATTTTTATGCATAGGGAAAAACTGTCACACCATCCTCACAAGATTGAAATCCGCATTTTCTCAATTGTGTCTTCAAATGGAAATGGTCTTTTGAGTGCTCGCTAGTTTTAGAAGTCTTTAAGTTTAAAAAGCTTTTTAAACGTTAAAGAATACTTTTAAGTTTTTTCTCTCGCGCTCCCTAATTTTGGTGACGATGATCACCTTGTAATGACAACTCTAGTAAACCAATTCTATAGTAAATTCAGTTTGCTGTTTAGCAGCAGTGCTATGCATCTGAATCTGCAGAAGTGATGTGATTTTGAAAGCTTTACCACATCAAGTTCCGTGTGCGCAATCTCCCTGCCCTTCTCGCATTAGCAAACACATTCCATCGCTATCCATCCTTCGGCCGCATTCGTCTTTGTCCGGTTTCGCCTGCCGACAGCTACAGAAACAGGTGGATCGATGGATGCGCTGACGCGTCTCGCGTGCAGTCCATAGACAAGCGTGCAGCGGGCATTAAATTCATGGCTTCGCGAAGCTGAGTAATGATGAGTTACGTCAAATATAGCAGTGTGGACTTTAACAACGTACGCCATTGCTGCTACATCCTTCATACCGTGTACAGAGATCCACTTCTCAGTGTTGTCTTTTTCATCGGGCACAATATCAGATTGAGTGACATCATGAATTAAATAATACAACCTTCGCCGTGGTGAAGAATTCCTCGAACGAAGGCAACTTTTCATCCGCGATAGATTTACATGTACGAAAATTGATATAAATTATCCAGTTAAAATCGAAATCAGCATGAGGCAAGAACTTCTGGTGAATGAAGCAAGTCAAAACATACTTGATCTCCATAGACAATATGAACTTGTCGCTATTTTCCAACTGCGTGTTTTCGATCTCAATGCTTCTCATCTTTCCTGTGTCGATTACTTTCGTCGCAACACCGTAAGTATCAGCATGCAAATTCATATTTTAATATGTAATGAAATGAAATAAGATGCTTTATGTATTATAAGTGTGTTGTCCAAAAGAATTCCTCCAGTCTCGAACAATCGAAACACACTAGACTAAATTATTGTGGCTTTATCGGAAAAGTCAAAGTTGATGTAATTTGATTCAGCTCCGATATATTTCAATGGCTCACTGCTATCCTCTTCAGGAGCAGGCAGAAGATATGTAGCCTATACGATACAAGATTATTTGCTATGAAGTTTTTTTCAAAATACATCAAAGAAATCATAAATCACGCATTTACACGATCACTTTGAATCACGACCATTCGCGTAATCCTTTGCTTTCCTGAAGATAATAACTCTGAACTTTTGAAATATATCTGCTGATGTAAATTAACTCAACTCTGACGCTTTTCCGAAAAATAAACTACAGCCGTCTAGGGCCCCCGAACCACATAGAATGAGTTATTTAGGTGTAGTATGTAATTTCTTTCTTTTGTAATTCAGTTCTGTCATCAAGAATTGGGGTCAAACGCCATTTGTCCAGATGCATTACTAATGTGAAAAGTTAATGATGCAGTGGCGTTGACTATAAACCACAAATCGCGTGGATATAATGTGGAAATTTTGGGGAAATGGCTTAAGTTTCTTTTTCATATTCGGGATAGGGGCCGATAAAATACTGATGGTTTAAGCCCACTGCATTTCTCTACTATATATCGGGAGATTGGACAAATAAAACTGACAATTGATATGCTATTTTCCATTTGGCAATAGGCTATGATTGACCCTTATACTCAGTTTTGCATGTATTTAGCATTCAGGCATAATTTATAGGCAATTGCAGTAATGCTCACAATTAATTTTAAAACATAAAATTTAGTGTTTTGCATATGATGTGAAGGCTAGGTACAAGAGGCACATTCAATTTTCTTCGCATTGTGCTAAAAACAAGCGGGTCACCTCCTTCTCTATATTTGCCCTTCATAAGTTATTGTACAATAAAATTTGAGTAGGTAAAAACCACGGCGCTTTCGTGTCACAGGACACATCAAAAAAAATAGGTCTCCCACTTTTTTGATGTGTCTAGTTGCACTCGAAGCGCCGCGGTTTTTACCTACTCAAATTTTATTGTACATTACTTTCTGAAGGCACATATAGAGAAGGAGTGACCCGCTTGCTTTTTAAGCACAATGCCAAAGAAAAATTGTTTGTACATATTTTTACATAGAAATAATGGTCGAATAATCGATCATAATCACATCTGTTTTATGTTGCCATTTCAGGTTGACCAATTCGTGTGAGAATATCTTCGAACCAGCATCTACAGGTGCTTGACCATCGAGTTCATCAGGCGATTGTTTCTGTCGGACTAGGAAAATCATGCTAGACTATATAGTCGTAAGTATGGAGAAAAGCTTTCGGCTAGCTGTCATAATTTTCGTAACTTGAATTTCATGTATAATGGTTAGCCTTGTCCACCCTTTTCTTCTGGATCATTCGATAATTTACATTTATTATTCAATGGATGTAGAATGCGCCGGCAATAGGATAGAAGAGATGATCTTGCTTCACCCCAAGATGTACTCTATGAAGTTAAAATCATCACAGCCTTCCATAAAACGAGCGAAGGGCATCTCAAAGTCCATCGTTAGGAAAATAACACATAGAGACTATCGAGATGCTATAAATTCAACTAAAATAAGTTCAGTCAATATGACGATTTTAAAATCAAAGGTACACGAAGTCACGACAACAACGTTTATGAAACGGGCGCTCTCTGCTTGGGAAGACAAGCGATGCTGGATGAGTCCTAACCACTCATTACCGTATGGCCATCCAGATACATCTACCTCCACCCAAGAAACAGAAACTTTCTCTTCCTCCGTCCGACGATGTATGATGATGTATGCTTCCTCTCTGTTGTGGTTGATGTTTTGTCTTTCTCTCCATAGCGTTTTCTATGGGATGTTGTAAGTGAGTGCCTTGTAACATGCGTCCAACTCCTGATCACAACATATCATCGATGGGGTATCCAGTGCCTTTGCTGACTTTGTTTTCTCCCTGCACATGAGTGACTTTGTTTTCTCCGTGTATAGTATTAACTATGTGTGACTGTGATGAAATGTCTTTCATTCAATAACATATCATGTACAGACTGTCTCGTTTTCTTTTGACATAAAGATGAGATTCTCACTTCCCAGATGGGACAGAAGTAGAAGTTTTGATCATTTTGTAAGATGGGTAGGGTTAGAAATAAAGTTGATGATTGTGAAGTTTGAATTAATGTTAGGATCATTTCAGAGTTTGCAAGATAGGTAGAGAATAATATAAAGTGACAAGCATTTCAATGTTTGTAAGATAGGTGAAGAATTAAATGAAGTTAGAATCATCTCACTGTTTGTAAAGTTAGAAATAAAGTAGTTGTTTGTAATGTTAGGAATAACGTCATTCACAAATGGTTAAGTTAATAAATGTACTATACACCAATGGTTAACATTCACTTGTGTTATATAAAACCCTAAATCCCTAAATCCAGCCGCAGGTAACCCTATCCTCATAGATGATGGACTTAAGCAATTTATAGGTAAAGTATAAAAAAAGTGACAAGCATTTCACTGTTTGCAAGATAGGTAAAGCATAAAATAAAGTCATAACCATGTCAGAGTTTGTAAGTTAACATCCTCAAGTTTCCAACGAATGTAAAGCCATGAAAATTTCTTCGGCTTATGAAACATCAACCACTTTGATGACTCATGTTTATAGATAGCTCTGACTCATGAAGTGGTAAAGCACCAGTCAGTTAGATAAGAATCTAATCAGTCTTTTTCAACATTTTCACCGACACGTGTGGGCGTGTCATTCAACATCGATGGCGCCTCAAGTCAGACAGCGTGACCTTTTCACAGACAAGTGTGCGTGGGCGATAGTTCATTGCGATGACTCATTCAAAACACATCATGTGATTAATACGATTCTATTAATTGTGACTCATACAGATAAGGCATTAAAGATTTAACAATGTCAGCTACTTTACTGATATCACGTAAACCAGTCATGATACAATGTCCGTTGTGAAACACTGCAATATGTACAGGATGCCACTTCCGAATCAGAGCAGCAGGAAAGAGTTCAGTTTCATAAAATATACAATGATTACTGGTTTTAATGCTTGCTAGATTCACTAACATCTTCAATTGAACAGACACTACTATATTCTTCAATGTCAGGGGACTGAGGCGTAGATGAGGCATGAGTGTTCGCATTTTCTTGACGACTTCGTAACACATGGACTGCATCACGAAATGAGAAAGGCTTCCTAGGACTTGGATTTTGCCGCAGCGAAAGATTTGAAGATTTCAACCGTTGCTCATGCGAATGACCAACATTGGTGGACGACCGCGATGATATACTGAATTGGGAAGATGGGTATGCAACTGTTCTAAATCGATGTCTCTTCTGAGATTCATTTCGTGCATGGCGTTGATGATGCGGATGGGGAGCACGATTCATAAAAGACATGAGGGTTGAGTGAACTTCCCTTTTATACTTTTCCCATGAGGGTTTTGGAATCACGATGTAGCAGTGATCATTATGTAGAATCATCTCTTGAATGCGAATAAATACAAACTAATAAATACAAATATTAACATGCTTTCTCCCACGTTAATGACACGGCAAGAGTTGGATAGGATTGCGCGATGCAACCTTCGTAGTTGAAAGCGTTCTAGAGTTATCTGAAGTTGTCGTTTCATATCATGAAATGCAACACACTGACTTTTCCATGATACATAGAGGCATGCTGATAATTTCCACATGATCATGATTCAAACCTGAGTGAAGAATGTAATGCCTCAGAAAGAAGGAGAGAGTCGTGTTCATGTGTGGCATGGTGAGTGCACATTTTCTTTCTTGATAAGGTGGCCGTTAGGCCTTGGTCTCATAAAGACCGATGGTGCGTTCTCAGTGTGTGGAGAGTGTTACTGTAGTTGATCATCATCAACATGGACATCATTTTTGAAGGTTATGGAGACAAGATAGGGATTCAACGTAAACAACCTTCCGTCCCTGCGCGGACCCATGTAGATGGTTTGAATTTTAATTTCAAAGGAGTAGAATCCTTTTCCCAAAATGGGGAGAGGCTTGTAATTGAGTAAGTCGAATTCGCTGTCCTCCGTTTCATGGATGATGAGACAGTGTCTATCCATATGAACATGCATGTATCTTCTTTCCATGATGGGAACTTGTGGCCGCTTCCCATTGTGTCGTACAATTTCTTTAGGAATGGTGAGATTTTCTTTCAGGAATGTTTCAAGAGTATTGAATTGTAACCGTGTCCAATAGTCTAACGATGCACACACAGCGAGTCCATACTTTGTTGACATAACTTTTAGATAATCCCTCCGATGACTTGGAGTTTTTATGGTCACGACTTCTCCATGATGAGTTATCTTTTGATTGAAAGCATTTTTACCCGATGCTAAAGTAAGGGAGTTCAGTGTACCCAGTTGGAGAGCAGAGGAGTTCATGGCTTCGAGCAACTGCATGGTTAGCGCAAGGACGGAAATGATTGCCATGAGCTCAGTCGTCCGTTTTATAACCAGACCTAGCTCCAATCACATGCGTTTCCCTTTTCATGTTTTCCATGTCTTTGTTACGTGACAAAGAGTTATCACACGTGAACTTTTGACTGCGTGAGTGGAAACCTTCCCTATGACTGAATGCCCTCTTACAAAGTCGTTCTAGTCCTCACAAAGACTTTAGTGACACAACCCTTCTAGCGAACAAAGACGCATTCATTTATCTAACAAAGAGCCTGATAGTAATGCACAAAGCACACTGACTCATTTTGTGATACGCCCCTTTTCTCGAACAAAGACGCATTCATTTATGTAACAAAGCGCAATGACTCATGTTGCTCTATACACCATTACAAAATACTCAGTTAAAAGAAATCTTTATTGCATCTACACAACATCACGACCATCAAACAAAGTCGTGGATGTAGACACACTCAGTTGAATCATGATATGTTTAACAACTTATGCATTTCCTTCCATCGTCTCTACTATTCTCTCCATAATTTTCTCCATATGACGTACATCAAATTGATCACCAAGAGTTATCCATTCTGTACAATAGGATCCAAAACGAAGTGGTTTTTGCAAATCTTTCAACTCTATATAAGCAACGAGTCTACCCTTCACATCTTGAGGTTGCAAATTCTCTATCAATCTTTTGAAGAGAGGAAGGCTTTCAGTTAACACTACTTTCATGTCATTCATCTTCATTTTAAATGTAAGTTTCTAATCTTGTAAAAATCCATCGAATCCTTGTTGATCAAGTGTCAAATGACACATGTGGTCACTTAAGGTACGATGCGCCATCACAAACGTTGTGACTATAGATTTCGCATTGCTTCAGTGACTTCCACTATGAATAATACAGAAATAACAATCATGTTCCACTGTAAGTTTATTCAACATCAATCAAAATTCACAAGTACAGAATACACTTCATGAAACGATCATCACTCATTCACAAGGAGTAAAAACATGTTTTACATATACCCATGCTGTTGACAATAATATAGATACAGTTCATAAACGTCATAGAGACTACAATGCCAGCGTGAAGAGAGTTTTGCAATGTAGGAGGCTTTATTTCTAGTATTACAATGGGATGGTGGTCTGTAAAGGTGATGCCTCTCACCGAAACATACAGCCATATCAAAAATCATTTCATCTCTAAACTTCTTTTGATCACAATGCATATGATAGTCTTGTCTTACACGATCTACCCAACATGATAAATATAAATTATCAATGTGCAACTGAAGTGTTGCTGCTTCTCGTTCAGAATCATTTCCTAATATTTTAACAATATGAAAACCTGACAGCCACCGTTTGAAATCACTTATCAAATACGTTTCATTTACAAATCCAATATGAATCAAAATAGAAGGATCAAGTCCATGCACATGACGCCGTGACCATTCGTCTTTGTGTGGAGGACAGTAGGCAAATCTATGATATACACTAACAACAGTTTGATCGCTTTCCCTCATTGCAATAGCACTCAACTCCTGCATTGGTGTCTCCTCACTGTCTATGAAGATGACAACCTACAATATCAAAAAGACTTAATTGCAAGATAATACATTGAGCAGGAACTTTAAAAGGATGTCTGTCCTCTACATAACAAAAGATACATACAACATGATTACAATGTTTTAATTGAACATGGCGCACAAGACCGCGTTTTCCACATTCACTACATACTAACTGATTACAACACTTAAGATTTCTCTTTGGTGGTAACACCATCTTTCTTTGATGCGCGACGACGACGTTTAGGTTTGGTGACAGGTTCTTGACACTCTTTGACACAAGAATCAATGACTTTCTCAATGTGATAAAGACCTGTTAACTCAGGTTGATGATGAATTTGAGCAATGCGCAAATTGAGACAAATCAAATTACCGTCAGATTGATGAGGTCCCACATAAACAGCAGGCACCTCAATATGAAAGGAATAAAAGCCTGCACCTAGCGATGACAATTCTGTTTCAACTGACTGTTCAACTGTCACTCCTGAAGTGACTTTACAATACTTGCTTTGCAAAATATAGCAGCGAGTGCCGCGATACAAAGGTTTATAATAAGAAGTTTTCTTTTCTGGCCACAACTGTAATAGTTCAGTGGGAATAAGAGCCTTTTGCCTCACAACGTCTTCTAAAATGTCAAGCTGCTGACGCAACCAATTATCAATAGGGATACTCAGGTTTTGACCGCAACTATTTACTTGCGTATCCACTTTTGGTAAGTATACCGCCGGCGTTTGAAGATAGAGTCGAACACCGTTGTAGCGCACTTGTTGTTTGTAGGTAGGATAGCCGTGAATTACCTTTTCAATTTTCGGATTCCACAGCTCGAGATGTTGAGGATTGAGTGATACAGCAGTTGGAGTAGGATTCATGGCCATGGCAGTCTGTAACGAAAAAATACCACTAAAAACATTCATGATCATCAGAGAAAAGAAAATCGTTAGCTTAGCAGTGACATATGAGGTGGCCCTTAAGAGGACCTTTTGGGGCGTTCACATGATTTAAAGCTTATCACCAAAGTCTAAGTCTTCGTCATCGTCCAGTAAATTAAATGTCTTGGGCTTAGGACCCGAATTAAGTTTCAATTCCTTAAAAGACTTAAAGGTAAAGCGTCTAGGTGGTGGAGGTGGCGGTGGTGGTGATGGTTCAACAAAATAGGCTTGTACAATCATCGGCCATACACTCTCCTGCGTCTCTCCTCTAAAATGTTGGTAAGGCTTAGGCCACACAGTCATGACACTCACTTGTAAATTTGGAAACAGGATTGAATCAGACAAAATTGAGACGGAGAATGGCTTGAGCAAGTCACACACGCTTTCCAAGTCAAGAGAATGAAATGAAGAGAAAATGGGGAGACGTCTGCTTTTATAGTCTCCTGCAAATCCACATTTGACACTATGAGAGCCAATCGGAGACCTCCGTTTCTCCCCTGACTTCGTTGCGGCAGGAAAAAGGAGGTACGCAGACGACTGACTCATGATTGCTTTTCCCAAATCTTGTAGTCAAATCTAGTTCAGCACATTGAGTTGAATATGAATGTGTTTTATGCGACATAAGAGCAAGTTGGATCCATGCTCTTGAAATGAATCTAGTCGAGATGCAATTTTCGCCATGTGTCGCTGATGGAAATCTTTTGGATCATGTATCGTCTCTGCAGAATAGGATGTAAAATGAAACACTACACGTTCGCCTGCATGTTCATCAGTCACTTTCTCAAATTCAATCTCTGCAACTAATCGTCCTTTCACATCTTTATTCATCAAACTGTCCATGAGCTGTTGGAAAGCGAAGTAACCTTTAGCGATAGCAAATTCTAAGTCTGCCTTTTCATGATGAAATGAGATGATGTAGTCTCTAATCACCCCACGAAGACTTTGTCGATGAAAACGCAGTGAACAGAATTCATTCGTAAACTCTACTGCTTCTGTGATCTTTCTTCCTATCACTTCGGAGACATAGCATGAATGACATTCAGGTGTAAAATGTCACGCTGATTCCAAATCTGGTCTCTGTTTTCTCGTCCGAGGCTTCGTTCACCCGCTAGAGCCATTTTCGTAAAAATTCTGACTCTGTCGTTTTTTTTGTTTTTTTTCGGTGATGGGCAAAAATCTTAAAGTCACTCTCACACCCCAACGCTCGAACGTAGAGACACGCCGTTTCTTTCACTGAATTTGTCTCATTCTTAGCCTTCAAACGAGTTATTGCACGACTTTCTACGATCTCTAGAACCAAAGTTGGAAGATCGCTGCCGAGGGGGGTCGAAGTTCTTCGTTCTTTGGCCTACGACTTTGGAAACAAGTCCCCTAGACCCAAAATTGGCCAAAAAGTCCAAATCCGCCGTCCATTTTCACGTTCGAGGCTTCGTTTAGCCGGTAGAGCCATTTTCTCACTCAAAAACCCTCTGACGACGCTGTAATATGAAGAAAAGTCTCAATGTCACTCCCAAGCCTCAGCCAAGGAAGACAGGGTCAAACTGTGCTTTCCAATGAATTTGTCTCACTCTTAGCTTTCAAACGAGCTATTGCACGAATTCTACCCTCTCTAGAACCAAAGTTGGAAGTCTGACAGGTGGGGGGAGACGTCCCAAAAAATGTTTCTCTCCGATTCCGCTGGAAACAACCGTCCTAACCCAAAATTTCACGTAGAATCCGAATCTGCCCTCCGTTTACCCATCCGAGCACTCCTTCATGACGAAAAACGACCTTTTTCATCCCAAAATGTCCAAAACCCACCTTTTCTAACTCTAGCGTTTTTCAGAGATTCCTGCCATTTTCCTCTCTAAACCCAGGAAAACCTCGACATAGGATGCTTTCCACTGCATTTTTCTCACTCTTAGTTTTCAAATGAGCCATTACACGACTTTCTACGATCTCTAGAACCAAAGTTGGAAGTCTGACAGGTGGAGGGGAGACGTCCCAAAAATTTTTTCTCTCCGATTGAGCTGGAAACAACCGTCCTAACCCAAAATTTCACGTAGAATCCGAATCTGCCCTCCGTTTACCCATCCGAGCACTCCTTCATGCCGAAAAACGACCTTTCTCATCCCAAAACGTCCAAAACCCACCTTTTCTAACTCTGGCGTTTTTCAGAGATTCCTGCCATTTTCCTCTCTAAACCCAGGAAAACCTCGACTTAGGATGCTTTCCACTGCATTTTTCTCACTCTTAGCTTTCAAATGAGCTATTGCACGACTTTCTACCCTCTCTAGAACCAAAGTTGGAAGTCTGACAGGAAGGGGGGGTCAGAACTTTTTCTCTCCGATTGAGCTGGAAACAACCGTCCTAACCCAAAATTTCACGTAGACTCCGAATCTGCCCTTCGTTTTCCCATCCGAGCACTCCTTCATGACGAAAAACGACCTTTCTCATCCCAAAACGACCAAAACCCACCTTTTCTAGCTCTGGCGGTTTTCAGAGATTCCTGCCATTTTCCTCACAGGAGAACTCCTCCTTCCTTCCTTCCTTCCAGAGGGGGGTAGGGAACACTTTCCTCCTCTCGGACCCACTCTTCCCAACACATCCTTGGCGATCTCCCTCACCTTCCTTCCTGCCTTCTAGAGGGGGGGTCGGCATTTGACATCTCACATTTTGTCCTTGATTTTGTCAGGGGATCACTACTCCAGTATTTGGGGAAATTTACAGTCTATGTAAATTTGAAAGTTTCTCATGTTCATGAATGACGTCGACAATAACTACATGTGTTACACTTCTTTGAAAAATTTCATTTAATTCAAAGGTGAACCTTATCAACCCAAGAACACAATAAAAATGCAAAGTGAACACACTTTTAAATCTTGAATGTAATTGCTACCACACTTAGGCGTGATTCAAAAGCGATTTTCATACCTATAGAGACAAAGTGTATAGGCATGTCTCTACATTATTCACATAAGCATCTAAAATATCTGATTCTCCAATTACTCGGACAATCGAAGCTTTATTTTCGAATCGGATAATTTAATTGGAAAACTGTTGCTATACGAATAGAGTGATCGAATCGGACTGTCGAAAATTTTAAAGCGGTTTTCCAATTCGGCGAGGCTTTGAGCAATGAATGTCATTTAATGAGTCATTTACGAAGACTTGCTGAAAAATCACTTTTTGAGTGAATTACTGCGTTCTCAGCAACAAATATATAGATGCACGCGCCCAATTGGTCTGTAGCATAATTCTGCAGAATATAATTAGACAGAGAATATCGCTGGAAGTTAATCTTTGATTTCTGGTTGATATCTTACTTCCTGCTTCACAATTTTGGCCGCACACGTCGAATATTTTTCACTCATTTCAGCGATTAATTAAAGAGTTGAAACGTGGTGTTATGTCAGGCCTTGTTTTCCCGAAATAATTTAATATCTTCAGAATGATTTAACTGTTGTACTTTAAATGTAGGCTTTTGATGGCTGCGATCAGTTCCTGTTTGAAAACATAGCGTTTATACAAATAGGATAGAAATCTAATTGGGAAACTTTAGATAAGTGATATGTTTCTTGTGTCAGATTGAAATCTAAACATCAATATCAACCGCGTAGGCCCTATGTGCTTGTGTGGATATCCTTCATCAAGAATCTGACTTATACCAAAGAAAATTCTTCAAGGACAAAAAAGTTCTCGTCGATATTTTATCTCTTTTCTGTTATTGTCTTGGAAGAATTTTCTTTGGGAATAAATTGTCCAGGCTCTCGAAAAATAGGAAATATGAGGAAAATTGAGTCATCGTTGAAACACTGAGCACTTTTGGCAATATAGGATTTTTTGCGCAGATTGTTTTTATATTAGAAACCTAATTCATTGAAAGTGATTAATTCAAATTCCAGGCTATCTGCAGCATGAGGGCCAAAGTTTCAATTAAAAAAAAGCCACATGCATTATAAATTTTTCTGAACAATTTTTATTTAAATTAATACATTAATTCCCAACGATCAAAGTATCCATTACGGATAAAACGGATAGTCCAAAATTTATCTGTCAATCGGATGTCTGTGGAGTATCTAAGTGATATCAAATGCTACCTTTTGGATGTCCAACGGACAACCCTGATATCAGATTGGTATCTGTCGTCCTCACAATATCCTTCGACATCCACGCTATTTCACGACATGTCACAGACAACGCATTGGTAACCTAGATATCAATCTGATATCCGGTTTGTCAGTTGGATGGCCAAGAAAGTACCATTTGATGTCATGTAATTGCTCCACAGATATCCATTTGACGGATAGATTTTGTGCTAACTGTTTTATCCGTGATGGCTATTTTGCCAGGGATATATGGAGGTCATAGGATATGTAATTTGCTAGCTGAGCTACCTGATGCTTAGCTGCGTTATTTCGGAGAGAGATTGGGACTGTTCATTAACTAAAATTCTGCTGGGAAATTAAACCGATTTAATTTTCTGCCGGCAGAATATTCAGCCGACTTTATGAACGACGGTAGAACACCGAAACTGAATATTCTGCAGGGTTTCGGTAATGTACAGTCGTTCATTAAATAGGATTCTAGTTAATGAACAGCCTCAAAGAAAAGAATGCAGGTAGGCGACTCTTCTCATAATGTGTTTGAACATTTTCTTTCATTCTTGCACAACTTTGTACAGATATTCCAGTTCAAAGGGTTCAGATGCTCTATGTAATTTTAATTGAACTACTATCTCGGTCAAAATAGGTTTCGGTTATCTGTCTCGATGACAGCTTGGATGTATGTGTCGAGGCAACAGCTATCCAAATTTTTTAAGCCTGATGACCAAATACGTTCTTAGTATGAGGGCTTTGCCATCGGTTTGCCAACTTTGCAATGTGAATAAGTAGGCCTAATCGGAATTTCACCGTACGAAGTTCGATGTCTAACTTTTTTCGGTTCTTCAGCACTTCCTGATTTTTTAAGAAAGTATATCTCAATGATGGAAATGAATGTTAGAATTGCTAGAAATGATAGCTTACATCATGCTGTTACATGCCTATAGCAATATTGATATGAATATTGAACGACATAAACACCAAAACTATACTTGCCACTTATTCCTTTTTAAAAGATTTGATACAGCCTCATCGCATATAATTATCTTAAGATTCTGATAGCTTGTCAGTATGAACAGCATGTGCATTACACACTACATCTTTATTCAATAGACAATTTTTTTGGAGACTATACCTCTGATCAGATCATGTATAGTGGAGCATATCTGTGCTGCATATTCTTCCCGATTATGCCGCATAAAAATGGCATTGAATTGCAGTGGATGCAGATGACTAGCAAACATGATTTCATGTAAATGTACAGTATAAGCGAATTCAGATGACACAGAAAGTGTGGGTAGATCTGGCAATGTTCCTCTCTGTATAGCCTACACTAGTTGACCGGTGTCAGTTAATGTACAGTCATTTGTCTGACCATTTGCTAGCCAAGTGTCACTTAAGTGTCAAGAAAGAGACAGCAAAGTGTCACTTAAGTGACAGTTGAATTATCTGGCGTGATATTCCGTATTTTGACTACTTTTACAAATATTTTTAGCAGCATGATGGTCGTGATGGATCACGAAAGGAATTATACATACTAATTAATAGAATTTCTCTTATTTCTAGTTCTTGCAGTCTCTCATTTTCATGCATTCGATTGACTTCAATACCGAGTAATGGCGAGTTTATGTGACCACTTTTCTGACGAGATATGTATATGCTATTATCGATGCATCCAAGCATAGCGCCCTTCCAAATTCTCTGAAGATAGCCCTAGAGCCGAGAGAATGATGGACTCGAACCATCTGACGCACTCAGACGCACCAAATCTATGATAAGCTACAGGCTTTTTTATCACTTAGTTATTTAAGACAAGCGCGCAATGTCCAAATATGTTAGTGATGAAGATTTTGATCAAATTTTAAAATTCGAAAAATTACACATTTTAGCACAATTCATTGCTTTTACACAATTTATAACTAATACATGAATATAATACACATTATCTGAATATATGCATTATTGCAATACATACACATTTCACAATTATATACATGTATATACAATATTTACACTTTGAGTACAAGTCTATTCGAGAAGACACCTGCATCTATAATTAGGAATCATATGGTCATCCAAAAGAATCGCATACCGATACATGGAAAATTTGATGGAATGTTGCAGTAAAATCGAGTCCAATGGAATAATTTCAGAATGTAGGCCAATGATAAACAATTAACATATTCACACTATTTTTTTCAAAAATTGAGATTTTAGCCAACCCTGAATAAAAATAGACTTGCCCATGGCCAACTTAGCACATTCTCTCTCTCTCATCTATATCAGCATTCAGTTGTGGTAAGCAATTCTTCCGGAGATTTTTTCCTGGTGAAAGGTGCCGCTGGTGCTAATATCTATGCTGGGACCCCACTCATTCCCTCTCTCTCAACGCCAAAGACAATGGAGAATAGACATTATCTTTGCTCAACTCGGCTTGAGATGATGGCTAGATGATCGAATTTCATGTTCATCCTATCCATTTCAATGAACACTTCTTTCATATATGGTGCTGTTCCTACCTCTATACTATGACTGAATTCAATCTGGAGATCTCGATTACCGAGATGTCGACATCTCGATCAATTTTTAGGCGTTCGAGATCTCGACTTTTTGCGATTAGATTTTTGATACTAACATGAAAATTAATGTTGCATGGCATTGTTTGCTGTAACGTTTGGTCAACTGTTGACGCCAAATGTACTAATATTGCCATAATCACTTTTTGAATGCCACTTAAAAGGTAGGCCTATCAAAGTAAAAGGATTACCAATGCAGCTTATTATATTGGTCATCACATAAAAAACTGCGTTTTTATAATTGATTTTTAATGGCAATTGAAAACATTATTATGGCACTGAGACCTATTAAAATTTGTGTAATGGGGGTAAAGGGGGTAATGGGGGTCAGTAAGACAGTAAGTAACTCACAAATAATTGCCGTTTGCAGCAATCACATTTCTGCAGTGGTCAATCAATTTCAATGCTGCTCTTCTCATTACTTAAAAGTCAAAGTTTCATTTAAGTAGGATTCTAAAGATTCCTTTGTCATTAACTCCAAATCACTTCTCTTCATTTCCAAAGCAGGAAATATCATGCGATCACATATATTTAAGTCACGTGAATATGGAGCTTGATACAGTAGCTGAACATTCTTGTCTGCCAAAAAGTTTTGAGTGTGGCGTGATACATGTGGTCGAGCGTTATCATGCATCAAAACCATATTCTCCCATGACACCTCTCTTCTTTCATTTCTTAAATCATGGTTAGTGAAAGAATTAACTGTGTCAATCAGAAAATTAGTATACAATTCGGAATCTACAGACTGATTCCTTTCAAGTACTGTAGAAAACGATAATCCATCAAAATTCACAGCAACAATTGCCATGAACTTTCTGTCGACGGTTAAACGTTTAGGAATTTGATCTCTATCAACATCACCATCAGCTGAACACCAAGACCTTCTGAATTGAGGACAACCAACTGGCCTACAGAAAAACCATTTCTCGTCTGCAACTACAAGATTGCGATGGATATTGCGCCTTGTAAATTTCTCAATAAGCTCAGTGCAGCACGATACACGAGCCTCTTTGTTTGCCTCGGATAAATTATGTGGCACCCAATTATCTTGGATTGATCGCATATGCAGGTCTTCTGTCAGGATGTCGTAAATCATTCTATGATTTGTATCCAATTTATCAGCAAGCTCGTAGCACGTAATTCTCCTATTCACGGTCACCTCATCAGCAACCATCTGAGTAAGATCGATTCTTTTCTGAGACTTTGGACGGCCACTTCCATCAATTCTATCAAATTGAATGCGACCTTCTCCAAACTCAGTCATAACTTGTTGTACACGTCTAACTGATATCCGCTTATCACCCCAAGCAGTTGTTATGATCTCGTGTATTTTTGTGCCTTTAAAGTTATTTCTTCTTAAAGTCTCGACGATTAGGTTGATGTCACGACTGTTGATCTCCATTGCGGCAGTCAAAATGAATGCTGGTTTTCGGAATCAAAATTAAAATTGATTTCAAAGTGAATCCATGTTAAAGATAATGATGATTGTGTTTAAGATATCTATGATTCATGTGAAAAGTGGCGATGATGGAACAAACATGGAACAAACCAGAGACAATATACATGGATATCTGTATAGTAAGGATTCCGAACACGCCGTAGATGAGAATAGTCGCAAACATAGAAGTGGATAATGGTACACTAGAATGGAAGTTTGATATCTTGCCTATGTACAATGATGGCACATGGAAAAATCTATGGTTTGTAGATCAGATTCGATCTAAGCATTGCATCATAGTCAAACTATTTGCCAAGTTGGTTGTGGAAGTTGTTGACACCTAATTACAGGATTTTCATGAAGAGAATTTCAAGTGAGATGGCGGCATTGTTTCATGTAAAATAGCCTACTATTCCATGGATTAATATAATGTGTCTATTTGTAGCAGTTACTGATAACAATTTTCCAATTTTTCAATATTGGAATGCGAATTAAAAATTGGTTCTTAAAGTCAATTGAAAGTGGTCGGTGTGCTGTTTGTAAGAACATCTCAAGAATTCACAGATAGAAAGTCTAATTATTGGATAATTTCTTCCTCAAGCGGCTAAAAATTCCTGGCGCTTTTCTGGAATAAACACACTGAAAGTTTCTTTACCCACAATCATTTATCAAATAAATGAAATGTTGCTGGAACTTTTCAATTAATCATTGAATGACACATGTGATATTTTGGAAGCTGATATTCGAATGCATGTAGAGATTTTAAAAATTATTCTAATTTAGTGAACACGGGATCCCTTTAAAGTAAAATGAATACTCTAAGATTTCTTGGTCTCTGATTTCAAGCTGGAGTTACGAGTATGTATGTTCTGTAAATCGACATTACAAGTTGCATGAGAGTCTGATTATACTATTGATAGATTATCGGAGCGATATGTCAAAATGATGAATGTACAGAACGTTTGAAAGGATTTCCTTCTTTGTCACTCTGTCGGCGCAGCATTTTGTAAATTCACTATTGCTTTTCAGTACATGGTCTTTGGACAAGGGCCAACAATCCAGATCAAGAATTGGTCTGATAAATATAAATGCCAATCAAAAAACATGGAAGCCAGATCGCACAAGTTGCATTTTGCCCCAACTAAGTTCCCCCGGCGTGTGCCATAATTTTCATGCAATTTCCATTCTAGGACTTTCTATGGTATTGTTAATTTCTATGGTCGCAAATGAAAAAGAAATCCATGTGCACATTCAAACGTCGATTTTTTGACTCGTGGGAAAATCAATAAGTTATAGCTATGGCTGATTTCTTTACTGATACGAAGCAATCGTCTTCTACACGATAAATTGTTTTCACTTCAAAATGAAATGAATTTGACTTAGGCTTATTGCAGTTCAACATCTGAACTGTATTATTGCTGTTGCCGTATTGTAACTTACAAAGTTCTTTGATTCAAGTAACACCGAGTTGGTATAGAGCTAAATTGATTTTGAGTAGAGTGTCTCATCCCCTTACTATATAGATATCCATGTATAGATATCCATAGTAGAGACAATGAACGGTTTACAGATATGACACAAACTTGTTTACAAAAGAATAAAATGATAAAGAATAATATCATAGAATCCAATTAAATGAACCATATAAAAAACGCAATTTTTTATGTGATGACCTATATTATTCTAAGTCTGCATCAGAATTTTTTCTGACTTCTTCAAAGAGCTATCTTCAGGGAACTTAGTATTAAAGTTTTTGACACTAATTTACATTTCATGAAGATAACTTCGTGAAGAAGTCAGAAATTGATTGGATTCTTGGTTATAAAACTAAAACAAGCTAACTTGGCATTCCATTGCTTTTGGATTACTTTTAATAAGCCATGGTGCATTTTTACAATCATTTGAAAGTCAATGAAGGATATGTATGTTCTTGAAGATGCACGATGTTGGATGACAATGCCTTTGAATTGTCTTTTAAATGACTGGTAACTGTGGTTACCAGACACCATGAATATTAAGTGTGTAGCAACTATTCCAAGTGGATAAATATGGCAACTTTGATGCTGCGTTTGAATAATTATAATTTCTTTCCATAAGAAGGCTTGTTGCATAGCCACCGCTCCGCTTGGTATGGTCACGGGATGAAAAAATTTATCAAATAAAATCATCAAAATGTGTTACTAAAGAAAAGGTTGCAAGAGTAACAAAAGACTGGGTTGTAAGCGGTCGCCTGGCGGCCGGGCCGGTTTTAATGCCGCCGGCCCAGCCCCAGCTGCAAATTTTGAAGACCGACCGGACAGCAGGCCGGTTTTTCCATCACGCCGGCCGGCTGATTAATTTTAGTAGACCCATGTCGACCGTTGATGACATTCAGTCTAGAATAAATTGCTTAGTCAATCATTACAACATATTTAGAGTATGTAAATGTAACTTAATTTGAGAGTAGGCCTATCTACGTGTATGTTTTGAGATTATTACGAACTGTTCTTTAAACAGTTAAAAAATGATTGCCGGCAACTTAGACATGTAGTTTCTACCATTTATCTACCTAATTTTCTACCATTTATTTTTGCTTATCTAAATTCTATTATGCTACTATCTTACATATATGATTTCTGTTTTCATCTGGTTTTAAAGAATGTCATTAGAACTGTCATACAAACTGTCCTAGAACTGTCATAGGCACAATTAGTCCGGCAGCCAGAATGAGTTTCTGCAGGGAACGAGGCCGAAAGTGAGACTTTCACAGAATGATGTACACCATAGGCCTACTACGAATCGTCACGTCTGACGAGTTCTAGTGAGTTCCTCTTCTTGTCAGACCTGATCACAGAAAAACACATGTAAATCCAATGGGACGCAGATCGAAGTTCTTGGTTTAAGTGAAATTTTCTGTGTTTTCTCTGATTAAACGAAAAGCACTAAACCTAGAGCCATAATTTTTGGCATGGAATGTCTTCAGGTCATTTCCTTTCATTTTCATGCACCCCTCTGTATATAGCTAAACGCATTTAGATTTGGCGAGCATCTTAATGTCGGCAAACGCAAGCATTTTGAGCAACTTCATGCACATTCAACCGCATTCTCACATACATTGTCGATTAGATGCATGATAAAAGCACATGCACATCATAGGAAATGATCTGAAGACATTCCGTGACAAAAATTATGACTCTGCGATTGGTACTTTTCGATCGTTTAATCAGAGAAAACATACAAAATTTCATTTTAGCCAAAAACTTCAATCTGCGTCCCATTGGATTTACATGTGTTTTTCTTTGATCTTGTCTGACAAGAAGAGGAACTCACTAGAACTCGGCAGACGTGCCGATTCGAAGTAGGCATAGGGTGTACATCATTCTATGAAAGTCTCACTTTCGGCCACGTTCCCTGCAGAAACTAGTTCTAGGTTCCGGACTAAATGAAAGTCACTTGCAAGTATTGGCAAGGCTAAATCAATAGAGACCTACGTAAGTCATTTTCAAATGGTAATTGGCACTTTTTGAAATTTTCTAACACTACTCTTCAAAATTCGAAGCGAATTCTAGAAAACCTGAACATTTATCTGAGAGATTTTGAAGTCATTAACTATGACAGAACAATCTAGAACGCGAAATAAATTATGTTTCGGCTATACTTTAGTAGGTGTGATCATAATAATATTTCTAATCTAATAAATACAAAAATTGAACTAATTTCCATTTCTCGCGAGCGAATTCTGTCTGGCGAATTGGATAATTGGCAATTGGACTTTCAGTTTTTCGAATCTCGCCCACATCTGTTTAGGGCTAATCCAGGGATCGAAGAACAATTTCTTCAAAGCAACAAATGATATAGATGAGATTTATTGATGATTTCTCTGATTAATTAAAACTAAAAAATATCTATTTCGTTGAAAGTATGACCCATGAGATATGTAACAATTTCTACAAATTAAAATAGTTCTTTCTGTCCTGTTCTCCTCGGCTTTATGGTAACAAATATGACAATTTAAATTTCAATCGTGACACATCATAGAGGCAAGTTTTACAATGAAGGTCATTGCTTTCGATGTCAAATAATATGATGGATATCAAATAAATCTTCTGGTATAAAGCATTGAATACTGGAAAGCACAAAATTCAGTAAATCATTTTCCCTGTGATAACTTCCTTCGCTGATCCAGTGACAACATATCGGGTTTTATCAGGCCTTTCAAAAACTTCAGCAGTTGTAAGTTGAATGACATTAGAATCGAAATTGCGTCGCATCAGTTTTCGACTGACGAGCACATCTTTATCATCCTTTGGTCCACTGAAATATTTGTCATCTGGATCAGTTGGGCTAGGACTGCGCTCCAATTTAGCCAACTTCCGCCTTACAGTAGGACGTTCGTCGAAGTCTCCATTCATTTCATATCTTTCGCTAGTCATACTGGTTGTCAGTGAATCTACAAATATAAGAATGATCGAATTATAATTTATCTGTCAGTACTTATTCATGATCACAATACGAGCTTAACGAATGCATGCATATTTCACTACGTCCAAATTCATAAATTTAAAATTCGTGAACTATATTCATGATAAAGATATTCTGGTGGCTATTAATATCGCTATTAATCGCTTGGCAGTTATCAATAGCGATCATTATGGTGGTTAATTAACCACCATAATGATCGCTATTGATAACTGCCAAGCGGGTTGTACGCACTGAAAAGCTATTTGTGCGCGCAAAGAGAGATTTTCTGGATTGATTTGTGCATGGAGTGAAACTCCTCCGAAAGAAACCATTTAAATGTATCTGTGAAATTATTTAACTTGTACACAGATATTAGGTAAACCAAGAAATTGGAAGCAAATGTTCATTTCTCTTAATTGACATCATTGTACCACAGTTAGCACATGCTCAGTTGTGACATAGCTTCCCCTATTCTAATAGTAAATTAGAACATCTTCATCATCCGACTCGTCTGGTTTCCAAAGATGCAGTCAAATGTATGCGGATGCAGTGCTAGACATCTAATGAGCCAGGATAGACTTCGGTCAGTTTTCCTCATTAGTTTCACTTTTTGGCCCCTTATTGAAGTAGTCCGTAATCACATAGTACATGCAACTCTACTGAAAGGCTTTTTCTTTACATCTAAGAAGTTACATTGGTAAGCCAAATCTAGATCATTTTTCTCCTCAAATTACTTTATATCTATATAAAGTTATTGTATGAATTGGCTATTCGAAATCCTTCAGCAATTCCGCGTAGAATGAAAGTACGGTAGATCAAGAAACGCGTCAACACAACTTATCAACTACACTTATTTCAGCATATGTGGAACCCTGTAGGGTTAAATACAGCATTCTACCTCATAAAGCTACAAATGAAATCATGAAAACATTAGTCCCCGATCAAATGTGCTTCTTACAGGTGAACCAAAACTCATCAGCTAAAGTAAGTAGACCTATGAAGCATTAGGAACGGAAGTTATGTTATCGTTGCAGTTGTAGTTCTTTAATCAAATTTAGATTAAACTGGGCCTGGGAAGGAGCAATGATATTTTCCTTAGATAGAAATTGTTTTCATAACTATGTCCAACTTTAAGCTGACACTTGGTAGAATTTTATATAAGCGAAAATAACAGGAGCAAGAGACACTTTGCGAGCTGCCCTTTAGGAACATACTGTAGTAGGACGTCTGGTGATTTATAAAATATCATTATTGTTCTTCTACGTTTAAATGTATAATTGGCGATTCAGCACTAGCAATATCGCATGGCAATACTCGTAGTTTACGACCCTTCAATTGTCGTCGTGAGGACCTATGTCATCCAATATGATGAACATGTACATGTATTTAAGTGACAGTAAAACTAGAGTTGCCCCCGACACTTCATCACCTTATGCTACTACCCGCATTGTAGAGAAGATTATTTGAACAAGAAAACATTACTATGTGCATCTCGACTGCATTGCTCTCGAGTCAGCAATTGTTTTGTTACTGAAAATGCAGGGCATTATGAAAGCAAACTTGACTAGGTTGCTAATTCCCATTTATTCGATCAATGTACTCATTTTCTGAGTCTTGAATCGACAATCTAAATATTTCTGTAAACTTGATCAAACTGAAAGCATTGAAGCTAAAATATTTCGTTCCATCGTTATTGTTCTATCTAATATTCTCCAATTTTTCAATTATAGATAATGGATGAGTGACGCATAGTTGGCAGTACAATGTAATCAGATTTGCAAATGTAAAACAAGTCAGAACAATTCATTCATCAAAAACATGGAATGCAAGCGAAGTGAGTTATTGGATTTAAAATTGCTGCTTACTTTATGATATTTCGTCGTATTAATGTGATGACATAAATCCAATAAGTACACGCTATCGCTTAGTCACTAAGATATGAAGCTTAAAAAATGCACTGTAGCAATGAGACATATGAACCACTAGAGAATCACTAGAGAATCACTCCACCACAAGGTCACAACACCGGTTGGAAACGTGAGAGCATGCAGTGAATTGTATGCCATAACACTCTACCTACACAGTTTCATTAAATTACTCGCTTAAATCTTTGAAATTAATTTCGATGACTTTACTTTTAAGGAAACAGAGCCAATCTCTGTATGTGCTGTCCTAGGCACCACTTTTATCCATACTGGTTCTGTATGTAAAGAGACATCTATTAGAAATAGCCACAGTATGTCAATATAGAGGTTTTGAAATCACTGAAAAATAATGACGTCATCACAAGAAACTTGTGAGAAAGCACGGAATTATCGCAAAAGATTGTAGTGCCACTTCACCTGGGCATAGAATAGAAAGATGTCTTCAGACCTAAACAATTCAAGTTGCAAAATACTTTAGCATTCACAAATGCTGCCTTTCATGCTACAGGGACTCATGACTACGCTCAGGAAGGCCCGAATTAGTTGATGAGATGTGGAATGTCTGAACAAACTGAGAAACTGAACAACAGATTGCTCTGTGCTCATTCATCCTGGCGTTGACGTGCAGCTAGGATTGTAGAATGCCAGTTCGCTGGGGAAGTAAAATCATAGAGTCATTGAGTGACAAAATACTGTGTCTGCGGTTGCTAATGAATTTTTTTGCCTAAATTGTTTGAGGTTAAGGACATCTTTCTAATCTACAACATTGAGTTACTTGATTATAAGACATGATATTACAAGGCAGGGTTGAAGTCGACCGCTATGTGACAGAAATTGATACCGATTCTTCGGCGTAATTCCATGGGAAGTCAACGGTACATTACACAGGTACAGGATGCAAAATGCTTAGTGCTACTGACCTGATAGAAATATTTAAGATTGAACTAATTAGATCTGGAACAGAACTCATTTATTGTCGCAGAGAACATTTGATACCAAAGGGATTTCTGTGGTTAGGTGATGATTGATGCAAGCGAATACAAGCGTAGTCAAAGTACAATCAAGACAATAAGATGAACAGAGCAGGGATGAGTGAACTCAGTAGTGAACGATCTAGTCATGTGACTTTCTTTCCAAATGACAGAGAGTGAGATTGTCCTAGAAGTGCAAAAATTAACTAATTGATGGCATAATTAATACATATCTTTGAAAAATTGGCGTGTAATGCTCATTGTATTTGAAGCATTGAAATGCTTGATGTACGGAGTTACAAATAGTCTCTTCTTCTATTTATCCAGAATTGATGCCTCGCAACATGTAATGCCAATGAAATGATACAAATTGCTGGCACCATGCCATAGCAATCGAAATATGACTCGTTTCTATGCATCAAATGGCAGCAAAATTATATTATTATTGCAATATTTCACCTTTTTCTTTCACTGTTTTTGTGTTGCATGTGTAACGAATCAACAAATTTGACACATTCTAACCCATTAACATGATTTCATGGGACAGGAGCTAGAAATTGCAATATTCTTATAACTTCAGACACATACAGAAAAGAATCGCTTTGTAGTGCATAGAGCTTCATAATAATATTTCTAATAATATTCGATAATTCTACGATAACCTTCAGTCAAAAGTTCATAAAAAGCGCTATTATTTTCATGCTAAAAATTATTTTCTTTCGCTAATTTTACTGCGCTGTGACGCGGAGAAAAGTGCCAATTGAAATGCCATTTCAGCAGTATACACGCCGAGATGTGCGAGTTTCAGAGATTCCCAACAGCTGGATCGCACAGTAAAGAAACAGTGCAATCTCCAGGGAAGTCTGTGAGTATTTTCTGTCGTTTATCTTTTTAAATAATGATCAGAATGACTCATTTATCGACTAAACTTGTTTGCAATGATCTGATTTCTTCGAATCTGAAATAATCATGGCTATCGCAGAATTTTGAAGGAATTCGCAGCAATCCGCAAGCAATAAGCAGCTATTTTTTCGATTGAACCATTGTATTTCACTGCCGCGCTTAAACAGACTATTTCTATGGTTTGATGTTATAAAACAGATATATTTTTTCTATCAATTTTGGAACAACTTTGGTCCTCATGTCATTCTCAGTGGCCATGTCCCCCATAGCGAACTGTAAGACCACATATATGCAGCTAGAATTCATTATTGATGCTGCACACAGTTAGTTTTTGACATCAAGCAGATTTGTATAATTCATTATTCATAGCTTAGTGATACTAGTATTGAGTTGTCTAGGTTATAATCGAATTTTAATACATGGCAGCAAGGCATAAGTCTAATGTACACTGGAAATCACGAAGAGGACAAGAATGATGCCAAAGCAGTTCGTAGGCCTACTAAGAAAGAAAGTTTGAAGAACTATAAAGTGTTAAAATACTTATCCATTGGAGCACATGTAGATCTTTAGGTATGCAATAGTGATAGATCCACATAAACTTCAAAATATACATATGTAGGCTACAGGAACAGAGTCGAAGCAAGAAATTGATTATGACCAAGTATTTATCAGATGTAATTTGTCTCCTATAGAACATGGGACATGGTTGAGTGGTAACCGGAAAGCGACTTGAGGTCGTTAAGGGCTGTGCTGACAGTCACTGGTAAAACAGCAAGAAACTTATCAAAAGTCAGACAGAGAACTACGATATTGATTGAGAAGCAAAAATCATCCCTAAATGCTCCGATCGCTACGATTCCTTCAGATTCGATTAATTCAAATTTTTGCACAACAGCTTCGTCGGTAAAATGAAACAGTATTGGGTAAATGTTCGCGATCTCTTGAACGATCTGTCCTAAAGGCTAGAATCAATTTGGTATGAAGTATTGAATTAAACATGAGGTTGTTGACCTAGATAGACCAGCCTGAGGATCTAAAGGAAAAGAATTCCTCTCCGGTAAATATTGCAAAAATGTCTATTAATAAATCTATAATATACGCATGACTTTCGAAAGTTTCCTCAGTAATGAAAATGATGAGCTAATGGAGCAGATAAGTTAGCTGGCAACCTACCCATTTTATTGCATGAAGGCGCGTTCACATTAGACCGATAACGATAAAATGGTGACGATATTTCATTTTCTCAGATCAGCGATTCATCATGATCGATCATGAGAAAATCGGGCTGATGTGAACAGCAGCCATGTTACACATGTTGAGCGATTTTACTTCAATTCATCGTTATAGTCGTCGTTATCGCTATCGCGCTAGTGTGAACACGCCATGTCGAGTAGAACGTAGATGCCGGAGAAAGGAGCCAAACGCTTGCCTTACGTTTGTTGGCGGGTTATCCCAAAACGACAACTTTGAGGTCCTGCCTCTTGCATAAGATAATGACACTCTACATCGAGGAACTACTTTGTTGTTAATGCGCGAGACAATGTGAGGCGACATGCTCATACTGGTGGTCACTGATGGTGTTCAACCAAGAATGAAATCGCATACAACATGATGAATTAGACTATACCAACTTGGCATTCATAATTAAGACGCGGTGAAGAATGTTGCTATCCAATGCGAGGAAAGGGTACTTCAAGTTGTCTGTTGGATAAACCCATGACCAACCCAATAAAAGCTTCTGGCAGACGTTCGACTAACACAATGCTCTGCCCAACCGCATTCATTTAAATCATCAATCTTTCTAGCTGAGTGAACCCCGGGCGTCTGGTCCATAATTGACACTCGATAAAATCATGTAGACTATTTATTCATCTTCCAACAGATGGCAATGTGCCAGCTGCCATGTGCTTATCAGGACTGTGAGTGGAGCTATGTTGGGAAGTCAGGGCGAACCATGGAGGAAAGAAAGAAAGAACATGCCAAAGCCATTCGTGATTGTGACGTCCTGCGTTGGAAGGGTGCCCACCATGCATGGGACTCCGGTCACAACGTGAATTTCGACGGGATGTATGTTATTGACCGGAAGTGTAACTGGCAAAAAATGATTGTGGACTCGCCATCTGTCTTCGTGCAGTAAAACTAAGCATCATATCAGTGATTTTTGGTTTCCTTGGTATTTTCTTACTTTTTTACTGTTACTTTCCAGTACTTGCAGGAGTACTTCGTTCCTTATTTTTCTCTTGAAGTCAAGTAATTTATTCTCTGCTCGTTCCTATTTCTATTGTGTAATTTGTGTTTGACCATTGCAGCATGATTGATGTTAATCATCTAATGTGTTTCTGTTATTCGCCTGATGATAGCCGGCTGTGTTGGCTGAAAGGCCTCACAATAGAGATTCGAGAATCTAGTAAAGATCATGGGGCTACCTTCACATAATGAATAGAACTGTCACGTCTTCAAGTAGAAGTTTTTGGATGAATGGAGCAACATTCAAATTTTTAAGATATGAGGTCAGAAACTATGTGGAAGGAATAGATATATGAACCAAAGACATAAAAGGATGAAGGGAGAATAAAGTAGAAAAGTATGTGAAGTTAAAATATCATAGAAATGAATGATATTACATGCTATTTGTTGATGACAGTTTCAGATATTCGGCTAGGCGCCGATTTATGTCAATGTTGACAGACCTTACGAAGAATCAAATTTGTGAAACAGGCAATGGATCCAGATTCTTGCCGTAGGATGGCACATTGTTATTTTATCAAAATGATTTTACATTTACAGAGAAATTACAAGAACCGCAAATCTTTAAAACCAACGTGGCACCTAACCACTGTCAAAAATTGTTGTCATGGCAACGCATGTCCACGACGATTATTATATCTGTGATTCTTACTGTGCTATATCACTTCATTCAAGTGAGATCGCCGATCGCCTTGATTTTCACGTGCACTTTAGATTTTGGGACATTAAATCCCTACAGCAGAAAAAGCTATGCATAGTATGGTCATGCTACTTATAGATGTCATAAGCATGTACAATAGTGATGATAGTGCTATTTTCACAAATAACATTCAAAACAGAGTTTCCACTTAATTAAGATTTTCTTCATTTGTGATTATTTTTGAAAAAATTTCACATATTGATTTAAAATTGCCTCATTCTACAGAAGTAAATCTCATTGCTTTCTGAAATAAGGTATCCTAATCCTCATGCCATCGGGGTTTCTCTGTGATTGAATTTCATAAGCTGAGGTTAAGAATTTATCTACTCCTCTACATTTCATGATAATTGATCGCATCATCATATCATATCTTCCTTGTGAATTGTTGTGGACTGATCTGGCTGGGCAAGTTAATTGACAAGACATTTGTTTTCAGTTTAGGCTGCTTGCATCGGGTTCAGGATCGGGTTTTTGGACAATATTTATCGGTGACAGGCTTTAAGTCCCAACATCAGTGATATCCCACTGCTATTCGTATATGAGTAATTGAATGACAGCAGTTGTCATTCCCTTAGCTAAATTGCAAAACAGTCGCACGTCAATAATGACCAAAATCAACAAACCATATTAACTGATTCAAGAAAAGCGATAAAAACATGAAATCTTGTTCAAAATTCCTGTGAGCGTGTTGTTATTGCTTTCAGAATGAAAATGGTGCAATTTTAATAAATCACTGATGATGTTGCGTGCTTGTTAGACAGTCTGTTATACTGCAAGCTACAGGTGTTCAGGAGTTAATGCTAGCAATTCACCGCTAAATGAAGATTAAGGCACATGAATGAAGATGAAATCATGAAAACCAATCTTTCCAAATATATATTTATTTCAAGTAAACGAGCAAACCAATCACTCCAAGTGCGCCATTATCAAATTTTCCTTATGTGATTATCCTAATTTACAAGAGAAGGTCTCCGTGATTTAGTGGCGAGACGCCCTGTTCTTACAGACCGAGTTCATGAACTGGACTACATAGCAATGGTGCATGTGAGGTTCCAAGCTTCGAAATTTAAATTCAAAAAATGTATGTCAAAATGTGAAAATTTAATTAAAAATTAAATGGGAAATGCTGATCTCAAAAGCATCAAATGCAACTGTCTACGCAAGCACTTTTGCAAAACTGTTAATTAGTGTCTTGTTGATTACTGCCTCAAAATCGACGGTATATTAAGAATTATTCATTTAAGCTTACTTCTTAGATGGGTTTGTTAGAGCCTAGATACAAATAATTTTCGTTTTTCCTGGTCCTTCTAATGTATCAGAACTTGAAAGTCGTGATTAATTGATTAGATAATACCACAGAAGAATGTTAAATTCAAACTTATGCACTTAGGCTAGAGTGTATTGCTATCTTTAAAGTCAAATGATCTATGCTCATTTAAATGTTGGACGGACCTCAGTAACCTGATGTCAAGCAATGCGACGTTTTCTTTACCTTGTGAACGCTTTTGCATGGTGACAGACCATCATGGTCATCAATTTCCCCCGAGGAATGACTACATGTACACTGTATGTCAGACCGGTGACCAAAAAAGAGTGTTAAAATAGCTATGAATAGTTTACTAATGCATAGGTATTACTTCGCTCAATTATTCAATTCAATTATTACCCCTTTTGAATTTGCAAATAATTTTATCCGATCTTCAAACAACGTATTAGGCATCTACAGATAGAAATGTCAATTACCAAGCAGAAAACGGGGCGATCAGTTATCAGAATTCATGCACTACAATGGCTGAACTTCGAGAGGAACCGTAAAGTAGCACACGAAATTGAAGCAACAAATTATGATTTCTTGTCCTTCCCGGGAAGATTCCGAGTAAGCTAACTTTATCAACGACAATGCTGCATGAAAAGTGTCATAATAACCTGTTTAAACCAAAACGAAGCTATTGAAGTGTACGAGATCACATATCAACAACGCATAGCAACCAAGTTATATTTTCATGGTCAGACTCTTGGTAAATGTTCTTTGATCTGATAAGAATATTGAAATATAAAATATCAGAGACAGCTGCGCACTGCTTCTGTGCATACAAGTGGAGCCAGGATTTTGGTGGTTTCTTGTCTTGACTTACAGACCCTGGAAAATTAAGAGTAATTCCATGGTACAGTAAGTGTGGCCTGTATAGTAACAAATAAATGAAATTCAACAAAATCTGTGAAAATCATTTGGTTCACAATCAATTATTTAATTGGCTAATAGCAATGTTTCCAACTTTTCTTTCCGACAAGTGAATTTCCATAAATCTACGAAGCAACCACAAAAATAGCGGAAACTTGACAGCAGGTCAGACTATATATAATTGACGATCTCGTAGCGCATCCTCATCTTCTAACTGCAGCAGAATGAAATTTTTTTCAAAGTCATTGAATCATATGTGAATATGCACAAACTATCAAAATCAGTCCGGCCGCCCGCACGAGTTTCTGCAGGGAACATGGCCACAATCTGAGACTTTGTCAGAATGATGTACAGTGTGCATCCTGTGACTCTGTCGAGTTCTAATAGGTTCCTCTTCTTGTCACACAGGATCTAAGAAAACTATATACAAAAAAATTTTCGGTGAAAATGAGATTTTCTAATTAAAAAGGAAATGACTGCTTTGATCAAGTGGAAAGTGATAAAGTATAAAACCTATAAAGTATATATATATATATATATATATATATATATATATATATATAAATATAAAGTATAAAGCCCCACTTTTTGGCATGGAATGTCTTCAGTTCATGAACTCACATTTTCATATAGGCCTACCTTTGAAATAGAAGACATAGAAAATCTCATTTTTACCAAAAGCTTCAATTTGCTTCCCATTGGATTTGTATGTGCTTTTTTCCTGTCTGACAAGAGGAGGAACATCACTCTGTGAAAGTTTTATTTTCGGCCTTGCTCTCTTCAGAAACTCGTGTTGGTGGCCGTAGTAAAAGTTATCCCCCGACACGACATCAGGTTATATCTCTGAGTACTAAGCCGAACTTCACCTCACCAATAACCATGCAGTTTTTCGAAATGATTTTAATTAGGGATGAACTGCGATAATGCACTTACTTGTATATAATATCTTGCAGGTCTGTCTCAAAAGTAGAATGGATTTAATTTTCTTTCCCTCAATCTTATCCATAAAATTGTTTTTACTTGACATGTTCAACGCTCATTTCTCCATATACCTTAGATTGGAGGATTCTTGCTTATGGAAGGACGTTCTTCACGTTGTCATGTTGAGGGCGGTATTGCGATTTTAAGCCCAGCGGTACTATTTCGCTTCTTTTCCACATGGTCTTCGGTATGGGAACTCAAAGGGTAATCATATCTTGAAGACATTTGTCTTTTACTCCAACTGCGTGGCTTCCAAGTTGATTTAGTGTGGATATAGTTTATGAAAAGCATATATGCCTGTACTTATGCATGCATTTCATCATTTCTTCGATTCCGAATTTTCAACAAATTTTGTACCATATTCAACGTGACAGAGACGCAGTCATTTCATCAAATGTCCCATTTGAATCGGTCTGAAGTTTCAAAGTCGTGAATCGAAATAGCTATTGAGCAAACACCATTTCCAGGCTTCATGTGACTTCTGCACGAGTTTTTTTCCAGTTCATTAAAATTACGCAAAAAAATTGGTCACAGCAGCTCAGAATTTCTTATCTATTCCATCCTAGCTTTTTTTCATGATATATCATAGAAGCAATATCCAAATTTCAGTAATTCAATATTCTTCAAAGAAATGCGTAAATATCGTGATTGAAAAAAGAGGAGTGCACGTGCGAGGGGGTATGAAGGTAGCAGTGGCATGCATTTATTCAGCTTTGCCTGATGCTGAACGAACTAAGTAAATGTGAGCAATAAAATTTGACTTACACATCACAAATGAACTTCATGTCAACTGAATGTTTCAGCACTCAATTCTATATTTCACTGCATTGCACATGTACTTTGATGTACATGAATAAGCTTTCAACAACAGAAGCAGAATAGATCATGACTTCCAATTAGCCTTACATGGACTTTCGGAAACTAGATTACAGCACAACACATTCTCAGACTGCACCTCTATGTGCTCCTTCCGTTAATTGTATTGGAGATGATGAATTGTTGGACCTACAGACTCTCAACAATAGTCATGCATGTACACATGCAGGGATTGGAAGAATAAAAAGAAAATTTTACAGTACAATAACAAATCAATTAATTTTAATTGGCGCTTTTAGCAATCAATGAATTACCAACTAGGTCACAATACTGATTACTGATATTCGGCGTGGTGCTTGACTTTGCATTAAATTGAAAACTCTTAATTCAAGTTTAAAGTAGGTAGAGACTGCACGATGTTGGTCATCCTACTTTCACATTAATTTCATTCTAATCTGTAAGCCTATGCCTAGCACGCCTGTTAACATCAGCACAATCTTCCACCGGTGTTGCACAGTACATCAACTAAATAATCCTTCAAGATAGTAAATGCACACAAACCATCTGAAGTTGTAACTTTAACTTAGCACAAGTTACATGCCGTTTTACTTTCAGTTAAATACTGAATGGTGGTATCTTTCCGTCATCCACAGAGCTTGCATCATCAACGCTTTGGCTTGAGTTTTGGTCATGAAATCATCTGTACTCAATGAACTGATCATTGTAACTTAACAACTGTTATTTCAAGACAAAAGTGTCCATTGATGATGGGAGTCAGATACAAAAAAAGATACAAGGGTACACATATATCAAAATTATAAGAGGAGTACAGAAGTTTAAAATTAATTGAAATCATTTTTTTCTTTCAAAATTTAGTTTAAAAATATATTTTCCAATACATTAATTGGTCCACATAATTAAAATTAATTTTCAGACAATTTATTTTTTCCAATCCCTGCGCATGTATGAATTTGATCATCAGACAGCTTATCGAAATGTTGTCGAATAATAAGTGTCGCTGAAATATCATTTGGTATAAATTTCATTGTTCATTCACAAGCTTCCGCACTTATATTCAATCAGAATTACATGCATATCGATCATCCATTTATATTCTCAATATTTTCCTTTATTACCATTTTCGTTTCAAAATACCGTATCCTAGCAAATTTGAAACAATTTTTCTGAATCATCAACCCACCTCATCGTCGAAATCACGAGGAACATTTACAACCATGCTCTTCATACGAGTTGATTCATCATTCAAATAGAAGAACCCGAAAAGCCACAAGTCCGTTGCTTTGAAAATTGAGATGTTGTTGCTCTTTAACCCTATTTACCAAGTGGGGGTTCTTGGAGCTCCACAGACATTCTTTCATATTTCTCCAAAACTGCAATAGTTACGATTCTAATTTTGCGACCCTTTCTGCGCATTTCTGATGGCCGATTCAAACTTTATCACATTTTGCACACGGGCACATAAAAAAGTTAACCTTTATTTAAAAGTACTTTTAGAAAATCGAGAACTTTTCAATTTATTGCAAAATTATTCATCTAAATAATTTCAAATTGATTACAGACCATTGACAAAGTACAGCTGAAAGTCATAATAAACAATTGAATTCATCCACGAATGCATCTGTGCAATTGTTACTCATGAATGATGGTAAAATCATGAAATCAGTACTCACAATATATTTGTAAGCAATATTGTAATTTTTGGCAACAAATAACGGATCCCACGTGTAAAATGAAAAGATAACAATGCATTAACTATTTTTGATATATTTGTTTATATAGATGTGCAGTTACAGTATTTTCTTACAGTTCTTTCTTCAGTTTATTTCTGCTCAATAAATAACTGAGATAGCAGACTATTCAAATTCATATACATTTTCACAGAAAAATCCCTGTTTGAGTGGTACCTAGCACGCCTCAACTATCCCAACGCAATCAAACAAACTCCCAACATTGTCTTAAAACGCTTTCTTACGATAACTGATAAAAACATATTGTTTATCAAAGTCGTCTACCATCAATAATCAAGATGCTCAAAAAATCTATTTTTGGAAAAAGTGGAATTCAAATTTTGTACTGCTATTAACAGTAACAAGATGACCGAGTTTTGCAACATTGAATGTCAAGGCTGATTTCCGTTGAGGTCGCATAGTCGTCCAGCCACGCTACTGTCGTCGATTCGCTGTTCTAATTGGTTCAATCGTGACAGCGACGTCTGTCTACATTCGCGTCGCCCAATAAGAGAAAAAATGGCATCCAAAAAATGGAGACCACATCGCTTTCTCCTTTGACACATAGAGGTAGAATATAGGGAAGATATATTCTACCTCTATGCTTTGACAACCTTCGTTATCTATTTTTGTGCATCGCCCTGTGACTTTCACCAGCGACGACGCTAAGCGACTGCTAGGTATTTTTAGGTCATAAAAGCAACCTCAGCGCACGAGTGTGAGAAAGAAATCGATGTCCTGCGAATATCAATGAATGAATCACGCATAATGAAATCAAAAGAAATTGGCTACTACAACAACCCGGTCGCTTTACCGTGTAGCGGCAATAAATGCGATGGTATGGAAGGATGCGCACACGCATGCGATAGCGCGGCTGGACTACTATGCGACCTCAATGGAAACCGGCCTTTACTGTTGAAACGAATATACCTCAACTGTGTTGTGTAGTAATTGTGAGAACGATTGAATTGTTGGAACATCAAAATCAGATTGGGGCTCCAGGATCCCGCAGTGGCTTTCGCATTACAAAATCGATAAGGAAAAATAAAGTTAAAACTATGTTGCATGCTTCCAATAAGTAAAACTCGAAATGTAGGAGGCATTTGTCACAACAATGAAGTTGAAGAAGCTCTGAAGATTGACTCCCCATCCCCCATCCCCTCTCTCTCATCTTGCAGCATCTTTGAACAAGTTGTGAGACGCAATTAAATTTTTGGTCACTTTACGGAAAATGTTCAGACATCAATTGATGTCTCTCCGACTGCACACTCGGATGTCGCTGGCCGAAATATCTTGGCCCGATCCGAACCCGAGAGAAGCAGATCTGATACGTTCCAGGCAAAAATATTGCCCAGCCATGTTCTTTGAATCAGTGATAATAAAACTTAGAAATTGACTTTCAGTTGGTAATAAAACTTTCATATTCGACAGAGGAAGAATCGAATCTCATGTTTTTGAGTGAAATTTCGTTGAGCCGCGGTCACACTAAAAGACGCACGAATTTGCACAATCATTGGAAATGGCATAATATTTGATTTGCATGAAATTATATGAAAAACACAAATCCATCATAACAAAATAATAAAATCAGAAGAGTAAACAGCACAAAAGTTAGATTAAAAGTTATTTTTTACAAGGTTGCAAAAAATAGTTTTATAATACATCGTGAACTTCTGATTTCTCTAACTCAACACAAAAATTGATAGTCCTTCGTTAACACACTTATCGGAAACAAAATATGCATCTGCGTTGTTCATTTGATCATGCTCCATAATGCTACGAAGGTGACCTGATTGTAAGACTAGACAGTGAATTTAATTCTTTACTATCGATGTCTGGCAAGCAGACCACGTCTGAAACATATCCATAGCGGGGCTGGAAGGAACGATTCAATTTGTGGCTTCTTATCGTATTTAAATAGTTTTTAGAAAATGTTTGGATTAATGACTTCTTTTTGAAAATGCTTTTCGCATGATAATTTTGAAATAAATTATGTGTCATGTATGATGTTAGAAGATCAATCTGAACAATATTTTCGGTACTAAGCATGTGAAATTCCCTCGATGTGCTTTGGAGTTCGGTTTAAACATGGTTAAATCTTAGATGATCGAGGTGTTAGTAATTCCTCGTCCTTAGCCTTTTATTCCTTAACAAGTTGTATCATAAAGCATGACGGAATGGAGACATCTAAATGTCAATAAATTTGATATTACAATTGCAACAATTTGTATCAAAATACATTGCAAAGCAGAGGTTGTAGTCATTATACCACGGACACCATTTATCTGCGTTAACTAGTCCGATTTTAATGTTTAAGTAACTTAGTTTAATACTAGGCCTACATGACGCTAATGCGTGCTTCTTGCATTATCTAAATTCCCATACGTTTCACTTTGAGGAATCTCTGGAGAAAGTTTCAGCAAAATTGGATGGTAGACGGAAGTAAAAGAAAATGTGTAAGAATTTCTAGATAACTTCACTGAAAACTTTAAGTAGAACAGAAAAACACTCAACAGAACAGATATGATATCGGCTGTGAAAGCCAATACGTCAAAACTCAGTAGGCTACACATAAACTCGTAAAGCGCATTGCCAAATTTCAACCTTCAATTTTAAAAGCAGTATGGCTTGAACTAATATTTCAAAGACATACTTTGAGTGTCGATCTTTTTACAACAAACCACTATAGGTGAATATATGTTGAAGTAAATTTAAAGAAATCGAAAGGTGAAGGCGCACGAACATCTCAGTAGAAGTCTGTATACTAACGGTCATAAAAAATAATTGCACTTACATTGGGCACAGTAATGACTTACTACTAATTAAATTTAAAATTATTAGAAACATTTATTCAACTTCGATTATTCGTGGTCAGAAATCAATTGATTTTAGTGCAACAGGAAGTAATCAAATAATTTTCTATAGACATGAATTACATAACTATTGCATCAATTAATTGACAATGGTGTATTTTTGCTAGCGCACTAAACAGCTCAGCGCATGAAGCTACGTGTACATTACATACAATTAAACATGGATCACTGAGTTGTCCAAATGCATGTAGCTATATTTGCCATTCAGTTTTGATGGGAATGCAGACATGAATTCGATCACTAAAATTCACTTTGTATTTTGCAAGTGATACTGAATATTGCATCAAATGCCATTGTTCCAGAATCATTAAAACAAACAGTTTGTGACAATTTTTGTGGAATATATGCCTAATAAACATAACTAAACTATTGTACGTTCGTGAAATACTGCTCCTTCCTAATTACGAAAAATGCAATGAATTAAACCAGATCTTGTTTTTTCGGGGTCTCGACATATCTTTACTGATGAAAGTGAATGTCAAATTTTCTTTCTACTATTTTCAAGCATGACAAAAAGTAAAAATGGTCGTGCATTTTCTGGTCAATTGACCAAAATAATATATTAGTGATGTCTTTTCTTATTAACTTTTAGCTTAGTTGGTCTCTATGCTGCACCCCGTCAATATTCTTATTAACTGACGATATTCCAGAACAATAAATAATTATTTATGATTACTTGACTTTACCAATAAATTGATCGTAATTTCTTCTAGCAATCAATTAATTTAAGCCAACAGATTAGAATTGATGGCAATATAATATATTTTTGATCACTCTTGCTGCATGCAATAGAGATAAGGACTCTACCTTGAAACGCTAATGATGTAGAATGACAAAATATTCAATTAATCTAACAATTTATTGAATTAACAATTGACATTAATATCCTCTTCAGAGCAGGTGCTTGGAATCTCATGGCCATCATTCTGCACTCAATACAGCATCTCACTTCAACGTGCGTGTTGAATTTGCCGAAGATTTTTCCTGCCTTTTCTGCCGTGTGTTCAGCTTTTGCTGTCAAAATTTAGTCAACAAATTCTAACTCAAATGAAACAGTTTTCAAATGACGACACGAGGAATGATGCCCAGAGCAACGAAGGCATGCTCAACAATGAAGAAATTCTGAATGAATCTTTGCTACTTTCAAATTCTCCGCATATTTTCGAATTAGTCGATCAAATATCGGATCCACAGATGGCATTTCAAAATTTTCTAGAGACTTCAACTGTCAGGCAACGTCTTGATGTGACGCACTATTCTCATTATGAAATAGTTATAGTGGAAGAAAATTGTAGCAGTACCTCCATGGAACTCTTGAAGCAGTTTGTAAGACGAAACGTGGAGGGTTATACTCTATTTTTAATCAATAAAAGTTCGTAATTAAAAGGGAGTGAGAAACATTGATTTTGACAATGGTGCTAGCTGTGAAAATTCACATTTAAAGTTTTGATACAACTGACAAGCATCTGTGGAGCTAAGATTTAAAAATGAGTTCCAGCCGATGCTGCTGTAGCTATTCAAATACACCTTTTTGCGGGCAATCGCCTTATTCAAGTCACGTGATCAGCTGTACGTAATCTGACCAGCAGCTAAAGAGTAGTCGCACTGTTTGTAAATGAACCAGGCAAAGCGTGAAGTACAATAATGATTGCAAATATAAGACAAGATTAAGTAATAAAAAATCAATATGGAAATAATCGTTGAAGTGACAAAAAAAGCATAACTGAAGGAGGAAATTAGAAAAATCCAGGTGAAATTTCACAACCAAGATTCTCGTGAATGCCAAGTTCCCTCACTCAGGACATTGGAAGCACTCTAAGGAGCGCCATCCAGGCATCGACTGCAGGTAGGGGAGAACTCAAAGATAAAATGCTCTAATCTCCGATTTTTTTAGACTTAGAAACTTAGACTGATGATCTACGTGGCACAGTTGCTAAGTGCTTGACCTAGCGATCTTTCGGTCCGGAGGTCGAGTCCCAAAAGTGTCACTGGAAGTCGACAGGATGAGCATCCGGGCTTAGAGTAAATATAAAAATAGCCATATTTTTCCGCATCAAGCAAACTTCATTGAGAAGCCATTTGTTTGACATTCGATCCACGCGACTTGATTAAGGGCGTCGTCAGCGAGCATGTGCATTCATACCATAACAGCGGCATCGGCTCGAACTCAAATTTGGCTTTGACCTCGCTCATTATCTGAATGCGGCATCAGGAAAATACCTGTGTCTACTTACTGATATTGGTCGGCGTATCATTTAGTTAGACCTTCAACGAATTATTCTACAATGTGAAATTTTGAGCTTCTGAGGCAGGGTTCTCTAATAATGGATCTGCATGCACTGCTAGAGTTCCATCTCTCATTATTGTAAATCACTTCAAGGTAGCATAATACACAAAGAAATATATATTGATATTGACATATTTCTCGTTAATGATTTTAAGTTGCTAACTGACGCTATTTCACTTTGATTAAAGGAGTGTTTGGTAAGCAAAATGCATAATCGACACATGGAGACATGGACAAAGCTACACAAAACACCACTTGAAAGGAAACAATATGCACCATGCAAGCGTGTTGAGTCGAAATTCTTCACCATCAACCAAGCAGTATATAGATCAGCGGGTTATCTGAAATGACTCGGAATGCGTATTTAGAAATTATCAAATAATAATAATAAATCAGTTGGGAAAGCAAAATGATGAACTTGATCTTGAAAAAAAACGCTGTGTATTTATTAAAGAAATTTAAATTGTTGGAGGGTCATCAAATAAATGAAATGTCTGCTATGAGGATACACTGAATAAGCGAACATCAAAAGCGAAAGACGCTCTTAATTGGGTTCACAGCTTGGTCGGATCAAATACTACGCAAGGTATCAGAAAAACTTTGAATCAAGACTGCCTCTTGTAAGGCTCATTAAGTAGTTAAGCCAATTTGATAAAACTCATGTGAATTATAGTGAAATGTCATCACAGTCCATTCCTTTCAATGGTTGACGCTACCGGGAAAATGTTACGGGATGTAACATTGACATTTCAGGCACTGCATGCTGAAAAGCGTGTCACTGAATTTTATCGATTTTTTGTATGCGTGTATCGGCCTATGAACGAAGGGAGTTCTGATTCAAAGTTTTGTGAGGTGTGAAAATGATCTTCCACCGATTGATAGGGTACAATAGAGTAGGTAGGTAGCGGCGCAGTCGGTGCGCTGCCTACTTTTTCAGCTACAGTGTCACATAAGCGCGCATGAATGAAGTTTTGGATTTAAAAAATACATCATCGGCGAAACCAATTTCCTTTCAGTTTTATGAGCCTCCGGGAGTAAGAAATGAGTAAAAATAGAATCTTTCAATTTACAGATTCTTTGTACAAATAGCCTACTTTCAAAATAGCCGGCAGTTTCCAAAAAATCGTATTTCTCACAACTTGTTTAGGACTTGCACTTCGACAGCATACAGTGAAAGACTGAGTAGTTTCTGAGCATATAATGATATTTCAGATGTTTTGACAACTCAATTTCGAATATACAGTCAAAAAGTAGATACGATATTCAATATTGTGTTGCATTAGAACATCTAATATTTGAATTCAAATATTCGATAACATGTATCGTCTTTAAGCAGATGAGCATATTTTATTTTGCAACAGTCAAGCATCTCTATTAAAATTCAGTTTCAATTGACATTGTATTCTAAATTCGTTAAATAGCCTTTTAACCATATAATACTACTTAAAATTAATACTTTTTGACAGTATATTCGAAACCGAGCTGTCAAAGCATAAAACATTCTTATATGAACAGAAACTTCTCATTCTTGCATTGTAGTCGAGGTGTAAGTCCCAAACAATTTGTGAAAAATATGATTTTTTCGAATATTGCGGCCATTTATAAAACATCTGTACATATCTGTAAACATTTGTAAATATTTTGTTCTTTTTTATTCCTGGAGGCTCACAAAACTGAAAGAAAATTGGTTTCTTTATCTTGGTGTAATAATTTTATTAATGTTTTGCGATTTCAAATTTTTGGTAGAAAAATTGGTTTCGTCGATGATATTTTTTTAAATCCAAAACTTCATTCAGACGCCGAAATACCATTTGCATCATATAGGTCTAACCCTGTGCATTCAAACAACCACATCAGATCTGACTGCATAGTAAGCCACGCCTAAGTATCAGTCTTTATCAAGCAAATGTTATTTTTTTAGGGACAATGCAATTAATATCTTAGGTAATCGACGATTTTAGCACCCTTTGTTTTTCTTTTGACTACTCAGCTCGACGAATGTTTGGCAAACGAATTCATGCAATCGAATAGCAAGCAAAATAAAGAGCTGTCTTTGCGCACCTAAGTACCTCTGGCGACGATTTCATCTACAACATAGAGTAGTTTAATACTGAATCCAAATGATGACAATGACTTCCTCAAAGAATAGTCCAGGGAAAGTATGACAAACATAATAGTCTATCATTGACAAATACAGTATCTTCAATGTAACTGGGACTCCCTTGTTTTTGCACTAATTGCACTTTCCTTTCTATACCGTTGATGGGATATCTACTATTTTAATAATAGTCACGTTGCATAAATGTTATTGTACAATGCGATGGTGAGAAGAGCTTCTGTCTGATCCTTTGTTTGTCAATCCTTATACATACTTTTGCATTGCCTGCCAAAGCATCTCAGCACGCAAATGAAAGTTTCTAGCCTTATTTACTCCTGTTGTCTGTTATATTTATGCCAACCTTCTACTGTATTTGATGAGAGCAGTAGGGAGTACACTGTAACATTTTCTGAATATCGAATGCGACATAGGAAATAAGGGAATACCTAACTACTTAAAAAAATTGAAATTGCTTGCTTACAATCGCAAGTCTGTTGGCAATCACCATATTTAATTTAATATACATGGCCAACATCCCTCCTAGAAGTTAGTATCACTGTGTTCTCCCCTCACCAAACTTGAAGCGAAAAAAAGGACAAAGGTTAGATGAGAATAGCAATTTGTGATCATCAATAGATCATAGTGACCTACCTTCTTTATAAGAGGAACCATGTGACTTCATTTTCGGCTTCTTTTGAAACTCAGGAGGCCTCTGCCACACCTCATCATCAGCATCATTTGCCTCTTTCTCACGGCGCTTTCTTTCTTCTTCTTCTCTTTTTCTTCGCTCCTCGTCACGACGTTTACGATCCTCTTCTCTTTTTCTTCTCTCTTCTTCTCGGCGCTTGAGATCTTCTTCTCTTTCTCTTCTCTCCTCTTCTCGGCGCTTGATTTCCTCTTCTTCTCGGCGCTTGATTTCCTCTTCTTCTCTTTTTCTTCTCTCTTCTTCTCGGCGATTGAGATCTTCTTCTTGGCGCCTCCGCTCATCTTCTCTCTTTCTCCTTTCTTCATCGAGGCGTCTTTCTTCTTCCTCTTCTTGTCTTCTTCTTTCCTCCTCCCGCCTTCTCTCTGCATCCCTTCGTTCCCGTTCGATTAATTCCGATTCTTCTCTCTCAATTTGTCGTCTCTTTTCTGCCTCTCTCTCAAACCAGTCTTCGAATGGCTCTGACTGCGTGGCTGGAGACTCCGTGCGCTGTGGAACTCCAGATCGAACACCAATCGCTCGTTTCACTTCTATAGAATCTTCTTCTTCTTCCTTGATCTGTGTTGGCAGCCGGCGTGGAGGGATGGGGGAGTTTCGGGGACTAAAACTAGGCGAATCCAGATTGGTCGTTGGAGACAAAGTACTACGAAGAGATCGGTCAGGAGATCGGGAGCTGGTGCGTGGTTCTGGCGAATACGAGGAACCGTTTGAGGCATGAAACAATTCATCCGCGAGAGAGGGGACTTTGATAGAAGACGATCGCGATGATCTGATAGAGTCTTCATCTGAAATGTGGCAAAGTATAACATTACATGCACATAGGGTGGTGCAGCAGGTTTCTGAAGCTATGAACTCAAAACTATAGAAAATACACTTCTTGCAAAGTATCCGAAAATCATTTTGCCAGGGAACTTTGTCCAAATTTGAAGCCGATTTGAAGTTTGATTTAAAACATGAAGTGAGGAAAATATCGGTTTCATGTGACTACAATTTTTGTGTTTTGAAATGAGATCAATGTACTAAGGAAGTTAAACTAATTATAGCTCGTCATAAGCGTTGCTATCACATGCAGATCATTTACGAACTTTGTAAAATTAACAACTATGTATGAGATATGTATTTACAACATGTATAAGATAACTATGAAAGATATGTGTATTTATAAGTTAATTAGATTCTAACCAAGTATATCAAATCTGTGCTCTCAACATGGAGTGCTCCATGCTCTCACGTCTGATTAATTAAAAACACTTTTTATTAGTCAAGAGTTACTCTGTCTAGGAGGTAGTTGTTACTGTTATACAATGTAGATAAGAGAGTCATGACTTAAATAGTGTTGATGGTAGAGAAATTTCGACTGACCACTGAAAGGTAACTGGTTAGTAGCTTTTGCTAACCAGAATGCTTCTGGAACCTTGCTAGCAACTGGTGGATAGATCACACACAACCTGATTAGCCCAGATTGATGACTCATTGAACTTACAGGTGACTTGTAAGACACCAACCAACATTTTCGTTCGATGTTCTACTATGTTAGCGGTCTTCGATTAATGCACATTAGCATTTGGCGTATCAAATGTACGAGTACATTGCAAATATATTCGATATGAATTCTGTCTATTCAATCAGGCCGTGTTTGATTGCTCGGCATTTTTATGACACGCACTGTTGTCCAGAGAGCAAAAACCTGCTATAGCATTTCCACAGGTGAAGCCGACTAACCTTCACGCTCAGCAAATGTTTACTGATGCTGAAGAGGCATTCAAAGTCGTCACTTTAGAAAGCGATGACGTCTTGTTTAACCAATGACATTTATTTTCTCAAATTCTCCGTATTGTTTCAAAGTATAGCTTTAGAGAATACTCGATGCAAAAATCGTTGCATGATTACAATAGAAGACAAGTTGAGAAAGGTTGTTTCAGTCTAATTATGGATGTTTTTATTGCAGACTATGCTCAAGTATTATTAAGCTTAGTAAGAAAGACATGCGCACTTTTCTTACAGATAAGGAAGCTTGAAATGATCGCTCTAGAGCAACAAAATAACATTGAAGTAAAAGTCAGAATTTCTATCGTTCAACTTCATACTCTGGACAATTACATGCGATTATAGGAAGTGCACGCACATCAGAGGACGGATAGCAAATGCGCCGCAAAACTACTCGTGTAGTAGGTGTGAAAACGCGAGCCAAGACCGAAGCCAACAACCCAAGACCACTTCACTGGATATGGATGGTGACTCAGTTGAGAAAGTCGAGAACTTCTGCTATCTTGGAGACGTGCTCGAGTCAAGAGGAGGTGTTGACTTGGCGGTGACGACGAGAATCCGTGGCGGATGGAAGAAGTTCAAGGAGCTGTCTGCCTTCCTAACATCAAAGGGCCCTTCGCTTATGACAAAGGGAAAGGTGTATGCTGCGTGTGTGAGGCAATGCATGACCTACGGGTGTGAGACGTGGGCAATGCGGTCAGACCACGAGCAGTTGTTGGAGAGAGCAGAGATGAGGATGGTGAGATGGATGTGCAGGGTGAAGCTGACAGACAGGAGATCAAATGATGAACTAAGAAAAGCAATGGGGATTGAGAACATCTTGGCAGTCATCAGCAGGCAGAGGCTGCGCTGGTTTGGCCATGTGAGGAGGAGGGAAGAGAGCAGTTCGCTGAGAAGGGTGGACGAGATGGAGGTGGAAGGAAAGAGACCATCAGGCAGGCCGAAGAAAACGTGGAGACACACAATCCGAGAAGACATGCGGAAATTTCGTTTGAAGGAGGAAGACGCTTTAGATCGTGAGTTGTGGAGAAGAGCCATCAGAAGAAACCCCGTCCAACCCAGCTAGTCTGGAAAACGGACGTAAAAGGATTGATTGATTGATTGATTATAGGAGATTATCATGAGAGCCTTATACACAGAATTTGACAGGTCGTCACTTCTTCTGATTGACTAGAAAGGAAGCACTGGAGGATGTAAAGCTAATGAAATGGCACAATCTGCTGACATAATACCATAGCAATCGAACCATGAGCAGCCAGTTCAACACTAGGGTGGGGCCACATGACGAGCTTGTGAGCTGCGATGTAGCCGCGCTGTGAAAATGTTTGTATGTGTTTTAATCGGAGCGGCCACACTAGTAGCTCCAGCTGCGCTGTGGCAGCTTGTCACAGCTAGCTTCGAGCTGCGGAAATTTCTCAATAATGGTAAAGGCCACATGATGCGCCGCGCTTTAAAGCTAGCAGCGACGTATAGCTTTGTCAAGCTTTTAGCTGTGAGAGATACGCGGGCACATAATGAGCCGTACAACTTGATTTCCGCTCGCCACTCGCAAGAATTGTTGGTTTACTACTTTAGTTCTAAAAATAGATCATCCCACAGCTCTAGCTTTGAGCTTACTTAAGAGGAATTACCAAAGCTCGAAGCTAGCTGTGACAAGCTGCCGCAGCGCAGCTGGATCTGCTAGTGTGGCCGCTCTGATTGAAACACATACAAACATTTTCACAGCGCGGCTACAGCGCAGCACAAAAGCTAGTCATATGGCCTTACCCATCTCACAGCTCAAAGCTAGAGCGGTGGGATGATCTATTTTTAGAACTAGAGTAGTAAGCCAACAATTCTGACGAGTGGCGAGCGGTAATCAAGCTGTAAGGCTCATTACGTGGCCGCTGAACTCTCACAGCTCAAAGCTTGACAATACTATACGTCGCTGCTAGCTTTAAAACGCGGCTCGTCATGTGGCCTTACCCTTAAACGCGCTAAATTGTGCGAAGTTTCAGTGACTGTTATCAACCGGATCACATAGCAAAGAGACACAGAATATGTCAAGTCCTACTGATAGGTTTCAGAGCGTTTTTCGTGTGCCTGCTGTCGTTTTTAAAAATGATCGGAAGGACCAACATCATCGAAAAACTTTTGCCCAATGATCTGAATTCTTCGAATCTGAAGTAATCGTGGCAATTAGAGCACCTTGAAGGAATTCTCAGCAATCCGCAAGCGACGCATGAATATTTTTCCTATTTCTGTAAGGCATTAAAAATTTATATTTTGTACACTTAGTAGGTTCATGCATGTGCCACAATTTAGAATAAGTTTCCACTTCTAGCAAAGTGACACGCTTAAACAATCTAATTCTGTGGTATTGTAGGGTCAGAAAGTAGCAAAATGTCTTGCACTTAAAATGGTCCGCACACCGCATATTGTGCCAGCGATTTATGTACTCGCAACGTGGTCTACGTAGTCGCAAGTGATTTATGTACTTGAGCAATTTGGTTTCAGACTAGATTCCTCATCAGCATGTGGTCTGCTCTCACTGCATAACCCCTAACCCTCTATCTTTATGATCAGAGGAATGATGGAGCTGTTATTATGACTTACTTTTTTTCGAAGACCTTCGGTCGTCAAAAATTTGAACACGTAGTGAATCGATTTAATTAATGTAACTTTCCACACAAAGTCTATCAAATGGATTTACGATTATCCTAGTAATCACTCTCATTTTGTAAATATCGGAACAACCTGTAGTCAGTCAGTTGCAATATCCTCAGGTATTGTATTCTACAAGGATCGATTTTGGGTGCTTATTTCTTTATTTTTCTACCTCTACAATTGATATCGATTATTCTATTTTTTTATTATTTGATTATTTATGCCGACGACATCAGTTTAAGTTTTCTTCAATATAATGTAGGAAACAATGATCATGTAACAGGAGAGCATTAAAACGTTTAAAGTGGTCAGAGTCAATGGATCTTTGAAAACACGACTTTAAAATTATGCTTAAACAATGTTTTACACCATGTCTACAACAGTGCATAAAAATCATGTTCAAAAGCGCGGTTACAGAATCATCTTTGGAAGCAGTTTTTTAGAAACAACTTGCACAAAGCTCGGTTTTAAAGCGATGTATGAAAACTTTGTTCAAAAGCAGCTTTAAGTCCGTGGTTTCAATAATAGATTCCACTAAGACTACCTTATTTGTCCCTCTACAACACAACCACATATTTTGATATTTAAATGATCTCAGTATGATATTTTCGAGGGATTTAGACAAGTATTAGGACTTTCCGAAGCCTCCAGTACGTGGTATTTTTCTGGTGGAATTTATGTGGGTATTTTTTCTGAGATTAATTGATTTTTCTGAAAAATCTGACTCTTTCAGATTCAATTTGAGTCAGATCACAATCAAGTGGGTTCGACTCCGCAGCTCTACGAGCAGCCAGTGTAGTGCTGTCACTCTATTATAAAACAAGAAGATCAATTTATAAAACATACAAAACTACAGGTTTCGCGACAAAATTTCGAGATGAATTGAGAATAGCTCTACTGATTTTCAATTACAGTCGAACTCCGTCAGTACAACTAAATGGTGAACTTAGTGTGACTGTGTTCAAGATATAAATGAATTATATTCTTTCAAAATCATTAACACTAACAATCTCATTATTTGTAAATGACCTGACTGTGGTAAACAATAAATTTTGATCAATTGTTATCATGAATACACTTTTGACGTATGTCTTTCACACTCATGAGACGAATCTAGTTCATCTGTCACCAGCTTTCATTTAAGGACGCGCAAGAGTGAACACCAATTAAAATTCCACCGAAATGGAATAGTAACAAGTTACAAGGGTAGTCAGAGTAGTACAACGGTCCAGATACTGTAGATGTGGCAGTCGACTAGAATACTATATCAATGTATCAATATGCATGCATGTAGTATATATCATATTTTGAAGCCGGAATAGGACAAGATCTCTCCGAAGCGCACCGCGATTCGGGACTGATTTGGCATGGACATCAGCCGATTTTTTTCGGAAACCAGAAGCCCAGTCCAGTTCAAATTCCTGCATGTAGCGGCCTAGCAAAATAAAACAAAGGCATACGATTGCATTTAGTAGTGTTTTGTATTTAGCATGACCAAAGACAGGAGTATTTAATTAATGTCTTGTAGTAAGAGTACATGCAGATCTAACGTCATTGATTAGCTAGCTTTGTAGGCATACTTCGTAGAGATGGAGTTAAATAATGGAAACTACAGCTACTTTATCCCGACAGGAATATAATCAAGTTAGCCGTTATACGCATTTAGTCGAAGTCATGTGCACCGTGCACGTTATCACTGTGACACATGTGTGCAGCTAAATGCGTAGGAGTTAGATCACTATTGTAGAAGCACAAATTACACTGATACTGCAGTATACTGTAACGGCTAGTTTGGAGTAATCCCTATAATAATATCTGCCTTATTTAGTGCAAATTCCTACTTTTGACATCAAGTAATTTTGGAATATTGTATATAGTTTCAGTCATCAAAGAAAGCTTGCATGTAGGAAAAAGCCCTTTAAAACCATTGCAATGATTTTTAAAAATATCAGCTTTCCATCCCTTTGTTGAATTCCCATAATGCCTACCGATCTTGCGTGATATTCAAATGTTATTATAAAAGTCTGCTATTCTTTAATTCATAATCAATTGCTAGCAACATGACTCTATAACATAACGTATCTTTCCACAGGCACATTATTTACATAATAGCTCTGTTCTATTCAAAAATGAGCAGATATGAATGCGAATTAAGTGCGATGCTAGGTTGACATTAAAATGATCGAAGCAATTATAGTTCTAGTGGCCTTTACTGTTATTGGGAATTTGTTTGTCAATTTAATGCATACACCGTCTTTAATGCTTTCAAGATGAAATATGAAAGGGTATTTGACTCACTTAAATTGGATTGCAAGATACTTGACTAATTGAAACTTCATTGCTCAACTTTGCTGTTCGAGATTGAACTTTCATTACTTCATTCATTAGTAAATTTTAAAAAATCAAAGAATTATCCTACTAACCGTGATAACCGAAAACGTTCTAGAACAATAAAAATGTGTCAATCCTATGTCCTGTTCACCTGTAAAGTGACCCCTGTCTTTGATTTTTGTGCGCACTTCAGAACTTGAACAAAATCACTGAAAAACTGAAATCATTGTTATAAGCTCTTTCCAATGTCATTCGCGTATACTAACTCACTGATCTTCGAACTATACGTAATGAATGAAAAATTGAATGACTGATTTGAACGTGTTTTTGAATATCTCAATGTTTTGCTAATCTTAAAATCCATGAAATGGCTCACAAAATGTTCCACCTGAGTCAGTAAGTATCATTACTGCTAAATTTCTAAATTGCGAATGTTGCATTAGTGATGCTGATCTTTCTAACTCAGAAAAGCTCAGTTACTTTTTAATGATGAACGTTCTTTCAAGGAAGTCTATGTCGGTAGCAATTGGTCGGTCACTTTTATTTCTAGATATCAGGTGTATGCAAGCCTGGAGCCAAATGCATTTTATTTTGAAATTGAAACAATCCATTGAATAGTGTGAATAGGTTAAGCGTATAATGAAGAATTTTGCGATTTCATGGTCCAGCCCCAACGAACGTGTTTCATGTTAAAGGATAAATGGATTATGGAAGGTTTGTTCACAGACCCGGCCATGTTTGTTTCTAAAATGCAATTAGAGGCAGTCTAGTCCCACATTGATTTGCTATGTTTGCCGGTGGGGACATTTTACCAACCCTCTTTACCTTTTCCAGACCGAAAAGAAATTCACTACATTATTGTCAAAAGTCACCATGACATGCTCTACACGCACAATTCTAATATGCCGTCCAATAAAATGCTGTTTAATACCTTCCCAATCGTGGTGACTTTGAAAAATTCATGTTTACCGTGCTGTACACGCATTGGTTGCGAGAAATCAGTCATTGAAATTAATTACAAAAATTCATTAAAACTGTGCATCATTTTCGCTTGAGCATTCTGCATTGGAAGTGTCCTAATTCCATGAAGGCATCCGCGATTGACATCATAATTTGTTATGAGTAGCATATAATGTTTATATGGAGACATATTACTTTCCCATAAGCGACGTCTGACGATGCTTGATGTACTTCAAAGTAAACTAAAACTGACGTCACGATATCGTATAGGTCGCTTGATGTGCTTTAAAAGATTGACGGCAAAAATGCAGCAGCTGACGAAATACCTCTTCAAGCATGAATGGGGCTAATGTCTCAGGTCCTCCGAGAGAGGCTTAATAATTAGATTACCGACTGCTTTCGGAAGGAAATAATATTATATGAATATTTCTATAACATGCTGATATACATATACGATCGTAGCATGATTTACTCAGCTCATTCTTATCAGCTATCGATCAAATTTTCAATCTCATGTTGTCAAAGGTTCGATCCTGGACTATTTGCGAAAACGACTTCCTTAACTGTCAATATTCGTTTAAAATTCGTGCGTGCCTTTATGTTGTTTACCTATTACCTATAAGCATCCAAAATCAATACCTTAAAAAATGAACACGTTATTAATCTCTCATTCATTGTATATAGCCATTTTATCATTTTATCACTCACTACATATTTGTATTGCGTTTTCCAAGTTGGAAATAAACGTTTTGACTATTCCGTGTTTCAAGCCTAGCATCCTATACCGGAGTGTTAGATACCTTTGATAACTTCTATAACATAGATTTCTAAGCACCATACCATAGACAAACAGTAACATATGTTTACTTTATCAAAAGTTTATAGTATGATGGTTTACTGTTATCAAAAGGAACAAGAAGATACATGCTATTATTTAGATGAAATTATAAAAAATATATACAAATTCAGGTGGCATGCTGCCTACGCAAAATACCTAGAATCCGTTGTAACTTGCTATGATCTACTTCTATGGATACAGATCATATTAGAGATGTAGGCTAAATGACTCCAAATGGATACAATTTTGATATCAAATGAGATTTGTTGAACGGATAGAGGCCGGATCACCACAGTTTCATCAGTTGAATGCATAATGTACGGCTGTACGCCATAGAGGGTGTGCCCTTATTAGACAGTCTAGCAAATCATTCGATGATGGTGTCGTGTGTGATGATTCAAAATCACGACGACATTGTTGAATGCCTTCTTCAGACCGCAACCAGATTACTATGGTGGCTATTATTTGAATAGGTGATCGACCAGGTCTTCAATGATGTAATGACACGATGGATCTTTCCATTTTGCGACTGACTGAATGAATTCAAGTTATAAAGCATTACACTAGTGAAATTAGTGCTGCAGGTAAATTGAAGGAATATCTGCAAACACAAAGTGTAATCAATTCGTTTGAACGCTAGCCTAATGTCAAACAGGCAGCTGTATCATTCACTAGATTCCAATCACTTCATTCTAAGCACAGAAAAGTGATTTAGCCAAGAAATGTGCGAAACTGAATTTACGGATGCTAGACGCGTTTAAATATAAAATTCAATCCCTTTCTAAGCAAACGACACACAAAATTCTTATGAATAGCATGAATCATCATTTATCTAGGATATTTCTAAGCAACGCATTGAATCAAGCTATTAATTATTCCACTGATGACAAATTATGCATTCGTGTGATTAACCGAGATGCAGTGTTACCTTGATTACTTTGATGCTCTACATGGTTGATTTTGACAGCACATCTATGAAGTGACTTCAAGAGTTATTTATTTAGTTATTTCGGAGATTAGTAAGAATACAATTCTACATTCTCCGACAACCAAAATTAATGTGTAACATAGTAGGCCCAGTGAATGTAGTAAGAATGAAAAGCAATATCTGCTATGTAGACTCACTATGCGAACAAGCTGTCTCACAATGGTCAAATATTCCACGCTGGCGGTCAAATTATGTGAAATAGAAAATTATGCATGCAGAGGACCAACCAGCAAAATCTTTCTTCTAGTCTACTGTAAGCGATTTGTTTCGAAATGCCGAATTTTTCCAATCATGAAATCCCGGTTGGAAAAGCATCCGGGATTGCGATCCCTAATAATGATTCATCATGCAGTGTTCACGAGTGTTGAAGTCACCATGATGACAATTACACTTTTTTATCTCGATGTCGTTTGGAAAGAGGTACCTTCAAGCCGTTCAGGTATCTAAGATATCAGCTAATAAACACAGGTCCTCATCTACTTCTGTCAAGAAATTTGGGAGTATACATACTCCATGACAGAATTTCAAATATGTTCAGAATCACACGTAGTTTCTGTAGTCAAAGAATATATTCGTTGACTACAGAAACTACGTGTGATTCTGAACATATTTGAAATTAGACCAAAATTTCTGAGCTACCGACTTCTGGCGTTTATAAATGTACAAAAACTTCAACATACATTTTTTAACATTTTATTTTTCGTACATGTACAAAAAGTAGAAATAACGCTGTCCTGAAAAATTGACATTTTGCACATACGGCCTTTTGCCGATTCATCGACGATAACTAGACATGAAAAACTCCCAAGTGCCAATTCAATCGGCCAAGTTACAATCAATTTTAGCTGTCATATGACCAACTTACAATGAATGAAATAAACATTGAATCAAATTGCCATAGAAGATATGTGCAGCTAGTAAGACGTGAACCAACCTACAACTCCCGGTTGTTTAGACATGCAGAAAAGCAGAATTCGTGCGGGACTTCTAATGCGGACAGATTGTTGGTGGTAACGTGCATCATAACACATTCCTGCACGCATAAGCATCGATTTCGTCAGACTTTATGGGATGCTGGCATATCATTGGCTTATGGTGATTCTGAGAGAAGAAGTAATTTCAAAGAGGACACATGTTCTGGACATCGCTATCTGAAAGTTAAACCTGTCGTCATGAGTCCTGAATTAAGTCATCCTCGGTTAACTACAGGAGCTTGGGTAAGACAACATGCATAAACGTTTCTGCAGCATTTGGCAGCATTCATGCGGTACTCAAGCAATGTCTGATGAAGAACAAAGTAATGTTACACATATGAATTCGTGTTACTCTTCAAATTCTTTCACCTTCAATCTTCCAAATCCAAATTAAATGCAATGTAATTCACTGTACATTCTCGCGTACCTATCGGTTATCCCATCCCCACGTTTCCAAATTTGTCTAAAATCCGAAGAAATAAATCTATCGTCATAAAACTTTAAGTACACGTGAGTGAGAATATCCTCTACCACCCTCAACAAAATTTGTGCAAAAAGTACTTTTTGAATTAGAGGCGATAACTTGAGCTGAAGGCGATGTCTGCAGCTTCATCGGACTTCTTCTGACCTCATCGTCTGAGCAGAAAGCACTTGAAGACAACTAAGTAATTTCCTGACAACTCGTGAGGTGGTGATGACCAGGCCACATCCATCACACTAACGTTTTTAACTCAAAAGAGGTGTGACAAGGTAGTGGTCTTAGGAAGATTACAAATAACAGTGGATGAGACGAAGAGTGAGAGAGAACAATGCACACGCGAGTAACAATAATGCGTCGAACAGATGAAGTCAGATCAGGCTGCTGACATCGTTACACTTCACGTCATCGTTTGTCATGCAAAAAGCACTAATCCGATCTGCGTAAATTTTTGTAAGTGGGTAGAAAATGTACTTAAGTACGTCTACGTGAAGTTTGGTGACGATTGATTCATTTTTGTAGACTTTAGACAAATTTGAAAACCTAGGGGGGATATACATGTAACCCATAAGTACCATTTCTCGAATATGATCCCCGCGGATTGTTTCCAATTAAATGTGGGTTTGATCTGAGAGTGAGTTGCATGAATAAAGTTTGTGCAGTTTTAGATTTTGTTGTCTGGATTATCTAGTGACAGACAACATTTAAATTGTAGATGAAGAGGAACACAAAATGGAAGATAGCTTTGAGAACGATTATTATGACAGTGACAACAAATTCGAGACGCAATTTGCAAGAACTGAGTGTCGATGTCGTATTGACCATCTTGTTTCTATTGATAGTTTTATATCGATTTTTACGAGTATTTTATCGATCTCATAATTCCTTTTTGATAAGATGAAACAGAAATTCGCCAAGATTTTCGTGAGAAAGGTTAACTTCGCAAAAGCGATAACTCTGGAACAAGACAATGAGTATCCGCTTTTGCTGACTTATCATACACGGCTTTGTAAACTGGTCGATTCTGCGATCTCTATATCCGTCCCGCTTGAACTAGTTGCATAATAGATTATTCTCTTACACTGTGAAGCATCTTTCAATGATGCATGAATTCTCGCTTTGAAAGCCAACTCTTCAAAGAGGATAACTGGCAGTGCAAAAAATTACATTCTTCATGTAAAGACCTTGTAATACATGAGATTGCATTAGACGCTGTAATACAGTTGCTATGCCTCTTAAATATTTTTCATTAATTATTTTAAGCACTTGTATTCCGAGTGGCGAAAGTCAGGTCAAGAGACAGATTACGGACGTTATCGCGAGGAAAAACGTAAGTCAGGGCAAATAGTGTGGAGCGCTCAACAAACGAAAATGTATGAACTGACTCAAGATTTGGAATATCGCTACTCTGTACAAACCATCGTCAAAGTTGCAAAGCAAATGAAAAGCGAAAGGGCCACTCCTCCTGCCATCATGAAAGATGACAAAAGAAACCTGGTAACTGATGAGTTGACGTTACGTGAAAAGTGGCGTGGCTTTATGAGTTTCTTTCTGAACACTCAAAATCAGTTCGAGAACCTTCAGGAAGCTGACAGAGGGTCCAGGCACTGAATTGTCAAAAGCGGATGTAGTCAGTGTCATACGAAAATGCCGTAGAAGACTAGCCCGGAACCGTCCGGTGTCGTTCTCGATCGAAGCTTAGGGAGATATCGCGGTAGACTGGCCAATAAATCTGTTCAATGTTATTCTTGTCAAAGAAAGTATTCCATCTGATTGGAAAAGAAGCGTCATCATTCCATTATTCAAAGGTAAGGGCGATCATCAATCATTCAATTCATATAGAGCCATCAAACTCATGGACCAAGTATTGAAGATATTGGAAAGCACGTTGGAACAAAAAATTCGTAAAACTGTCACCATTGATCGAATGCAATTTGGGTAGAGGAACCACTGACCCAATATTGCTGATCCGTCAACTCCAAGAAAGGTACCTTGAAAATAAGAGAAGTCAGTACCTGGCCTTTGTCGACATTGAGAAAGCATTCGATCGTGTCCCCCACCCTATTGTCAGTTGAGCTTCATGCAATTTCGGGGTTTGCGAATGGCTAGTGAGAGCGATCATTACTCTATTTGACGGCGCAAAGTCGGTGGTCAAATGGAATTCCGGTGACAGCAAAGAGTTCGATGTAAGTACAGGCGTTCACCAAGGATCAGTCCTAAGCCCCCTTCTGTTCGCATGTGTGCCAGAAGCCGTTACAAAGAAAGTGAGAGCTGGCCTACCTTGGGAAGCTCTCTTTGCTGATGATCTCCTACTGGTGGCAGAGAGTGAGGATGAGGTTGCGGGCAAACTGACATCATGGAAGGGCGCTCTACACAGTAAAGGCCTGATAGTGAACGCCAGTAAGACGAAGGTCATATTATCACACCCTAGCAAGGGCGAGACAGAGCCTTCCGGCCATGGCCCATGTGCAGTACGCCGCAAAGGTGTAGGTGCAAATTCAATCAAGTGCACGAGATGTCAATTGTGGGCTTCCAAGCGTTGCAGTGGCATTGTGGGCCGCCTGTCATCCGCAGTAGCTACATTCGTGTGCCGCCGGTGTAAAGGGGAAATGAGGACAGTTCAAACTCCATCACTTGGAAACAGTGATCATTTCAAGGTTGCTGAGGAAGCTTCGAAGCAGTGAATACTTTTCGTTACGTCGGTGATGTCATTGATGCTAGCGGAGGAGCAAGTCAGGGCGAGGATCCGGAACGGTTGCTGCAGGTTCGTGAAATTGCACCATTTGTGACATCTACAGCAACTGCACTTTCAAAGAAGGCAGTCATCTACAAGACATGTGTGCGCACCAGCATGTTGTATGTAAGCGAGACTTGGGCCATGTCATCAGAGTGTTTGAGGCGACTTGAAGTGAATGAAATGAGGATGGTCCGTTGGATATGAGGAGTCTCCTCTCGCGACCGCACTTCCAAATAAGAGCTCAGAAGAAGAATGTACCAGGAGCCTATCGGTGACTCTATAAGAAGACGACGCCTAAGATGGTGTGGTCATGTGGAGAAGAAAGACGAATGTCTGTGGGTGAAGCGTGAGCGGAACTTGCAAGTGGATGGTCGCCGACCGATTGGACGTCCAAAGTAATCACTGCGCGATAACATCAAAGAAGACCTTCGAGCGCTCGGGCTCCGTATGGAAGATGCAAGCCACCGAGCGAAGTGGACATCTGCCACAAAAGAGAACCGTCGTACCCAACATGGATGGAGCAATTGACGTTAAATGGTATAAGCAAAAGTAAGTATTACTAATATATATTGTAATTTTGAGATCATAAAGATTGCTGAGTGCCAGCTCGCCTGGGCATTGAATAGAAAGATTCTAGATATTTTAAGCTAGTTTGGGCCATTCCGAGACGCACTGACGAGCCCTTGTAGGGCGAAACACAGCGTCTACGGCTGCCAAGGAAATATTGTGTTTAAATTGTCCAAGTCTGAGGACATCTTACTATTCAATGCCCAGGCGGACTGGCACTCTGTAATCTTTATGATTATCAGCCGCACGGCAAAGCCAGAATAAATAAATGCAGAACAGCCTGTTGTGCAGTCCTTCAGCTTGTTCAGCCATTCTAGATATTTCAAGCTAGTTTGGGCCATTCCGAGACGCACTGACGAGCCCTTGTAGGGCGAAACACAGCGTCTACGGCTGCCAAGGAAATATTGTGTTTAAATTGTCCAAGTCTGAGGACATCTTACTATTCAATGCCCAGGCGTACTGGCACTCTGTAATCTTTATGATTATCAGCCGCACGGCAAAGCCAGAATAAATAAATGCAGAACAGCCTGTTGTGCAGTCCTTCAGCTTGTTCAGCCATTCTAGATATTTTAAGCTAGTTTGGGCCATTCCGAGCCGTACTGACGAGCCCCTGTAGGGCGAAACGCAGCGTCTACGGCTGCCAAGGAAATATTGTGTTCAAATTGTTCAAGTCTGAAGACATCTTACTATTTAATTTTGAGATAAATATATTTGTAGCGGAATGCTTGACGAAACAATTACTTGAAACAATTTTGAATATGAGCGATAAGACACAGTTAGCAACACTCACCGTAATCAGGGAGAGGCCGTCTGACATTTTCTCTCCACCTATCTCGATAGTTCCCAGGGGGATAATAATGGGCCACTACAAACACCTTTCCATTTTGAGTTCTTGCTTTCCCAAAGCCAACTTCCCGCGTTGATCGCCAGACAACTTGAGAAAAATGCCCTTGAAAGGAGAAAAAACAACTCTGATTTCGGGAAAGTCTTCTAACATGCGAGACAAACATAAATGCTTCACCTTAACATCATATTTTTTAAAGCATTAACAAAATTATTCATTTCTTATTCATCTTAGGCTAACTGACTGACATAGGACTGTGCAAAAGATAAAAAGTTCGTAAGATTTTAGTTGATTGTTCGTCGCTTCGCGTGCCTTCTCAAGATGATTAAAGATCTCTGATTAAAGATGACCAATCCTGTAAACCTGAAACGGCATCGTAATTAATTCTGTAGTTGAATAAAATACGCTAAACCTAAAAAGTAATGTTATTAAAACAAAATTGGTGATGGTGATAGGAGTAACGCAAGAGAATAGAAAGTGGCATCTCGTGAATTTGTAGCCTAAATATCGTGTTCAAAACCATTTTACAGTCCGAACTATTTTATAAAATATAGAATGTAAGGAATGTTCAAACATATCAGCAACATCGAAGACCAACAGGCGACTTGGATGCGCAACAAGTTTGCATTTTCCTCTCCATCTGGTCCATCACCGTGCAGCTCGCTTCAGTTGCAACAGACCATATATTGGCGGTCTTCCTTGTTTACATCTTCCATCAGCTCACCTACACACATATCCAACACTTCCAAAATCCAGAACTTCCAGGTGCCTTTTCACAAATTAGTTCGGCAGACAGAATGAACTTCTGCAGGGAACGAGGTCGGAAATGAGATTTTCACAGAATTGTACGCTCTACGGCTACTACGAATCTGCATGTCTGCCCAGTTCTACCTGGTTCTTCTCGTCAGACAAAAGTTTAGAAAAAAATGTAAATGCAATGGAAAACAGGTTGAAGTCTTCAGAAAAAACGAGATTTTCTATGTTTTCTTTGATTACATGAAAAAATCTAAATGTCTAAATCCAGAGCGGAAAATCTTGGAATGGAGTATCCTCAGGTCATTCCCTATGATATCTATGTGTTATTATCATGCTTCTGATCGGTGCTGCATATGTGAAAATCGTTGAACGTGGTTAGAATTGGCAAGAATATTGTGTTTGTCGACACAAGAAGACTTTCTAAATCTGAATGTGGTAAGTTTCACAGAGTACATGAACATGATAGAAAACGACATGAAGACCTTCCATGCCAAAATTTATCACTCTAGGCTTTGTGCTTTTCCTTTAATCAGAGAAAACATGGAAATTTCATTTTTACCGAAAACTTCAATGCATATCCCATTTGAAGAGAGACCAAATAGAACACAGCAGACGCACAGATTGGCAAACTGAACATTCTTCTGCGAAAGTCTTATTTTCGACTTCCCTGCGGAAACTTTTTCAGATTGCAGGACTGTGCCCAAATCAACTGAGTTCTGCCTCATTTGCAGGTACCACGAGCTGCGTACACTTCCAAACACTAAGTTTGTCATCCACCACCCATCACAAAAATTTCTATGAAACCACATTGCCAATAATTTGATTTCTTCTCCATCTGAAATATGCTTGAAGTACATTAATTGATAATAAAAGCTCCGCAATACGAAATCATGATGGATCATTTCTATTTCCAGCAACAGCTGATGAGACGTGACACACAGAACAATGAATAGACACGTTCAATGCTGCATTGGAAAAAATTAGTCATGCATATAATCGTCTGCCAACCTGACATGGATCACTTCAACACTGGTCACCGGCGCCTCCAAGACATGAATTTTGCATGAGGATAGAGCACGGGGTGCCACGGCATGCAAGAAGTTCATGAGAAAACTACATTGTCATCGGATGACTAGACGTCATAAAAAAATTGATTTCTGTGGATTGGAAAACGTTTTACAGCAAATTTCGAGTATATGGAAAATATTAAATAGTTAAATAGTTAAATAGGACTTTGTTGAAATGTAGATATAAACAAATGGTTGCGCATAATTCAAGTGTAAGATAATTTTTGCAATGAGTGGCGATAAGAGGGTTAAGAAACATTTCTCTAATGCAGTGGTGTACAACCAAGGCGGGACAGGGGCCACTAATTTTAAAAGGCAGAAATATTTTTAAGATCACTTTACTACGCACTTTTAACTTACATAAGTGACACGACATGACATGTTATAACATGACATTATTTCATCGAAAAATAACTGCTTGCAAATACGGTGAATCTATCCGCCTTCATGTCGTACAATATAAAATAGCATAATTTGGCTAAACTATAATGTGCATTGTACCTTCGTTTGTATACGTCACCCAACAGAAAAAAGCGCTTCAGAAAAAATGCATTGGCTTTTTGTCACTTACGCTCATGTTGAGAAGACATTCAATTTACGAAGGGAACAATGTCTTAGCATTCGAATGTAAATTTTGTTTTGTGCCATCGTATTGCTCATTTACGAATCAGTTGAGAATTTTGAAAATTCTAAAAATGATCCCTAAACTTTGTTAGAAGCACCTGTTAAAGTTCAAAGTCGGAGTGAGCCTTTTCTCAGCATCTATTCAAATAATGTCCGCGGCCCACTTAAAGTATGAAAAACGGTGGTGGGCCTATATAATATATTATACAGGGTGCTCAATGTGTAACCGAACCCAATAAAATGAAGGAAAAACTATGCTTTCAAATTGTTCTTTATGGCTACCGACAGCATTGTATGAAGTGTATCACATCTTGACAAAATCAGATATCTATGGTTGCACTGAAAGTTAAAGAGCAATCAATATTTCAGTGATCATGACGCTAACTGAGAGAGTGATGAGCATATATATTTTTTTTATATCAACACTTGATTTAAGAATTTTGTGCATTGGAGTTGAATCAATGTGAAAGCATGCAACGCCGAACATTGACCCTTGAAGAGCGCGTCTTTGTTTTGGAATCATATTACCAACACAATTGTAGCTACAAATGTGTCTCGGACAACTGGTCGTTTCAATCAGCAACTCCGTCTAAGTCAACGATGTACGAGCTAATCTCAAAATTGCATCAAACCGGCTCAGTCACTGATCTCAAAAAGTATGGCAGACCATAATCTGTTCGAACAGAAGATAATTCAACGTAGCAAAGTGCGTCAAGGTAACAAAGTTAAAAAAACAAGCTGATGACTAGTTAATTTTCAATTGTTACAAAATATGATTTAAAAGAAAATTTTTATATCCTAAAATGTCTAAAAATTTTAAAAATACTTACTAGAAGGACAAGCAGCGCTTCTCCTCTCCTCATGTGCAATGAATTGGCGAGTAAGCCGTTCTGTTCAAAATTATGTTTATCACTTATATATTGAAAAGATCCTATTTAACAGTCTGCCCATTCAGATGATAAGAGGACAGGTCTGTTTCCAATCAAAATACCAGATCTAGCTTACACAGATGGATTACGCTATCAAAAAATCTACCAGGTGTGTAAGAGAATTAATATCAGTTTCTTTTAAAGCTAAAACGTGAAATAGAATTCTACAAAATATGCATACAAATTATTAGACTATTTTTATTGAGGTCATCAACAGGAACTTGGTCAGGACGATCGCGTTTCGACCGCTTTATCCTGGACGCTCAAACCCGACCAAGCGCGGTCCTGACTTGGTAATGAAGACTTGGTTGCCGCTGCTTTTACGGCCAGCCCAAAGAAGTCTATTCGACGTTCTTCTGTGGAATTAGATATCTCAGTTGGAAGTTTGCATGGTATCCTCCATGAAATTGTTCTAAAATCATATAAGCCACATTTTTTGCATGCAATAAACGACGATCCGGACAGGCGCCTGCAGGTTTTGTGATATTTTTTTAGCTACTGCAGAAGATCAACCGGATCTTGTAGATCATATCTTATGGTCAGATGAAGGAAACCATTTTCAAAATCAGTGGTCATGTTAATCGCCACAATTCAATTTACTGGAGCGACGAAAATCGATACGAGATCCTGCAAAAAGATGTCAATGTTCCTGGAATCCTTGTTTGGTGCGGAATTAGTTCATCAGGGCTTGTCGGACCGTTTTTCGTGGATGGCACTCCCACTGGTGATAGGTATTTCAAACTTCTTAAGGAGCAGGTTTGGCCGATCGTTTCCCATCGCAAAGATGTTCATCAACTTAATTTCCAACAAGATGGAGCTCCACCCCACTATGCTGTCAAGGTACGTGAGTGGTTGAATAAACATTTTCCTGAACGATGGCTAGGTCGTCGTGGTCCTATTGAATGCCCCGCCAGAAGTCCTGACCTTTCCACCCGACTTCTTTTTATGGGGTGTGATAAAAAATTCAGTCTATGCACAACATCCGAGATCAAACTCAGAAATGAGGATGTTGATTCAAAGTGAATGTGATAGAATCACGCCTGAAGTTTGCACGAAAGTGTGTCGCAGTGTTTTGTGACGTTTCAAAGAGTGTATAAAAGTCGATGGACACCACTTCGAACATTTTAGAACTTAGAATTGTTCACGTTCTAATTGTTTACTCATTTTTGTTTTTACAGCGCTGTCTCTAACCATAAAGAACGGTTTGGAAGCATAGTTTTTCCTTCATTTTATTGGGTTAGGTTACATATTGAGCATCCTATATATATATATATATATATATATATATATATATTATTTATATATTTAATTAAATTTAATTAATAAATTAGTAATAATAAATTAATTTATTATTTAATTAAGAGACTTATTTAATCTCTTTGAGAAAAGTAAGTTTCGCTAATTTCAAAAGTTCGGTGATTGCTGTACTAGGTTTCCGCGGCAATTTCGAGAGTGAAGTTTCATTTATTGAAATTTCGCTCAATTTGATTCCTCCCGTTATGAACATTTCTGCTTTATGTCTGTCGCTCAGAAACTTTTCAATTAATACCTTGATACAAGGTTATTTAAGGACATTTCATATTTTAGAGGATAAGGTATTGTAAGTTATGTTATAAAGATATTGCCTGCATCATTTTTTTAATTTGAATTCTTCCTCCTTGTGATAGCAAATACTGCATGACACAGGAGGAATGGCGTGTGTTGAAACTTGAGGGCGATCAATACCAGGGGTTGAACACTTCCAAACATATCATCACTACCTAAGCAGTGTTATATCAACCCATTCGTTTGAGTTTGTTCGTCCAGGGGTCAAAACACAACTATGCGAGTACCCGTTGATGAAAGCCCGCAAACTTGTGAATGAGTCGAAATATTCCGGCCAGCTCGGACCGGTTTTATTGGGAATGCCCTTATTTCATGCTGCTCGGCCCACTATGAATGCTGTTGCGGTTGAGATAAGATGCACCGTCAATTCATTCCTTCCTGATTGATTTTTCTAAATAGGCCCCATGTGTAATTGGTAAAATTTATTTGCCTTTAGTTTGATTTCGGCCACAAGACAGGAAAAGCCCCTAACTTTTAAAAACTAATATAGCATTTAAAATGCATGCATTCGGTACTGGTACTATCGATTCAATTTTCTAAATTCATTATGCTGTTGTAAATTTTGCGTTATTTTTGTTGCATACTTCGACACGATAAATGAATCAAATTCATTGTCCACTCAACGGTCTCAACGCGCATTCGATAGAAATGAAATTCGAACCCAGGCCATAATCAATACATATACACATAAATCCGAGCATTAATCATAGTATCATTGTCAATCACTGTCTATAGAACAGGTTTTGATTACAATCATTGATCACTCTTTTATCCTGAGTTGATGCAAGCTGGACATCATGAAATCAGATTTTCTTTTACTACAATGATTAAGACAGTCAAATGACGACAATGACAGGAATAGTTCCCATACCATTGTCATCATCACACCATGTCCCATATCATCGTAAGTTTCTTAGAACAACGCACTTACCACAGTTTAACTGATTCTCTTTGTTATAGTTGTAAATCTTCGACTCCTTATACCATTGATTCGTTGCTTGTTCACCTGAAAATATGGATAACATGAAAATACTGAGAGAATGATAATTACATGAATGCATGCAATCTCCATAATGGTTGATCATGCAAATAACGTTGAATGAATTCACTTCTAATGATGAATTGTTCAAAATGTATACAATGGGTAGAAACGTTGAAACACCAAAGGCCATTGTCGGTACTGTTTGCAACATTGCGACATTGCATATGGGAGTTGGCTAAATGGATATTATTTCTTCGATGTTTGTTCAATTGAAAGGAAGTATATTTTAATAAGAATTGTCATTATTATCACCTCACTTGAAGAGCTGATTTACATGAAGATGCTGCAGAAGTAAAGTCATCGAATATTCTACGATGCACCCAGCTGGTGGGTTTGGCCAATCTGAATGATAGAAGGAGAATCGACCAATATGTAAGTCGCTGAATGCGAAGATAGTACTGCAACAGCAGTCCAAAAAAATGTAGTAGCGAACAGAGAAGCAAGTCCCATGGCAAGACAATTTCACAAAATCATGAAGAATCATGAAGACCACGTTCTTCTCTGACTTTCGCCACGACAAACGTCTGAACCACAAAATTAGATAGGCAGTAACTTCTTCTGTTTGGCTAGAAATGAAGCATTGTAGCATGTAAAGCTAATGAAATGGCACCTGCTGACATAATACCATGGCAATCAAACAATGAGCAGCCACTTCAACATCAAACACGCCAAATTGTACGACGTTTCAGTGTCTGGTATCAACCGGATAACACAGCAAAAAGCACAGACGATGTCAAGTCCTACTGAGAAGTTTGCGAACGTTTTTCCTTGCGCGGGCTATCTGTTTTAATAGTGATCGAAAGGACCAACATTAGAAAGAAAACTTTTGTGTAATGATCTGAATTCTTCGAATCTGAAGTAATCGTGGCGATCGAAGCATTTTGAAGGAATTCACAGCAATCTGCAACGACGCATGACTATTTTTCCTATCTCTGTAAAGCATTAAAAATTTCTTTTTGCCAACTTATTAACTTCCTTTCTTGCATGTACCATCGTTTTGAATCAGTTTGCACTTCTAGCAAAGTGACACGGTAATACAATCTAATTCTGTGCTCTGAAACCTAATGGCCTTGAACCTCAGGTCATAGCTGCATCGACAACAAACATCTGAGAATAGTGGCGAACTATAGAGAGCTACATCAATCGCATGATCCGCAGAGAATTTCATTTGATTCAAACTCACTTTCTTATCTTCTATCGCGCAAACTTCATGTACCTGTCATTTCGCAATTAAGCTCATTGTTGTTATTAGACTGTAAGTGACAGGACAGATCTAGCGCCTTCATTTATTGAATTCATCTGAGTTATTCACAATGTAAAGTAGATTTGCCGCGAAGAAATATTGTCAAACAATTCATTATTATCTACATGCATCTCAACTTTTGTCGTCATCATTGCTACAATGTGAGCAGAAATTGATAATGCTTTCCTTCAGACTGTGTTAATCTTGCGCAACATTTATTGAAAGCCACTTCTCTTAGCACAATCTCCAGAGATGTTAATAGGAAAGGGAATACAAAGATGTACACCAACAAGAATAGGGCTTTCTTTATCAGGTATGGACTTGGCTGTGTATGATTTTTTATCCCTCATTGAGCGACTGGGAACGTGACCTGATCTTGCCTGAGTGCGGACAAGATGCGATCCCACTACAGGCGCATGATCATACTACTGAAAACAAATGCTAGATATCCATTGACATCGCTTCGTCAGTGCGTCAAGAGAAAAGTTTATACACCTCACTTAACCGCTTTTTTCTTTGTGTCACTAAGGTAAAGCGACTTTGATGAGTACAGCATACGATTTTCACTAGATCGATACATTGCGTTCACATTTCAAATACAAAGAATTTTTATTAATTTTATACACAATCACACTGTAATACATTGATCTTCTTATATCACTAGGATTTCCTGGCCTAAAATATCTCGTTTCGGCGCGTTGCTCCATTGCCGATGAAGCATTAGAGCGATCAATAAAAATACTTTTTCAGTGGTTTGGGTGACGCGAAAGATGATTGATAACACTTTTATGAATTGGCCAATTAGGGGACGCAATAAAAGGTGTCGCGACCAAGCGATGAAGTGATGTCAACTCTTTCCAACAAGCCGATTCGGTCCCTTCCTTAGCTTCTAAAGCATTTCTCCAAGTCAGATAGCACAACATATTTAGTGTGCTAACTTTCCACAGGTTTCCACTGGAGTTTGATCCACTTGATCAAATTCCTCGCACTACAAATGGCAATTCAAAATTAAAATCACCAATTTTTGAAATCTTTGGCTATAAATTTTCTTAATGATCGCTGTAAACGATGCCAAGGGGCTTAGCGCATTGAAATGCTATTTATGAGCACAGCAGATATTTCTATGAATGATTTGTGCATGGAAAATAACTCAAACAAACGAACACAATAAGTGGAAGATTTTCAAAAGTAACCATTCCAATGTGAAATGGTACCTTCCAGATCTAAGTAACTTCTAATGAGTTATAAAGAAGATGGAATACTTGCAGATACCCAAGGATTTTAAGTGATTAGAAAGAGACGGAAAATGACAATTTAAGTGCGTCATTTCTAATATAGAAAATATGTGAGTAGTGTATAATAAATAACATTTGAGTTTCGAGTACTCAATTCGAAGGTTACGGCATAATAGATGTTTATGATATGATTCATGGATTCATATTTATGAGATACTGTGCTCACATTGAAAATTGGTGTGCTGCATTGAAAAGAAATTGTTCACAAAAACTGGTAAAAATGCGGACCTTCGAAAATCGAACTTTTCAAAACAGGTCACAAACTTGACCTTCAAGTGTGTCAATCCAACGATTATTGCTGAGAAGTTTGAAAATACGCCAAAACTGGAAGTCACAAAAGCACAGGTCGAGTAGCTTAGTCTTAAAAGGACCACATCACAGATGAGATAGGGATCGAACTGCCCTCCCATACGTACAGGTTAATGGAAGCTAGGCCTAGTGCAGTGGTGGGCAACGCGTGGCCCACGGGGACATTTTGGGTGACCCGCTACCGCTTCTCATATCTAAAGTGGCCCACTGACATTATTTGAATCGATTATGTGAAAATGATTCACTCCAACTTCTACCCTTGAGAGGTGCATCTAAGGGTGTGGGATCCTCTTTAGAATTTGCAAAACCATTGATTAACAACTAAATGAGCAACATGATGGCACAAAAAACAAACATTGACATTCGAATTATCCAACCATGCTCCTTTCGTAATGAATATCTTCTCGCATACGCGATAAATGGTCATCACCTGCGCGAGTTTGTGCTAAGTCAATAGTATTCAATGCCCTGCTGAGCATGTTTCTCTACGCAATAAACCACGCCTCAATGAACCTTGAAAGAGGCTATCTTAATTAGACCTCGACTACGAATGAAGGAATCCAACCGCACGCTTTTGACGTGCCAACATTTTTTCAAATATTCTTGCTGAATTCCATTTGTCTACTACTACACTATTATATATTAGCACACGACTATCATTTGTGGAGCCCATGCACGGTTTTTGAACACTTAAAAGTACGGAATAAGAGAATATAAAGCCTATAAAACTGCCTTTTAAAATTGGTGGCCCGCGAGCCTTTTCGTGGGCCACTCCTTGTGGCCCGCTATCCCAACTTGGTTGCCCACCACTGGCCTAGTGGTAGGTCAACATTTGTCACAGCCTACTGTTAGTAACCCTGTGAGGTGAATGCGTTGCTTCTTCCCGGGCGGCCATAGTCGAACCTCTAAACTTCTGCATAGGATGCCACGGTACTTATGGGTTATCTCCCCCTCAGGTTTTCAAGTTTGTCTAAAGTCTGCCCAAATGAATCATTCGTCACCAAACTTCAGGTAAACGTACTTATGCATATTTTCTACTCACATACAAAAATTTCTGCAGATCGGACAATCAGCGATATCAACAGCTTGATTTTACTTCGTCTATTCGACGCATTATTGTTACTCGTGTGTGGACTGTTCTCTCTCCCTCTTCGTCTCATCCAATGCTATTTGAAATCGTCCGACGACCTCTACCTTGCCGCACCTTCCTTAAGCTAAGAATGTTAGTATAAGTAATGTGGCCTGGTCATTATCACTTCATGAGTTGTCGGGAGCTGTTGACCTTAAAGTGCTTTCTATTCAGACGATCAGGTCACACGAAGACAAATCAAGTTGCAGACGTCGCTGCACTTCAAATTATTGTCCCTAATTCAAAAAGTGATTGTCCGATCTGCATAAATTTTTGCATGTGGGTAAAAAATACACTTAAATACGTGTGTCGTAAGATTTGTGAAGATTGATTCATTTTTACGGATTTTAGACAAATTTGAAAATGTGAGGAGGGGAGATAACCCATATGTACCAATGTCACTATGTTGGCACTTTTATCACTTGCATCACTCCAACACCTGTAAGGATGCGCAACTAATGCTGACACTCAGTATTCAATAATTCTACTTTCTGTACAATAACGTGATACAACAGTAATCCATTCCAATGATTGAAAGCAAATTCACATCGAACCTTCGACCTGATGACCTATTGTTCCCAGAGCTTCACAATTCAGCGGCTCCATCATCATGGGCGACCTATTTCTCGGTCTCACTGTCGTAGACATTGTAAATCAGGCCGGGAAACACACATTTCTCTAAGGCGCACCCACGACCGACATTATCGTACCAACAGAATCTTCTCAGAAAATAATGATGAAGAATAAGAGCTGTCAGAAATATTAATAGCTCACTCATAACTCAGCTTGTGCAAAGAGCAGATCAAGATGAAGCAGATAACAACAGATAAGACGTTGTTGGTATTTCCAGTTTGTGAATTCACCGGAAGATCTGAAATATGCCTAGGCGTGCCAAGAGTCAGAATTTAGGCGACTCATAGCATTCTTTACATCCGCCTTTCTTTCATCAATTCTCATTCAAAAATCTCAGCGATCATAAATTGAGCACCGAGTTTTCTGCAAGTACTCCCCTACCAAAGTCGCCCGTAGTAAATACTCTGCTTTTCGCTTCCGATAGTATTCCTAATGTAAAAGCTAAGGACAATAATCACCACAACACGCACGATTAATCTGAACGAGTAGGTTGCTGCACATCGCTACATGAAGACAGTTCACGCTTCTTCTCGATGCTTCTTGTCAACTGTGGGCCACCAATTATGCATTAATTTCAAAAGGAAAAATCGCAATCCTTTCACTTTAATCGCTCAAACTTTTAAAACGGACAATCGATCGACTTCATCTTCGAGATACTAATGCTGTTTAGAGACGATCACGAACAGATCATCTTTATCGACCATCGACCAAATCTCAGCACCGCCTGTAAAGTTGAAGCGTAGATTAGTTTGATAGAAAAACATGAAATTTGTCGACTTTAAAGCGTCGAATTCATTCTTTCGCGCTAGCTGAACTTTAAGGTGTCTGATTATATTATCGATATTATACAGTTTTCTAGCAATAGACTTCCGCAGCAGAGGTACTATCACACGAGAGCTGAGAGCGCATCGGCAAAATCCATGATAGATGCCAGTGCTGATTTCGTTCCACTTACTGAAAACTCACTTACCGGAATACCCGCTTGCCGGAATTTGATTTGAAGTGACAGAGGACGTTGACTTGCATATTAAGTAGTTAATTCTAGAATTAACTACGTTCTCCATACAAGCTTACTTACACGCGTTATTTTACACTAGTCATTTTAGTTGTAAGATAGTTTCGAAATAAAGGATCACGATAAATTAATCATCTTAAATTAATCACATCTTAATATATTCTAAGACACAAACATTATTTCATACTCCATTGATGACGAAATATCAGGTGAAATATCAGTACCTGTGTTGGACCGAAGAACAAGATTTCCGTCAAAAATGTGTTTTATTCACAATGAAAGGAACTGTCTCATCTTAACTCGAGCTTTTGGTGCAATTGAAAGGCAATCCCATCTTCATATGAATGCAAATTTCACATCGTAATGCTATGCATCACAGTCGATGGGCGTGACTGAATTTTGAGTGGACAATTTTCCTGTAAGTGGGTTCTTCGGTAAGTGGGTTGCCACCCTAGTGCTACACCCCATTTGAGAGTTGAGAGCACTCTTTTCAAGCGTCAATCACGAAGATAATGTAATTCCAAGTCTGCTACTAACGTCTGAGATCAATTTTATCGTATCGGTTGGGCTGAGCCGGCATGCGCGCTGACAGATAGTGTGACACAAAATGCCGGTTTAACTAGTTCGATGCTAGAAAAACTCCCCTTCACTTGCCTGAAGTCATTTTGATGAGGATTTTATCTATCGGAGTATATTGATCTTTTCTCCTATGACATGTCGAAATTAATAAGACATAGTTAATATCACATAAATTATAAGCCGCAGAGTTTAATGCAACAGCTGCTAAGTATAATACTGGCTTTGAATTGCTGATATCTTGGTATTAGTAATTTGGCTTGATGGTTAATGGAATTTTGCTTTGGGGGATGAAGCCGTCTGATAGGATTACGCGGATTCTACAATTGAGGACTTCTGTCATACAGTCACCCGTCGATAGCTCAGTTGATGGAGCGTTGGCCCAGGTTGCCAGAGGTAGGTGGTTCAAATCCACCAAGACACGTAGTTATTTTCCGTCCGGTGAATTATCATAGAATCAATTAGTTCAAATATTATGTACAAGGATTTCCCGAACAAGTTCAAGATGAGGCAACCACTTTCAATGACATCAAATAACAAAGGAATGATATGATAATTGAAGTTACTTAGCTATTCACTAACTTGCATACTTTATCACGAAGTGTGAAATATCATGAACGTGTACAATCTAACATTGAAATCTATGACGTCTCGGTACTTGGTTTACATGGGTTATCTACCCCCAGGTTTTCAAGTTTGTCTAAAATCTGCCCAAATGAATCAATCGTCACCAAACTTCATGTAAACGTACTTAGGCATATTTTCTATCCACATACAAAATTTTATGCAGATCAGACAAGTACTTTTTGCATGAGAGACGATCACGTGTAGTGTAGCGAAGTCTGCAGCTTGATCTGACTTCGTCTGTTCGACGCATTATTGTTACTCGTGTGTGCATTGTTCTCTCTCCCTCTTCGTCTCATACACTATTACAGTCCGTTTCATAAAAAGTGGATCATCCTAAAATTTGACTAGATAAAACATAAGTATGATACAGAAAGCATTTTTCATGTTATGTCATGTCCCTAATATATTTAAATGTCCTTATATAATCTGATAAGCTATGATACAGTAACGGTTCTTAAGAAGCTAATATTTTGTGGCCCTACCCTTATTGTCAATGACATTACCAATTCGTCTAGGCATTGATTCGATGATATCGTTGATTTTTGACTGATTTAACTTTCTCCACTCTCTTTTTAACAGTGACGTAAGTTGTGATACGCCATCTGTAGGTAGCAGTGAACGACGAACGTTACGTTTTAGAATACTCCATACATTTTCTATGGGATTCAGATCAGGAGAACGAGCTGGCCAAGATAATGTCCTAAGCCCTAATTGAGACTTGCATAAGTTGACTCTACTACTCCTGTGACACGTAGCATTATCATTCATAAATAACCAAGTCGATGGATCACCAAGTTGATCCGTCATTTGGCCAATGTTCATTCGTAAAACATTCACATAGCGTTCAGAATTCATGGTTCCTTGCTGTATGTGAAGTTCAGAGCGGCCATTGGTCCAAATGCCAGACCAAATCAGTAGAGTCGCACCACCTTGTACCCGGGGACGATGTAAATGTCTCGGAATTTCCTGATCAGATTTTATCCATAATCTCAATCGACCTTCACTATCCTTCAGACGGACTGATGCCTCCTCATCAGACCAGACAACCCGATCCCATTGATTTCGCCAGTGACAATGACTGATTGCCCATCTGAGACGTCTTTTTGTATGCTAATCTGATAATTCGATCTGAGAGGGCCTCTTACAACTCTTGAAATTCGACTCAATAAGTCTTCTACGAATAGTGGACTTAGAAATAGACGAGTCTAGTGCAGCCATCTCAGTTAACGAGAGACTTGGATCAACTTTAACAAATCTCAAAATTAGGCGGTCTCTACGGGTTGCCTTTTGTGAATGCGATCTCGTTATTGTTCATTTGTGCTTTGTATTGTTTTCAACCGGTAAGAGATAGATTTCTAGCTGAAAGCAATCAGGATTGCTGCCAACACCACCGCAACGAAGTCAGGAAGCTATGGAACATGAAGTCCAGTTAATCACATGTAGCAGTTACATTATTGTTGATGAATAATGGTGCTATACTGGCTCTGATTGACCGATTTTCTTTATTTTTGTTTTGCTTGATAGCTTTTGGCTTGTAGAACAACATATTACATAACAAAGGAAACAAATGTAATTTCATAAGAGTGAGGTATGATTTTGTGTAACATTGCTAAATGAAGATCAAATTATCTACTACTTTTTTATCTATAACAGGAAAACAACTCAATATTCATGCTTGAAATTTCCAACAATGATATTAGTAAGCACAACTGACATATCTTCCAAATTTCAGAGAAATTCGTTCAAGTTTGGCGGAGTTAGACAAAGTTGAAGTTAAGGCGATGTTTAAGGGTGATCCATTTTTTATGAAACAATCTGTATTTGAAATCATCTATCATTTCCATTATTTGAAATCTTCCCACGACCACTACCTTGCCACACCTTTATTAAGCCAAGCATATTAATATGAGGGATGTGGTCTGGTCATCATCGCTTCACGAGTTGTCGGGAAATGACTTTGTTAACCTCAAGTGCTTTCTGCTCCGACGATGAGGTCATAAGAAGTCAGATCAAGCTGCAGGCATCGCTGCACTTCAAGCTATCGCTCCTAATTCAAAAAATACTTGTCCGATTTACACAAGTTTTTGCATGTGGGTAGAGAATAACCTCACTTACTTGTGCTTAAAGTTTTGTAACGATTGATTCATTTTTACGGATTTTGGAAAATTTTGAAAACGTGAGGGGGAGATAACCCATAAGTGCCGACGTCTCTTTCAGGCAGATTTACAATCTTTAATTTGCATGTCTAATCTTGAAGATGAATGAAAACATTGAAATTTAATTGTCCGCGGAAAACCTTAACAGCATGCCAAAAGATCGCTATTGAAATTTTTAGGACAATTACAACTATTAAGTTAATAAAAGACACCTACGCTCTTGATTACCCGACTGCGCTCGCCTGTCCCAGGGATCGAAACGAAGTTCAAGGTGTAGACGAGATCTCACATTCCTTACTAAGGCATGCCGACGGTATACACAAAAGGAATGCGACTGAAAGCAGAAGTTGTCTTCAAGTGACTGCTTATTGTCCTAGAACAAATTATTAATAGAATTCTCAACATCGACACAACTCCGGCAATTTGAGACACGCAATTAGCACATAAATTGAGAATTCGACGGGTATTGTCAATGGTGTGTTTGAGGTAGTATTATATGTAAATCAATCGTAGAAATATCAATTATTGTGTTAATTGCGCGGCGGGAATCAAGGGTGTTCGTGTCTTTTATTGACTTATTCATGTTGACGTTCTATTAAATATCCATTGTACCACGACACACTCATAGAAATCCGACTTTTCTCTCTGTTTAAGTTAATGAGATTAGAATGGACAGCATCATCTGTTTGTTGATGACAATTTCAGTCGCTTGTCTTTGAGCGCATTCCTAGATCTTAAGAAGTAGCAAATTAGAATCCTGCCGCAAGGCAATTTATTGTAAATTATTTTATCAAAATGCTTTTCTGTATAAAGAGAAATGATAGTAATCGTGAGTTTTTACAAAGTACACTGATACGCTGTCGGTAACTTCCTATTGTCAAACACTGAAAGCCGCCATGGTTTCGGTAGTGTTGTCACAAAAACACATGTCCACGACCTTCTATTGTTTTCAATGTCCATGGCCGTTCTAGTCACAGAATTAAACGTCTCTTCTTCTGTTTGACTACACCTTTTCAAGTTCAAATTCGGAAAAAGTAAAACTGACTTCAGAACATGCGTATACTGCTTTAAACAATGAAAACTGATGAAATATGCATCATGACTTATGTGTGACTTATCATTTTAAAACTTCTGAAATCCATCTAATTTATGCTTTCCAAACTAATCGAAGTGTTAACAAAAGTACTGTTATTATAAAAGAACATTGTGTTTCATAAACACACCATACTGTATAGAAAGCGCACAGCTTGTACATCAAACAATGTCAGGATTACATCTTTGGGCATTGTCATCATCGCGTACTCATAGAAATAATAGATAATTGTCAAAATACTAAGATTGTCACAAACAATCAACTTAGAAGCCGACCCTCATATCCTGAAGTGCAAGTGCTGGTGAATAGAATTTTTGGCTATGATTGTAGGCGTTAATACTCACTGTTGGCGAAATTTCATTTAATGCAAAATTTTCTGCCCTTTCAAGGAATTGCAAGCGAAACTCAATTTGTGTAGCTCACTTTGTCTCATCACCTCTATGAAGTTCTCGTGAATGTTCTGTGACAAAAGCTTTAACAGTCGATTTTACAGATGACCAGCATGTTTCAATAGGATTCAGCATAGGACTGTAAGGTCCTAGACGCAAAATATGAACTCCTTCAAATTCAGTTTCATCACAAATGCTCTCAAGACGACTATGTCACATACTTTAAAGTACAATAATAAGTTGTTTCTTGCGAACTCCTTGTGCATTGAACTGGCGAATACATTCTTGTAGCCACAGCACCAAGTCAGCATGCTTAAAGACCCCTTCTTGTGGTATAATATGATATGTTTGTGACGGCACCAACAATGTGAAGGTTCGGACCTTTGGATGTAAGGAGCTTAAGTACTGCACGCAGCGCAACTCGACATCGGCCTTGAGAACGTCGACAGAAGATGTTGAAGTTCGTCTCGTCGATGAAGCCTATGATCTTGTCGGCGGCAACAAAGTCAAGTAATTTCCTCACATATTTCCGTCACAACTGCTTCTTTTCTCCACTGTTCATTGAAGCAGGTTCAGTATGACACTTCTTGAATGATATAAGCTTTCGATTCAAGCGATTTGCAACCGTGTGATATACCGGTATATGCGTGACGTGAACACCTCTTTCGCTCATGAGTCTGTCTGGTAACTGGATCAGCGTAAACTGTGCTTCTTCACTGATGCATTCAAGTAGCCATTCTACGTCTGCTTCGCTCAGCTTATTATTTCTCGATTCTCCTCTTTGTGAAACTGGCTCATCCATGTCCTCGTCTTCTGAATCCATCGTACGCAGCCAATGATGGGTTGTCGTATAGTTTATACCAACAGCAGTAGCAATGGTCACTCAATCTTCACCAGTCAGCGCCGCATCAATAACTCCTCTTCGCTTCAGCAGAATTTCGTTTGTAAGAAACTCGAGAAGCCATCGTGGTCTTGATATAGCAGATATATAATATCAACGTGAGCTGAGGACAAATATTAAGTAATATTGCCATTGTCGAGGGCATCCCACGGTTGATAAGAATAGAATCGAGAAAACAGTGTCTGCTTCATTTGTCCTGAAGCTCGATTTTATGAAAAGTCTGGCAATTGTTTTGGGGTATGAAATACTTGGCAAATTTTTAATTGATAGACTGCCTTTGTATATATGAGTCACTATCTAAATCTTGATGTATATTACAGAAATGTTACAGGCTCAGAGAAATAAGAACCGAAATTTGTTTTCCTTATTCAGAAGTTGAATTTACTTTTTCTGAATTTGAATTTACTATTTCCGAATATCATTTACTTTTTCCGAATTCGAACTTGAAAAGGTGTAGAAAGGAAACATGGGAACATGTAACGTTCAGGAAATGACACAATATACCAACATTAAACACGCCACATTGTGCGAAGTTTCAGTGAACGTTATCAACCGGATCACACAGCAAACAGACGCAGACGATGTTAAGTTCTGCAGAGAAGTTTGTGAACGTTTTTTCTTGCGCCTGCTAACTTTTTTTAAAATGATCGGAGGACCCAACATTATCGAGAAAACATTTGCGCAATGATCTGAATTCTTCGAATCTGAAGGAATTTTGGCGATCGGAACATTTTGAAGGAATTCACAGCAATCCGCAAGCGCCGCACGACTATTTTTCCTATCTCTGCAAGGTATTAAAAATGTCCTTTTGCCCACTTAGCAAGTTCCTACATGTGCCATCGTCTAGAACCAGTTTGCGCTTCTAGCAAAGTGATCCGCTAAAACAATCTAATTCTGTGGTTCTAGTCCTTTATTATAATAGAGTGTCGGATTTCTATGGACAGACTTTTGTTGTCAAGATGATATTTTAAGTCTATCAGGTTACTTATTCAATATTTCGAAACAACTAAACAACAGATTTAGCCAAAAGAAGTGAACAAGTGGAGGTAAGGCTTGTCTCGTTAGTGTGACAGCTACTGGCGTTTTCTTCCTAACTTCGCGCACGAGCTTCTTATTATTTTCAATTTGTACAGTTGATTGTCATTCCAACATCACCAAAACGACAATTCTTGCGCAATACTTCCAGTCGTCTTGCGAGTAACGGAGCGTCAAGCATCACAAAATTCCATTTGTTTATGTAGATCCATGCACTTCCGAGATTGATACACTTAATAACGTAATGATCTAGTCATTTTTGTGATTATTATTGCACTATTAAGGCAGACATCTTCTATAGTAGGCAGAAATGTAGGTAGCTTACCCGGTTTGCTGATGAAGATAATTAAAATGTCATAACAATCGATGTTATTGTAGCAGATGAACAAACAGACTGTCCTGATCACAAAATAATGTTCACAGAATTTATTTAAGATACATTTTACTTAATTATTGAAGATGTGAATTCAGCAGATTGTGAGTTGAGATAGACATTTCTTATTTCTTCTTCAATTCGACTACGCACTGCAATTGTATTCCGACAAATGTAGAAGGTATCCATTATGATATGCTACGAATTGTTGGAATATCTATTCAACAAAAGTCTTATTGTTCACTATTTATTTCAGCTGAAAGACTAGTTGTTTGTTGATGGTGATTTCAACTGCTCAGTCAGACACCGATGTAGGTAAAAGTTGCTAGATCTTTGGAAGAATCAAATTACTGACATCGCGTTGTACCTGCAATAAATTCTGCGAATATCATTTTGTGATCAGGACAGTCTGTTTGCTTATCAAACATTCAAATTCGTTTATCATCGAATTATCTCTAATTTATCTTCAGTTTGTACGTTTCTTCAGATTCAGCAGACTGAAAGATGTCTTGAGGGTACAGAAGATTGACCATGTATTGACTTTATTGTACAATGTTGCATTCCAGCACACACCAAATCGATGGACTACACATCTCGATTTGCCACACAGAAGGCCTCGACACTCCTTCAGAGGATAGATAATGGACTTATGAAGGCAGCAGACCACTTAGGGTGGAAAAAACGTCTTGTAAGTAACTCATGTCTAATCGAATCGATCAGGAACTTTTCTCGAACTCTTGAGACACGAACTTTTCGAATACTAACAACTAAGGGTTGCAAAAAATTATTGCAACCAAAGTTGGCTGAGCATTGAGTGCATTTTAGCTGCAGCTATTAATTTTAACTAATTTCGCAATTATTTGAGGTCCGCATTCAGTCAATGATGATGCTCTTGTGATACAACTAGAACACTGTTCCATAGATACATTTATGCAACCTTTTTTGCGTGTTCCAGCAATTAAAAATTGAATAAGAATTCTCGATGAATGTGCTATACATAGACATAAGGCGCATTATGCAATCCATGGACAAGTAGGCTATTTTACATAAAGCAATAATGCCATCTCACTTAAAATTATCTTCAGGAAGCTCCTATTTTTTGCTCTAAGAAACTTCCAAAACAAGCTTAACTCAATTTATGACAAGAACTTTCATTGAGACTACTAAAAAAGATCTTGAACAGGAATGTCTTATTCAATCCAGTCAAAAAAAGTATGAAATCCTAGTAGCGGAAAATGCTGCAAAGTTACCCAAAAACACATAAATCAATTCTGTAAATTAAACCATCAATGTGAAATATTCAAATCAAACGTAGTCGCATTTTTCTGATATAATTATTGAGAACGCGGGGTGTCAGATCAAGATCATTTGACTATGAACATTTTAATGTGAATTGAAGGTACCTGGCAGAGATGGAAACCGGCCGCCGCTGTGGACTGACCTTGATTTTGCGCCGTTCAGACCGGCTTCTATCGATCTAATGCAAAAAATTCTGATTTTTGATGAAAATTTTATCATCATGCATAAAAATGAACATAACATGCGCTTTCAGGTTTGTTTTGTTCTAATTGCTGCACTGAGTACATGAATGTTCGGAGCATGCTATAGGTTGTAGGCCTTTATTTGTAAATAAATCAGAAATGCGGAGTAATGGTTGCAAAATAAATACAAGCACGAATATTGCTATATCCGATCAGTCAAAATTAATAATGTCACCCACAACAACGGCTTCTTTTTGAAGAACACATAGTAAACGAAACAACCGAGAAATTTGGATAACCATGAATCATACTGTTTGTCCACCGGATTGTTACACATATAAAATCTTGTGCTTGAATTTTACGTCCCAAAACGCTGAATCTGTTATGAAAATAGTGCTGACAACTTCATAAAGGATGTCATCAATAATTCTGTGGAGATTCATATATTTCATTGCTGGGTAAAAATGATTTTTCTCTATGATATTTCGATTGATATTGTTCAGGGTGTTAAAGGTATTAAGGGTGATTTAAGGGTGAGTTTAGGGCCATGTGTACCAGCATGTCTGTATAAACGTCTTAACAGCAATTTTCATCGAAATTCCGTGCAAGATTTACAGACGATAAGGTAATAAAATGTGATTGATAGGCATTTTATGTGCCTCACAATTTTCAGCATTTTCATTGTTCAAGCTCTAACATCGACTTGGAACTTGATTTAAATTAACCTTAAGCCTGCATTAACCCTGTATTACATAAGTCGGCATAAAACTGGTCTGAATTTTGCATTGTATCATCCCGAAGCCGGACTGAACTAAACCGCCAGAGCCCCGCATTCAATGGACCTGAACCGGATCGAACCAGTTACAATTCTAGGCAAGTTAGCATCTCTTTTAGCAAACTTCATTTAGCAGAACTACGGGACATACTCAAAAAGCAGAAAAGATCTCCACAGAAGTGAAATCTTACGTCTTCAATGCTCGCGTTATCCATCCATGACGTTCACCCAAAGATCAGCGGAAAGAGGAATGACCGGCACTTTACCTATACATCATGCATAGACGGCTACATCACGCATCAAATAAAGAAATGAGGAGAAGTCAGCAGTCACAGACATACTAGACGTAATCTACGCATCAAAACGACAGTAGACAGGACTCATCATGTGGAGAAATGACAACTGATCGGAGACCTTGGACTAACACAAGACCAAGAGGACGTCCCGTGGTCAGATGGAGCGACCCAATGGTGGAAGACCAACAGCTGAAATTTGGTCATCAAGTAATCAAGTGCATCTCTGTCTGGAGTGACAAACTGCCATTTTCCCCATTTCTGCATTATTATGAAAGTTAATTGTAATTACAGGATAATTAATATGGTAGGATTTTACAAATGCAGCCAGCAAGATCCTGATTTGACTTTTAAACATTGCACGCAACCTCCACTTACCATTAATATTCGAGCCCCGAGTTGACCATTTCATTCCCACATTTTCGCCAATTTTTCCTCCACTCTCAGGACTGTGAGTTAGACTTCCAGACTCTGCAAGTTTATCTGCCCATGCCTGCGCCGACTGACACAAGCGGGAGCTCAAACGGAGATCAGGAGCATCATGTCGCCTACGATGGTAATTGTGAGCAGCCAAACAGTCATCGTTAAAATGATCTGTAAGAGAATGATGATGTCAAAAAATGCAATTTCTCGGTTTTTTAATTGGATTCTTAAGCTGTATGTCTAGCAGTGGCATGTCCTCCACATGTTGATGTTATATTTTTACATGTTCTGTTGCATGCTCATTTTTATAACATGAAATTTGCAAATTGTTGATAATGCCTCAGGTATCTGATTAAAGACATCATATGCCACTACGCACGCTGTTGTGCAAGTAGGCTCATTACTATGTATTCTATAATTTTCTGATTAGATCAAGATTTCCTGATAAGTCAAGATGACATAAAGAATATAAGGAAGCATGAGTGCTTAACTACTCTTTAATGTGAAATTAAAGATGTAATTTGAATCAATGCTCTGATTTTAGCACTAAAAGAACAACCATCCGAGTCATCGATATTTGGGCATAGGGTTCAATTCGTTTATCAGCTACATTTACGGATCTCTTATTAAAGTATTAAGCAAATCCTCGTACCTCTTAATGACGCAAAACTTAAGTCTACTTTCAGTTTCGAAAAAGCTGGCTGACAACCGAACTGTGTTGTATCTAAATTCCCGCAGGCTTGCACCCCCTTTGATATTTTATGAAGCAGAAGCTCACAGGTATATCAATTTCAAACTTTCTGATATCAACACGATTCCTGATTTGATTGATTGGCATATACAATGTATTGGATGGAAGGTCACAAAACGAAAGTCCTTTGCTCTAATAGATAATGTCATCTATGCCATATTTTATCGCTCTGCTAAGGAATAATCAGAAGTACCTGTAATGCCGAAATGTGTCAACCTGGGGATATTATCAGACCAGAGCAGGTTCACGGCCGATGACCGGTTCCCAGCTGAGATTAGTATTTTCGCAAACGTAATGAAACTTTTAAGTTCACTATCATTTTTATCAGAAGGAGCTCGCAGAAAGTGATGTTATTTCTTGCAAAGGTAAAAATTCTCTTCTTGAGGCCGCTACTTTCCACTTGCATTCGCCTAACGATTACTGCCATCAGTCCTCAAGAATAAAAGTTTTAAGTTACTACACATATCATCATTTTCTACGAGTTCTTCGTGGTAGCTTGAACCGATGTTCAGCTCGATGTATCAATCACTGCTGTATTTTCGTCAAATCGCAGCCAGAAAAATTAGACCACACCAACTTAGTGGCAGATAAACCACGAGTCTCCGATTGTCGACATAGTTACCGAATTCCTGAATACCAATTGTGAGACAGAAGCGTTCGCACACTCAATAATTATGCCTTCATCATTCGATATATAACGATTTTGATATTGAAAACCTGAAACAGTTAATAAAGAATTCAAAAGCTATTCCACTGAGAATAGAAATCCACGAAGAAATCCTTGAAAGTACACAAGTCTAGTTATCTGTACTCGTCAATGCGTGTGAAAATGAAATTACGAACACCTGCCTAATCACTTTTTTATTTTGGAAATTTTGATTTTTGAGCCCTTAGAATTTTGTTTTAGGCAGTTTACAACGGAGGATGTGGTCTCTTACCAAGTTCCTCTGCTTCAAATTCAGTATATTCAAGGCTTCGCCTCTTCCGATCTCTTGAATCACCATCCAAACTATCAACAGGAGATATACCGTCAATAGAAGCAGAAGTATTGCAGCTTCCTGCTGGTCGAACGTTGTCTCTCCAGCGATTCCGATAGTTGCCAGGTGGGGAATATTGACCGACAACGAATAGTTTGCCATCGCTTCCAAAGGCCTTGCCGAAACCAGCTCGACGCGTCGAACGCCAGACAACTTGAGAGAAGTGGCCTGTTAGGAATTAACAGAAATCGAAGTATCATCTAGCATTTGTACACACAGAGATTTCAAAGTAACAAATTTCAGGTGATAACCCTCTATCTCTTCATGAAGTTCTGTCTTGTCAAGCGTCGTCAACTTACCACAATTAAGTTGATTCTCCTTTTCAAAATTGTAATGTTTATTCTCGTTATACCATTGGTCAGTTGCTCGTTGACCTGAAGATTAAATTTGAGTTTCCAAATTTGCATTTCATGAGTGATATTTGGACATTGAAAGAGCAACTTATTATATTCAAGGTGGAAAATTTACATCCTCTCCAAGCGTTTGCAAACATACGTTTCTGGAACTTATTATTTATTAGGATTTTCAAAAACTAAAAAAATAAAATAATTACAATTAAAAAATTTTGCTGTTCGAAACACTTCGAATCATAATGCAGGTTGTCGCAGAATTAAGGAACGATATGATACGGATCAAATATTATAATATGTGTAAAATAAAAAATCAAAGTATTCTCAAAATTATTTTTTAGCTGCTCGAAACATGATAATAAATGTTTGTTATCAGCAACCATCAAGTGTTCCGCAAGTTAAAATGGAAGATAGATGAAAGAGAAAGAAAAAGTCGACCTCGATAGACATGAAGAGACTCTGTTACTATTGACCTCACACAGAATGGTCTCACACCAGATGATGCAAGTGATCGTCAATGTTGTTACTCTCGATATTGAGTAACATCGCACAATCCTACAAAGTTTGAGAAAACGGACGTTGAACACATAGGTTTACGTAAGTAAATGTACACATGTTTATTATTGAAATGTAAATAAGTATTATAACCTACATATGAAAAAACTAGAGGAGATGAAGATCACATTGCACGCATCACCATTCAATGCACAGACCTACTATTTCTTCAAGTCTAATCAAAATTTTTTTGGGATCCAGGCATTGCAATCCCAGGTGTGATGGTTTCATTAGAAGCGGAGATAGGAATTGACAATTGCTGCCGATGCGAGAAACAAAAAGCAAATCAAAATCAAGTACATTCAAATACTCCACCTTCATTAAAGCGCACGGAAATTCTAAGATTTTGAGATCGATGACTTTCATAATTGGAGTCTCGACAAAATCCCCCAATAACATCATTTCTCTTTAAGAATCCTCTACATAAAATTTGAAGCCTCTCATTAATTGACTAATAACAATCATTACCCTTTTAGTATGCCTGATTACATATGGAAAAATGATTCATTGATAAAATTTCACGCTTGGTTACCAGCAGACTGTGAATCTCATCACTGAACAGACATCCTATCATAACAATTAGAATAAGCAAGCATTCTAAGTGAATCTTGATGAGATACATCAAAACGATCATGCAGTGGTCAAGATACAAGAATATCTCTAAAGTAGCCGATAGCCGAGGAGGAGAGGTAATTTGAAATGGAGCTGACATATACCATTCATAAAGCTACCTTTAGTTTGAAAGGTGTTGAAACTGGAGTAAGATGGCCAAATCTCACTTAGCTGAATGTCAGTCAATTTGTATAGGCAATTAAGCACACACATATAATAGCAAGTATGAGCATAGTAGATGTCGGACTCGCCTTTATGTACTTTCAATATAGGTTGATTTTGTCAAGGGATATTTGGTCATGGATCGTTCATACTTGTATCTTCCTATCTGATGCATTTATTACATAAATCTTGGATAATGCGTTCAATGTTCATCGCTTGTTTAACCAAAATTTTGTAGATGCTTATCAAAATTATTGTAGGACTAATTCTTCTTTTGATTTACTCATTATAATTTTGCCGATATACGAACAAAATTCAAGCTGACAATTATATACTTGAGAAATTGGACTTACTCGTAAATAAGAAATATGTTCATAAACAAGCTAAGACTACCTAGTTACCTAGTTTGAGAGGTAAAATGGAGAGAAATCATGTTAAGGTCGGCACATCCTCAATCCCTATTGGACCAGCATAGGTTGTAAAATGTGAGAAAAGTAAATGACTGATTTTTAAGAGTATGTCTGTCAAACGACAAGACAAAGTTTTATATGAAAAAAAACTATTAAAAGGTATTAAATGCATGCATGTATTGATCACGTCTTTTGCAAGGGATTAACTGAAGAAAAAAATTAGATTATTACTTAGTTGCCTGTAGATCACACGCTGCTGCTACATGCAAATTGATAGACATTCAACTGATGAGTGTAGTGGTTAAAGCCTTTTGGAAATCTGTCACATATTATACACATTTTCCCAAAAAGTTTGATACAGTATCATTCCTACATGCAGTGCAATGGTCTGGGCAATTGATTTGATCAATACTTTTGCTTTTACCATCGTTTTGATGAAATAAAAAGGGAAATTTTTATTTATTGATTGCATATTCACTTTTTGATTTATTATTAACTCAACGCTGTTTCAGAAATTTGATCAAACGACCTCTATACGACTTTGGTTCGGAAAGTGTAATTTAATTTCACTTCAAAATTATCAAAAATTTATCGCAGCAAAGCTGAGTTATCGACGATTGAGAAGTTTCTGGAGTAGGTCATTTTTAGCCCCGTGAAACTGTGGTTACTATTTCTTGCCCTGTCTCAGAACTCAGAAACCATTTGACCACATGCAAAACAAAATACACCAAATGAAAGCTCTTATGATGACGAGTCAGAAAATAATCTTTGTTTTGGATATTCAAGGTCACTGTGGAGGTCAAATTTAAGGTTAAAAAGATAATTTTTCCAATGGTTCACAAATTAATTTCACAATTTTCAATTTTGAATTCAAAACGTCGAAGTCTAAATAGAATCTACGAGGGAATCATCAACTTCTGTTCAAATTGACACGAGAACATTTTCTTTTATAAATTCGAATAGTTTTGATATTAATAAGGACACCTGAAAACATTCAAAGCGAAAATAGTGAAAAATTCGACCAATCTGTCGCATATTCAAATTCTCACTGTGACGAAAGTATTAAGCTGATGCTATTCAAAATTGGTGGAAACCTGTGGAATACATAGAAAACAAGCTATCTAAAATTTGGAGTTCGTATCTTCCTTCGTTAAGGAACAAGATAAAATTTTCGATAGGGGGCGGGGCGAAGATTAAAAAGCTTACACAGAGCTAAAAAAGGCGCAAGCTATCTGATGCTTCCGATGCTAGTGTTAACTACTATCAACTTTAGTTAACCTTGAAATGCTGTCTACGTCTCGTATAGGCTGATCAAAACCAGGGACCACAAACAATATGGTCTTGTATTTGCTAACTTTCTTCTTGTGTAAATCTCTTATCCTATATAATGGATCATTGTAACCACAGAATTAGATTCATCTGCGCGCTTCGGTTTCCTAGAAAGGAAGAGTTGCATGCAACCTTAATATCGAAATGGCATATCACAGAATTAGACAACTTACTCCTTCTCAAATGGATAATTCGTATATCGCTTTCTATTGGAAATGGCAAGCAATAAGCCGTCAGCAGAGGACACCAGAGCCAGTGAGAGATGCGTGCGTGCTGTGATATCACTTCGCACACAACAGAACATACAGGGTGTAACAAAAGTTTCTGACCCACCCATGATCCAGCATGTCACTCTATAATCGCTTATTGCCACCGGCAAAATGAAGCCATTCATTTTCTTATGTACCTAATACAGTTAGTATACTGTCGAATTCCAATGTTTATGATAGTACGTCACTTGCTCTATTTTTCCCTTTACTGCAGATCATTTCTTGTCTGCATCATTTCCATGACAGCGAAAAACCTTGTATATGATACAAGGGTCAGAAAATTACCAGGAAATCCGTGAATTCCTGGCTGTCTAACCATTGCTATACCATGGACAACTAGATAATAGTAGGGGGACTACTATTATCTCCCCCTACTATTATCTAGTTGTCCATGGCTATACTAAGCTGGTGTTGCCATGAGCAACATCCAATAAGAAAATAGCTTGATGTTCATTGGATCATAGTCTCATTTGCCAATAAAGTACGCAACCAATGTTTCCAAGCCGGGTCAGAAACTTATGTTACAGTGACTCACTCTGTTATCCTCACGTGCTCTCGACACACCTGTTGCCTCCTTGTACCTACGCCATCTCGAAAACTGCTGACCAGTGACTTCTCGTTATCTCTTCACACCTGTGATATCGTCTCTTATCTTGTGATCAACAAACGACATGACTTCCCGGCGGCATACTCATTCAAAAGTCCAAGCTCTTCGAGAAGCTGGAGTCTCCATTAGACAAATTTCCAAGGACTTAAAACTTTCACGAAATATTGTCAGACTATGGTGTAGACGTGCAGATGGTGACATTGAGGATAGAGAACGTAGTGGAAGACCTCGCAAGCTCAGTCCCACCTCAAAGGACAAGATTCGCTTACAAATGGAAGACAAGGTCAGTTGCGGCGTTCGAAGAATGGCGACCATCTTGAACGTATCGGATTGATATCATGAGAAGGGCAAATCCATTTCACATATGATTGTTTCCAGGCATCTTCGCCGTCATGAGTAGGAATGTGAGTAGACGATGTTGAAATCATCAAGTGAACTAATTTTCGCACGCCTGCTACTTTTTTTAATAATGATCGAAAGGGCCAACATTATGGAGAAAACTTGTGCGCAATGATCTGAATTCTTCGATTCTGAAGGAATTTTGGCGATCGAAGCACTTTGCTGGAACTCACATCAATCCGCAAGCGACGCACGACTTTTTTTCCTAACTCTGTAAGGTATTAGGAATTCCTTTTTGCCCACTTAATAGGTTCCTCTATGTGCCGGCGATTTCGTATTAATCATACCGAATTAGCAAACCGAAGCAGATTAACAAAATATTTAATTCTGTGATTGCAACTTAATTTGTCATCGAATTATAAATGTAATTAGAATGATACCTCACTGGCATGGCAAAGCGATGAACACAACATCCTTTCACTATATACGCTCAATTCATAAAACAGAAAATAGATAACCTAAAAACAAGTACAATTTCAAATATGGCATGGGTGTTCATAGAAATGTATATTTCATTGAATATCTCCTTATTGGTCCCCGGGTTTTCAGTGAAGTGCTTTCTCCCACAAATAAATCTGCTTGAATGCCCTTCCTGAAGACTGCCTGCGTTGCTTGGTAGGTCTCTATTGGGCCCGGATAATACGATCGCTTTCATGTCATGCGAGTATTAGAATGGTTTTCAGATATAATTTGGTTGTGGATCGGGTCGGGTCTGGTTCTGGTATTTTCTGATCGGGTTAGCGTGAAATGTCTGGACCCAACTCGACCTCGGTTACCTATTAGTTCCAAAATTCATGAAACACGGCCAGAAGCTCATCTTTTTGTTGCCAGCAATGCATTAATAAGCATCCACGACCACCTAGTAGATTACCTGTAATATCACCGCCTTTCGATGACCACTTCATTCCAACATTTTCACCAACCTTGCCCTCACTGGCTGGACTGTGTTTCAGAGCCCCCATCACTGCTAATTGGTTGGCCCAATCTTGTGCACCACGAGCTAGAGTGGGATCGTAGGTCAGTGGACGAGCATCGTGCAATGCCCGATATCTATTGTGACTTTCCAAACATTGTTCATTGAATTCCTCTGCAATGAGAAAACAAGGCACTGCTAGATTGTTCATATTGGCATTGCAAAACATTAAAACTATCTCAATATTTTAAGAGTGAATCTGCTCGCATGATACTATTCAAATTAGTTGAAGAAAATATATTCTTTGAGATACAATATGTTGTCCCTCCACATCGCATGCAGGTGGAAAAATTGACCGATAAAGAAATGCTAAGTTGGGTGAGCAAAAGCTTCAAAAAACTATGTTTCCATTGCACGTGTATATGATATCGTTGTCGTCTGTTGAGCGGAATTCTCAAAAAGCAGCTCTGAAGCGGCTGGAAGTAAGGATTTACACTAGAGTCTTGTGTCATGATGAATGCACAAAGCGTAACTCAACCAGCCTAAGTCAAAAAGAAGAATGAAACCTATCTATACAGAAGGGTGTGACGATGCAAGGTCAGATATCGTTCAAGGAATTTATGACAATGAAAACAAAGTTCACAATAAGAACAATCTTACTTGTCGAATCTTCATATCAGAATTTATCAAGGTGAATTAAAATATAGACAGTTAACAAGCTATCATTTAACACACATGCACGCAATAGACACACACACAAAATATTCAAATTGGACAACTTTGCTTTCTCATAATAAAATGATGACATATTCAAGATATACGTTCATCTGGGGAATGATTTAACATAGATGAAGAGTTGTTTTATATGAAAAATGCAGCATGCAAAAAGAAAAAAAGCATTTTCAGTAGCAAAATAGAGCGTAAAACGAAAATTCTGCGAAATCTTATTATTGACTTAGTCTTCTTCATTGTAAACTAACATCAAGTCAATGGTGAAAACCGAAGGTCTCTAGTTGGTGGACATGAATCTACGATGGAATTTGAAATATTGGAACCTTGCATAGGGAAGAGATACTAAAGTGGTGGATGACATTGGAGATCAGAAAGTTGAGTGGATTTCTGCTAGCTGCTAGATGTAAGATGACGAGGCGGTGGGCTTAATGGGTCCATAGGGATCAAGGTGCACATTTTTCTGGTCACGTAAATGAAATCTGCCTTATGTAAGAGGTTTCAGGATGAAAAACTCGTCGCATTGACGCAGGGTATTGAAACTTTGGAACCCTTCGATCATCAAAATAACCGAGACAATAATATTCATCTATTACACGCTTTCTATTTATTTCGTGGACTTGCTTAGGTCTATCTATTGACCTACTGATAGCAATCGCCTTCAACATCGCATTAAAGACTTCGCATGACACAGAATTTAACGAAAATATTCTCATCATATGCCTCATATATTCGAAGGAGTTTCAGACTCGCAGATTTTGAGATGGCCTACCTGTTCATCATTTCTGAGGATTTTGATAAAACGGTCAAAACGTTATCCCCACACTGGCGCACACAAAAGGCTACCCGATTAGCTTTTGACCATTGCAGAGCATAGAGTTGTTGAGTTTTGTCACTATGCAGTTTCTGTTCTAATTGGGCACCCGGCTTTAGGCAATGCAATGGTTCTCTTTGTTCTACATTTGTTTTTATGAAGCCTTTGACATCCTTTTAAGGTGTCTCACGTTTCGACTTCTTCCCTGTGCTTTTTTATCTTACATGTGAGACAACATAGTCCGGTAGCCAGAACGAGTTTCTGCAGGGAACGAGGCCGAAAGTGAGACTTTCACAGAATGATGTGCACCCTATGCCTACTACGAATCATCTGTGCGTCTGCCGAGTTCTACTGAGTTCCTCTTCTTGTCAGACATGATCAAAGAAAAACACAAGTAAATCCAATGGGACACAGATTCCAGTTTTTGGTTATAATGACATTTTCTATGTTTTCTCGGATTTAACGAAAAGTACTTTGCCCAGAGTCATAATTTTTGGAATGGAATGTCTTCAGGTCATTTCCTTTCACGTTAATGCACCCCTGTCTATAGAGCTAAACACATTCAGATTTGGCGAGTCTCTTAATGTCGGCAAATACCAACATGCTGGTCCACTTAATCCACATTGAACCACAATCTCACATGCATTGCCGATCAGATGCAAGATAATAATGCATGCACATGATAGGAAATGACCTGAAGACATTCCATGCCGAAAGTTATGACTTTAGGCTTGGTACACTTTTGTTTAATCAGAGAAAACATAGAAAATGTCATTATAACCAAAAACTGCAATCTGCGTCCCATTTGATTAACGATGTGCTTTTCTTTGATCATGTCTGACAAGAAGAGGAACTCACTAGAACTCAGCAGACGCACAGATGATTCATAGTAGGCATAGGGTGTACATCATTCTGTGAAAGTCTCACTTTCGGCCTCGTTCCCTGCAAAAACTCGTTCTGGCTGCCGGACTAAACACATTTGCATACATGTTAAAGAGTGCACCGTAGCTTTCGTTTACCTCTTGTTCCTCACTTCACAGATGTGCACTGAACATCAGACCCAAGTTTTTTGACATCGACAGATCCCTGCCTCTTTGTTAAGATTTCGTTAAGAGTGTTCGCAAGGCTCAGCATGCTTCGTTCATGTCATCCCATCGTCATCAATAGGTCATCCTTAACAGCGGCCAATACTATCAATTATTTATTGAAGTAAATTACAGTTTCTTCCTATACAATGGATGCCTGTGGAAGGGATGCTGATTTTAATGTACACGTGCATGTTATACGAATGACAAGAATTTTTTTGTCTACTCTCCGTGAAAGAGATTGAATTTTGAATTCCCTAGCGTTGTGCTGTCATTGTCACAGTAACATCAATGAGGAACGTCTAAATAGACCAAAATATATTTGGTGACGGACTTTGATCCCTATCCTCGAGAACGTCGGCACTTAAGGATTGATATGCACATTCGAACAGGACCGCGACATGCGTCGATCAAAGCTGGAACCAAGCCGCTTTTTGTCGGACCGGGCCCAAAACCCTAGCCCGGGCCCGGCACGGATAAATGTTTTATTTAAGACCAGACAACAAAGTTTGTCGTTTTCTACACCTTCCCATTCTTAATGAAAGCATATATTACGTTGGTTCAGTGCAGGTCTAATCACCTTAAGAATCATTCTAAATAACTAATTATTGATTGCATGATTGTATGCTATAGGACCTCTCTGCCATCTTTTAGTTAGCTGATTGATGTTGATCAGTGAAGTGAATTATTAGACATACGATAGTCAGTTTTTATTTCTTTTGAATGTTGTGCTAATATAATGAGCTTGTCTATCGCGCCTAATTTCTATCTATCGCTCGCCTTGTGCAGTCGTTGTCTGAAGTAGGCATATCCCTCGGTGGCTCAGCGAAGGCTTATACATGCATATGCCTACTGAATAGACTTGCCACTTCCAGCTCTGGCGTCAATCCTCGAGTCGGCGCTATTCTACGCTCAAAACGTCTTTCTGGAAGTGCAGTTTATTAAAAGAAACACGGTAATGCAGCTGAAAATCGCACGAAGCAGCATCACTGTAAAATTGTGAAAATATGGGGAATGCACTAATGATTTTTGCCTTATCAACAAAAAAGTAAAATGGAAAATAACAGAGTTCGGGTCTGGAATAAATATTTGTCGCTCCACAGCACTATTCTCATTCATGCTACAGATTTCTGAATGAAGAGTTGTGGAGCGGTAAATATTTATTACAATGTTCAACCCTCACAGACCTGAGGACTGAGGAGATAAAGATAACCCTGCAAATACACTTACCGTTAATCTCCACATATCGCTCTGAGTCCTCGGAATATTGTTCTTCACTTCGTTGACTTTGTTCATCGATGGGAGGCAAAACATTTTCTCGCCATTCATTGATAATATTGCCAGCAGGGAAATACTGTCCAACAACAAAAATTTTCCCTGATGCTGCCGTGGCCTTGCCAAACCCTGCATCCGTAGTATTTCGCCAGACCAGCTGAGAAAAGTTTCCTAGAAAGAAGAAAGTTGTGGGATTTTCTGCTTTTTGTTTTACACTGAAACATTAAGCCCTAAATATTCTGGCAACAGATCAGAGTTGAATGGGTGCCGACCCGTATCTCTTGAGCTAGATTTCATATATAATCATGATTTGATCATGATGATTTGTATGAAATTACTGTTAGGTAATTGCATGTCATAAGATAAACAATGCTTGTTTGTTAAAGACCAATCTTTGCCAATCTTTATCATAAAAAACCGATTAAATGGGTTCCAATCAAGTTGCAGTTATCAAAGACCACGGATCGACCAAGCAACGTGTGTCAGATCGCCATTATCTAAATTCGCAATATGCATGTACATTTCACTTTCGAGATAAAATAATAAAACAACGGCAACAAACGGAATGTGAATGAACAATCCATCGTCTATGAAGAAGACCGAAAATTTTATATAGAACTCGCATTATTAGAGCTCGAATATTCGCACTTATTTTTAAACTTTCAAGCCGTGTCTTTTTCAAAATTGGAAATAACTAATTCTATTTGTAGCACGTTAATTTTAGATCAGACCATTACTAAACTGGAGATAATACTTTTGAAGATGATATTAAGGATATGATGTCATCCTTTAAGTTGCGATTCAGTATGTTCTATTCAACTATAATCAAAACAGCCGGTTGAAGTTAAAGATTCATTCAATGAATATTAGGTCATTGATGCAAAATTAAAAGGCAAATAAAGCCAGCAAAAAAGAAACAAATAACGGACTTTTTGCTTCAAAGCATTTTGAAAAGGCGGTGTCTATCAACTCATATGCATTAATATTTTGACCATGGATTCACAGTCATAATTTAAAAAGTGTGATACTTATCTTGTTGTTTATAGTGTGCAAGCATAACATAGGAATTTGTGGGAATTTCCACATACAATACGTTTGAAATTACTGGCTTGCTTTCAACCTTAATAGTTGCAAGCCTAATAGACACTTGGCCCCCTTAATCTTATGACTAGATTAGGTTGCATGTTCTAATGTTTTATCAATGTTAAATCTAAACACAAGATCACAATGCATACACTTTGCACATCCATTTTGCTCACAGCAGCTGTGAATTTATTCATTTTAAAATTGTCAAATTTAATTAACACAATGAAAGCGCCTACTTTGGTGGAAAGGTCATGCCGGGTAACGCACAGCTTGTCTCTTTTTCTACCATGGTTCGTTTAAGTTGAATTGCTTACATGCCATCCTGAGCTTCAATCAAATGCGCCTGCTATGGGAAAGGAAAAATTTCAGGAGAAATAATTACCGTCAAAAATGAGTTTGTAGTTCTACTTTGTATGTCAAAAACCTTTTTCGTTACAAAGCAGAAGCAGTACGTGCATTGCCACTCGATAAATGTGAGTTGCTTGACCATGTGTGAATTTTGCGTAGATAAATTTCATAATAAGTTTGGTAAATATGATAAATAATAATTGTTATGCGCATCCGCAATGCATGTCCTACTCTGTATGTACAGACACTGAACTCATTTATTCTGAGTATGGTACTTAATAGAATAATGCTGATAGTGCATTATGATCGAAGCATTGGAATCTTGCGAATAATTATGAATGTTAATTTTCTTTTTCTTATTTCTTATTCTTATGAGAGTTATTGCAAACCCATGTGGGAATGAAATTATAACTGAATTCCCAAACCAAGCATGATAATGCTGAATATGCAAGAACACTCGGGATTCAGTCGCTGATGCAAAGACGCAGCACATCACGATAAATATATAGAAGCGATTTACATGATGGAATAATGCGATGATGCGATGAATACAAAATATTACCGAATTTACACCCATTACTATTAGACATTCCCTTGTAAATTCAAATAACAGACACAAGTATTTTAGTTGTAATTATATCATGCTTTCAATTAAATATATCAATTGTATATACCTGATCTAACTAATGAACCAAAAAGTTTTACTTCTACTAACGTAGCAGGCTACTTTTCAAATATGCACGACTTAAAAAAAACAGAAACCGCTAAAAGCTAGGCTATGGGATCTACTTCGTTCATTCGCTTCACGTTTTGGCAGCATAGTTTTGATTTCATTTCAATAATACTGTGCGTAATTGAGCTATGGTACACTGTGGAAAAAGGAAGGCAGCAATCTATCCCGTGATGATGATATATGCATCTATGCATGTGAAAGACATTTTTCAAATCTCAATCAGCGTATACCTTCATTGTCTACTTATATTTCTAAATCTATGGTGCAATAATATAGGAATAATGGCAGTATGTACATTGTGTTAAGGTTCGTATATCTTTCAATGTTAAAATATTGAACCGCAATATACAGTACCTATTTAGCATATTGTGGTTCAATCATAGATAACCTCAACACAATGATATTGCAATTCAGATCTCAGAACCGCAATAAGCTATGGCTTCGTGCCGGACGGCCCTCAGCCTTATAGCATATTGCGGTTCAGATATCTGAACTGCAATATTACATTGCTGCCTGCTGTCGGCAGGCAGCAATTGCACTACCCTGCCGTCATTTTTCAATAACTATAGCATAGACGTTACTGCTAAGATCATAGACTTCTAAATTGTAGAAGAATTTTCTGTTACAGGAAGTCTATGGATAGATGTAGATGTATATAAGTAGACAATGGAAATACCACATGAGATTTCTCGGTAAGTAATGGACAAATCGTCGACCGCTAACGCAGCCTCTGATTTGTGCATTACTTACCTTGAAATCTCATATGGTATTCCTATAATTTGTATTCATAGCATTGCTGCCCGCTTTTTTCATACATTGCTGCGCATTTCATTTCAATTACGCACAATATTATTAACATAGCATTTTCGGACAACAATGTAGGACATTTTCAGGCACTTACGCGCCCTCAACTGTCCTACATTGTTGCCCTCAAAGATCCATGTTAATGTCATATTGTTAGGGATGGTTGGGGTGAGATACGTAGCGTTCAATTACAATTTGTGTAACTATTCCATATCTATGTATAGGGGGACTAAGAATACAAAGCAGCAGCCTTATAGCTTCGTGATGATGACGTGTAATGCTTATGACGCAACGGTGAACAGCGATACATATTAAATGATAGAAATTGACTGTGCACTAAGCTAAAGCAAAAATATCAAGACAACAGCGTCTTCCAACACTTCATACTTTGAAGCTTTTAAATAAGGCTATCAGGTCTTATCAATAGAGTAAGAGGCAATAGAGCAATGGAACGCAGGAGCAACAGTCATTTAAACTTCGTGTATATGCTTTTGAAAAACGGTCTGAGTTCTCGAAGTTTAACTTCAGAATCTACTGTAAAGCAAAGCCAGCTGAGTTTGGTCGTTGCTTTAATGACTGGTTGTCATGCGCGGTATTGAACTAAGTGAGTATTTTTCTCAAATCATGATACAGTGATTTTTTCAAATCATTGTATATAAATACTTATGCAGCTTGATAAATTCTCGATACTACATAACACATGCTAGTTTCGCTATCACGAATTTCGTACGAATCGCAACATAAGCTCAAATGAAGATAGAGATCCAATTACGTAAATTATCATGAATATCCAATGAATTTTAAGCATGATCTTTATTATCAAAAATTTCCGCTCTCCAATGATACTTACCACAGTTTAGTTGATTTTCTTCATCAAATCTATATTGAGAGATCTCACTGTACCACTGCTCCGTTACTTGCTGTCCTGCAATCGAGAAAACATAAATGCACGAAATTTTAAATTTCCACAGCAAGTTGTGTTTCGAAGAATAGATGATGGTAACTTTATTTCGTTACTAAGCAAGCCGATGCACTTGATAAATAGCGTTTGGGCTACTACAAATGCTAGATTTTATTCACCAGAACAGAAGAGTCTAATCATAAAGATGATCAACATCTTTATATAAAGAGTTTTCTGAATAAGTGCGCTGCCATAAATTTCAGCACGATATTGTATTTCACGATGTCTGGCTATCTACCCTATTTGTCTATGAAATCTGCTTCATCTGCAGCTTCTTAATTTGAATAGTTGCCAATTGCTTGAAGATTACATCAACGTCATTGTTGAATTCAGATAAAAAACAGAGCTATTCATTTGCCTTTGTATGTGTATGCGAAAGAGATTGCAGTAGGTTATGCAGGACATTTCCAGAAGAGTTATTTATAGAGTTTGAAGAAATATCTAAAAGAAAGCCTGTCATTGATTTCGATGCGCTGCGCTGATTTTACAGCTAACCACTGTACCGTGCACGAAAAATGCAATAAAACGGCTGTGAAAAGTGCCATAATAATTCATGCATAGCATGCTTACCATTGAAATCTTGTCTCCCAGATGCCCAGCGCACAGCTAAACTTTCACCAAGATTATCTCCGCTATCGGGACTGTGTTGTAATCGCCCGGTTTCTGCAAGCTTGTCTGCCCAATCTTGGGCCGATTCCGCAAGTGCAGGATTGAGGCGAAGTGGTGGAGTTTCATGAAGAGCTCGTAAGTCGTTGTGAGCTTGTAAGCACTCGAGGTTGAAATCCTCGTTCATAGTGATGGTCGTGCAGTGGTCAATCCGTTAGGTTAAGTGCCGAGGAGGACACAACTGACCGTTCCTGCACAAACCCTTCTTATTATCTGTATGAAGAAATTACAGCTCCGACCGATGCGAAAATGTAATACAGCGGCCCACCTCGTCGTTAAGCATAAGTCAAAGTCGACTACTATTGGATGACGCGAAGTGACGTCACACAGCTGTCTTGAATGGGTGGGCAGCAGGTGTCTGTGAATGCTGTTAATAAAATACCTGCAATCTCGCTATAGTTTACAGAACAATTAGGCATATGTTGAAATTACCGTGACGCAACACCAACAATCGGGTGCACTTCTACTCAGATTGCAAAGTAATCTCTTAAATGAAACAGGAAGCCAGAAAGATCATGATTGCGATAACAGATCATCTTCAGGACAGATAGACATTGAGAAACTGGTATAGTGTAGACTACTCATGATAGGCGAGAAATAAGTCATTAAACAGATCCTTGACATGAAATACCCCTTCGTTTGTTTAAGACTTAGACATTTGAATGCAACATGCATGTACAAGTGAACCAATAAAGTTCTTTTTTTGTACTTTTTAACCACGACCGTTTCGGTCGGTGTCAGTATCACAACTTAGATCTCAGAGACCCACTGAGATTATATTATCATATTATTATTTTCAGTATTGAATTCCCAGATTCCGGAGTGGGCTTGTGTAGATGTTGACAGTTGGTGGTGTGCGACAAAACAAATCCCTCTCGTCGGCAAAAAAATGTCCGCTTGTCTATAATGCTTTAAGAATTTAAAAAATTCTACAGAGCAGAGAAATTTGCAAAGAATGATATTCATATTTAAATTTATTGTTTCCGAAGTTAAATACAAAATCCAATTCCTTTCCACCAAACTGATGAAGTTTCTTTGTATTAACGGGGTTCGCAATAAGCGTCTTTGGAAATAGTCAGATTCGATTGAAACTATCACTGAGTCAACCATTCGATTTTAAGTCTAATGTCGTACGAAGTATATCAAGAAAACATTTGCTGTGCTGTTGTTGGGGATATTATCATCAGGCTGTTAATGGAACGGAATAGTGTGTCCGTTCAATTTCCATCCTTTAGCTGGTGCGAGATTCTCAACCCTCCCGATTAAGAGAGAAATACAAGTTTGATTTTAAGAATTTCAATTTTTTCTGATTTGTAATGCGGAGAATATTTTGTTCGTCTGCAACATGCAATTACGGGTGCGAGACAAAATTGAATTAAGTTAACAAGGATAGCTTTCTTTTCTAAAACGGGATATAATGATACTCGATATATGAGTAATTTTTTACGAATCACGACGTTGTTAGAGAGCATTCAATGTGATGCGATGCAATCTTGTGCTATTTCAAAGCAAATTTTATTTCATGACCAAACAACTTTGTATCCAAATCCAACGCTGATGTTGTGACTGTAACGGTCTTCTCAAAATCCAAAGCTTCGAAATTTCTCAAAAATTTGTTAGCCCAATTCTTTTAAAATTCCTAGCAAAAATATCAAAAAGTATTTACAACTTAATGAACTCCAAAGCTGATGGGAAAGTACAAACTCTATGAATAGAATAATTGAATTAATCACATTCAACTAATCAGATTCAAAATTCAAAGTTCAGACAAATTTCATCATATTTGTTAGGAATTTATTAGAAAGCAATTGATACTTCCAAAATACTAATGAACAACTTTTATTCAATGAGGTAAAAATTTTAATTAATTGCCATTCCTACAGACATTCAAAATTCATGAAATTCGAAATTGAATGTTTTCGAATACTAATGGCGAATAACGTTTGAGTCATTCCAATGCACTTGAATGTCGTTCCTAAACGTAAAATTACTGATTTTGAAAGTCGACATATTTTAGTCACAAAATTTGAATCAGATAGAGTTTATCTCTTCAACGGAAGAAGGTTTACGCCTAGTTGATAGCGAAACCGCATCACCTCCAATGGAAGCTGAGTTGTATATTTCTAGCACTGGATTGAATACTTGGATCAATGATTTGATTATCGAACAAGTAGACACTGTCAAAGTCCTTGGTGTGTATCTTTCTAGTGACATTCGTTGGAACAAACACTTTCGTGAGTTGTACAGAAGAAGCTGCCGCAGTATGTCTTTCAATATGACTCCAAAGCATTCTAATAAGAGCGCTGTGATTTGGCAGGCCTATGTCAGGATCGCGTTTTCTCAAATTTTGTATTCATTGCTTGTCATGTGTGATCTACCTCAGAAGCATATGGAAAAATTGCTGGAAAAAGTTGATCGCATTGCAAGAAAATGGGACGGAACTGGTCGACAAAGTAAATCAAACGTTGAAAGGCCCTGTTAGAAATTAAAATGAAAAATCGTCCATCATAAAGACATGCATCCATTATCGTAGTTTTTCTGCTTTCATGATGAAAGTGTGTACAAAATTCGACAGAAAAGAGTTATGCTACCATTCAAACGTTCATGTGCACTGCTACAATAACTCATTTGTTAAATACTCGAAATTTGCATGAGAATCGTTTTGTGATCGGTATATACCATATACCACTTTTGTAAAGGCATTCAAAAAAAGCATTTTTCTTTCCCTCTTTCTTCTTTCCACTATCGCACTTTTGCGTGTATTTAAATAAAGCAGACTGCAGTTTTTTTTAGTTCGCAACATTGTTTTAGTGCTTATTTTGTTGATGCATCAATTTTCAAAACGGTTAACACTGAACTTTAGATCAAAAGCAATAATATCCCGCAACAGACGCTGCCTGTCCCGTGAACGACATTGATAATCAAAATATCATTTTAACTACAAAAAATATTTTTCGTGGTCGCCAGCAGGGATGCAGGCGGTTAAAATTTCTCAACCGGTTGGCCGATCAGTGGTTCACCGCTTCTCTGGTGAATTTGCCATATTGTTATACATGTATAACCGAAATTTCAATTAAAATACGATGTCCATTATCCATCTCGTTGAGCAAAAGTCAGAAGACTGACAACGATGTACATGTAAGTTTCTTGACCATTTGTTTCTTTTGATATGGTATTATGAAGTAGCGAAAATTGTTCAAATGATGATATATAGCACTTTTTCAAAACATGCAGAACACTCATGTTTTGAGTCTGACATGACAATTTTAACAACCCTGCCCATGTGATGGCGAATCAGTGTCACATGAAAAAGGTTCCCGAAACACAGTGTCGGATGCCCTGAAACCAACAAATATTATTATTTAGACGACTTTCTCAAATGCCAGGATTAACAATGCTTAAATGATTACTTGCTTAAAAATAACTGCCATAGTATCAAGAAATGTGTTACATCTACTCAGTGTCGAGAGAAATTTTGCTTTTATCATAGAAATCAAATTCGAAAATAACTGCAACACTGGCCTTGCTATTACTTACAAATTGGCACGGATTATAATATAGCATGCTGAAACCGATATAAGTAATGTTATATCATAATTACCATTATACTTCTTATCGGAAACCTTAGTTAATCCAAATAAACAATTTACAAACCCTGTGCAGCATGGCATCTCACTAAGAAAAAAACTTTCACGATGCTTAAATGCTAAAGCCAATGGCACAGTTTTAAGAAATTTACTTATTTAAGACATTTTAAAGATCATAAACATCACGATGTAATTGTGCGTTATATTAACGGAAAAGGCGCTGCATAGTGTACAAAACTGTACATGCATCCGAATTGAAGATAATTATTAAAATATAAAAAATTAAATAAATAAACCATGTTTGGACTCAAAAGCACATTAGGCGCGGAGCCTTTCTTCTACAGTGTATGTGGCCGAGCTGCTATTTATCCCACGTCTCTCACTCATTTTCGTGCTGAGTGTTTGTCAAGAATGCAGAGCGTGTTATAATACATTTTTTGAAAGTCTTAGGTTTGACCCGACCAAAGTTTGAACCAAGGTCGCCCGGACGCAATGCAAACACTCTACTGCCAAGTCACAGCGCCGGTGGCAGTTGGTACAAAGACAACACAAAATTTATACAAGAGTCTACAACATGTAGGCCTAAACAGGATTAACAGCAGATGACGACTTAGCATCTATTATTCTATTCTATAGCCGCACTGCAATAATATGTTCAGCGCACTGTACAGCTTATGTACTATATTATGCACTGCGCAGTTCAGTATGTTGGATATTTTTGATGCTCATTGTTGTTGTTGCAGCTACAATGCCGCCATTACGAAAAATAATCAAAATAAATGAATTCGACATTTTTGACTTTATACCTATATAGCACATTGATAAACTAAATGACGCTAATGCAGGATTGAAAGTTGGTAAGTATAATGACATGTATAATGAAAATTATATAATGTTATAAATATAAATATATATTGTTAATTATGTCAATTCACATTCTGTCCATTCCGCTTTACACTTCATAATGGTTGCAGCATCACCCGAAACGTCGTGACTTTGACTTTATCTTTCTAAATTTTTCAATACATGTACATCTTCCAATTCAGTGTGGTACTTTTATTATATCATAATTTACATGTTCGAAGCACATTTTTAAACGCATCCATCATCTGCATAATGAATTTTCAGTTATTTGTCAAATTTTGGTGTGATTTGGTTTACATTCAGATTAGACATGTCGGATGAGCTACCATTGGAATTTCCATGTCAAAAGTTGATCAGTTATTCGGTTAAAATGTTAATGGCACCGACATACCAATTGCTAGCCAATGTTGATCCATTTAGAAAATTAATTGACTAGCCTGTTAAAAATATTTAACCGGGTAGCAACATTTCATTCGGTTAACCGCTTGCATTCTTAGTCCTTATTCGGCACGTGAATAAATCGTCTTTTAACCCTCGCCCCATGGGGGGGGGCACTTCCTCCACTAGCGAATTTTTTGAATATTTTCTAAACCAATAAAGCTGTGACCACCACATTTCTAGCAGCTTATTTTCTACGTATTATGCAACCTTTGACCGATGGAAAATAAAATTGGCGCAATACTTTTGGCGTGAGAGCTATTTTTAAATTTGAATGTTTGGAATATTTTGGCTGATTTCGGTATGTATTCACTTCTAATGTATATTGTCGCATCAATTCTTGATGAAATATGTTGAGATTGCATACAGGATTCTTCCTAATAATGTAGAGATATTCACAACTGCAAAATCTTTGAATTTGAAATTATCTGCTTGTTATGTATGCATGTTTGAAATTTGAAATTAAAATTTCAAATATAATTTTTTTATTTTTGTACATCTGATCAGGAATTATTGAAAATTTTCAGAGCCATACTGCTTTTAGCCTCAGTATCTCGTTAAAAGTCGCCGAATTGGGCTTTTTCTTCACCTGCAGAAAAAATACTAAAATGTGCGATTTTAGTTATATTTGAGCTGAACTAAAAGTTTGAATTATTTGACCTTTGACCTCATATAAAACAATGATGTAATCTCAGAGCGATTAATAATCATCGTTTTATCAACCACCTTAACCAGATCGATTAGTGCATGGTTTATTAGTTTTGTTGTAATTTTCCATTTCAAACAGTGGTCTAATTAATTGAAATGCGTTAGAAATTGGCAGTTTTTGACCTTTGACTTTCACCTCAGACCCCTCTCAATGCTCATTCGAATGATGTGTGGTTTAGCAAAATTGGTGCCCACAGTGGCGAGGGTTAGTAATCAGTATCACACATTTAAAAGATAGAAAGCAGTATCGTAATCCAAAATATAATACAAATTCAGTTCCGTGCTAAGGAAAAATTGACCCAATGATTACCCAATAACTTAGTATTGCCAACAACCATTATGTTAATGTACGCTTTCTGTCTTTTCATTGTATCTCCTTAAGTGACGATTTCAACTTGACAAGAAAGTTTCACTAAGTTCGATGACATAGAGTAGGTATATTAAATTTCAGCCAAGAATCACAATGAGATGTCGACTTTTTCATGAAGACTTCCATTATAAAACGGATCATGAAATTCCCTTGATAATCAGCATAATTTCCGCTTAGTTAGGATGCTTATTAGCAAATATCCATTCCTTTTGATATCCAACTTGTTGCATACTACTTACATAGAGGAGTCATCTCGGTAGTATGTAAATTGGCAAAATTTTGACTTTTTTAAAACTGCTCAAATAATTTTTTGGACCACGGGAACGTAATCTCCGCAAAAAACTGAATCTTTTCATATAAAAATTTTCAATGTGTTAAATGTAAAAATGTATTTCAATTTCAATGTAAAATATACTTTTTTGAGTCGACACTCTACCTAATCCCTACTCTATGTTCCATGATATTTCGTCTGTGAATATTATGACTAACCGCTTGAAAACTGAACATTTGCATGTGCATTACTCCGCTAAAAGAAGGCTATCAATGCCCATCACTTACAAGCGACTGCACAGAAATTATGTCTTTATGTCGAATCCTTTTCCTTAGACGACCCATTGGGGTAGCGCGCCATAGAATTTTCAAAGGTTTTCCTCCCACTCCGATTAGCAAGCAAAACAATGCTACTACAAAACCAAACTAGATTACCAGTACAAGCGATAGCTTGGATAATGTTTCCTGATATGCATCACTGGAATGCCTACAAAATATTCGATATGCATAAAATACTCCATGATGGTATTTTGGGTCCATCCCAATGACATGTTTTACTGGTAACAGAAATGATCATATCCTTCACAATATGTTTAATTATGACTGAAATTCAAAAGTAAGAAATTTGAAGTTGTCATTATGAAACATAATTAATGTAAAAAAGTGAATTCAGACACGTCTTTGAATGTCTTTTAGAATATGTTACTTTCAATGCGTTTTCAAGCAGTCACCACAGCTTTACCATTATACATGATCACATCAGTTCAAAAAAGTCAGCACTTAATCAAATGAAATTCTGCCGTCAGTTTAGGCCAGTATTGAGATCACTAATGTTTCAGATGACAGGTGGTCTCGTCTGCTCCTGCTGATTTCGTTTAAAGAACAGCAAAATTCTCATCGTCTCATATCTGATCACGCGGTCAGTAAGTAGAATTAAAATAGGCACCGTTGCCAATGCTACCATCTCAACAACCATCAGAATAGTTATAGTGTAGAACATGGGGAGACCATCATTGGAGTAGCATTTTCCAACTAAGAGGCAGGCGTCAATGTATATTTCTATACCACCATACGGAATAAACATCAACAAACCCGGGAGAGACAATGCTATAACTTGGTATGGAACATTACATCGGTTTATTGCCGCAGCTCGAGCTCTCGCGTTGTTGTTATTGTGCAATTGATGTATACGTTTTCGATGACGTTGAACAATGTTTATCATCCTCAGTGAGCACACAAGATTTAAGGTAAACGGCAAAATTACTATTGTAATCCTCAAAGCTAATCGTGCAATGTAGAGAAGTCTACCTTGTCCAGTGGTTGTATACAGAAATTCAGTAAATCCAGCTACAAGCCAGAATATTAGTGCTAAGATGACATCCCGCAAACGATGAAAGCGGGTTCGTTTCCCATATGGCCACTCAATCAGAATCCACCGTTCAACAATGACAGCAGTTAATGAGAAATAGGTGATTTGGTTGATCACATTCACACCAATGAGAAGTGCAAGATGATGAAATGAATAAAATAGGCTGGCAAATATCGGGGCGAAAATGTTTGATATCAACATGTTCACTGAAAATACACTGAGAGCTTTTCTAGTCACTGCGGAGCGCGCGATTATGTAAAGTAATAGCGAGTGAGTTATCAAAATGATGCACATCAATATCACAGCTGAAATAAAAGTAATGTCTCTAAATTGAAACAATGAAAGATGTTCGGTTGTTGAGCTGACATTGCAAAATATGGTAAGGTTGCAAGTTAAGTTTTCTGACATCTTCCACACTGAAAGACGGCAACAGTGAGCGGAAGTTGAAGAAATATTCCTTATACACTGACGATATCTCTAACACTTAATTGAATTTGCCATGTCTGGAAGTTGACTAAGTCATTCCATTCTCTGATTGAAGTCAACTTTAATTTGACCAAAATTCTGAATCTTGCGTAACACTCTTCTGATACAGTCGAGCGATTTGCCAAAATCTAATTCTCGTTTCTTGTCAACATTTGATCAAACTTTGCATTTGATCTCCTATTTCCAAGTGTGGCTTGGTTTCTGCTCAATGAAAAACGATCAATGCCACATTGAGTTCAAATAGTAATCTCAATGAAACTTCATTCTTAAATTTTCATTTAACTGTCAGCTTTCGGCGTTAGAATTAGTTAGAATTTCGGCGTTAGTGTCCTTACATAAAGGACGATTTAAAATCAAATAAAACTTCCGAAATATGGGATTTTATTATTTCTGTTTCACCAACATTTAGTTGGGAGTATGGAAGCTCTGTAGAATCAGTCGAAACGGTCAATTACGCATCACGACTTACTTCTGATCGTGAACTATTCTATGGCTGATTCATCTTCAAACTTAAAACACATAGCATTGATTATACCTTGAACCGTCTACAGGTTACTGATGTCAGATTCAGATGAAAGAGTGATAAGAAAATCGCGACCTGAATGTGAGGACGCTATTCCAGTCAGGAAAATTGAAAAACGTAGCAATAGAAATTATTTAATCAAAGTTCAAGAAAATTAGGCATGAGAGAGGTGAGATGGCTTAGATCCGTCCATTATGATGACTGCATCATGTTTTGGTATGGCATTATACTGACATAAGAAAGTGACCATATACTTGTAGACGGACAAACATCCGCACGGACTGAAATCCATCGAGGACTACGGCAGGGTTGTGTAGTGTCCATGGTTAAGCAAATCAAACGTTCCACAGAGAAGTATGATGAAGGTACATAGTGTAGATTTAAAACAAGCTGAATCGCTGGTCGACGTGGGAAGTCTAATGACATGAGAAAATGCACGACAGAAAAGCCATGTAAAAACCAGACTCGAGCCAGAGGAATATAGAGATGAGCAATATTTGTGTGCGCGTTAACAGAGGAGTGCAATCTACCACCCATTAATGCTATCGAAGCAACGAAGTAGCGAGAGAAATGAAGATGGATGACTAGGTCATGTTCCCTACATTCCGCTGGAAAATGGGACAAAATAATTAGATGACTGATTGAAAGGCTTCGTGATCCTACATACCAACTGTCAGATCATTAAAGCCGAGTGGTAGCTTTTTCTACCATCTCGATCCGCATCTTTTGAGACAAGGTTACGAAGCAATGTTGATCCCGCTACAGCAAAAATTTATGACCAAATGAAAGAGGAGATAAATGCAGTTCCATTAGTGCCACTACCGACCTCGTGCGATGCCTAGAACGCCCGCAAATTAGTTGAAATGTTTTATAAAAAACTCTTACTTTTGAATGATAAGCTCGTCATTAATGGGTTTTGACCAACACGCCAAGTTTATAAATTTATCGATCACATTGTAGTCGGTATAATTCTGTAGCAATGTCACTGCTCTCCGGTATGACGATCATGTGCCTACCTTGTTAATGACAATCTTTGACTAAATGTAGCATCTTAATGATTGTTGTGAGAGGAAGTTGACCGCGTTAACGAATTAAAGATTTTGTCAATCAAGGTTTGAAAACGTAGAAAAATTTGCTATACTGTGCATGGTCTCTTCGTGAGTGAGACTACTCTAGCGACTACCTGAGTTGCTTCCTTGACCTTACGAACAAATCAAATTCAGTTTATAGATATTTGTGCTTATGTATCTAGATGTTTATTGAATGAGACAGAATGAAAAATGAGATAGAAAACAATTAAGATATTGGTTTAAATGTTCTCCTCTCATCGGATCAAACTTTCACGTCACGCTGCAGACCTCTATCAAAATCTCCGCCGCTCATAATCAATACAGTGTACACTGTAGGCTTACATATGTGTGGCCTATAAATCCGGGATGCACAACATACGGACCGCGGGCCATATCCGGGCCACTTAAAATTTTTTGTGGCCCTCTAGATTAATATAGAAACATCTTACTCACCTTGAAAGGCCTTGTCCCAGTGAAGGGCGCGGCCTTATTTTCCTCTTCCATCTCGGGCGGTCTAATGCATCCACAGTTGAGGGTCCAGTGATCATAATGTCCTCCAGCACCAGGCGCTCCCATGTCTTCTTCAGGCGCCTTTCTTCCGCGAATGTCTTCATTTCTTTTCCTGTCTCTTCATGTTACCCCGAGGATGCTACGCAACATACGCATATCTGTTGCGGCGATTTTTTGCCGTTTGTTCTCGTTGACTGCCCAACACTCGCTCCCACACACAGCATCACCGGTCTCACCATGGTTGTATAAATCTTAGCTTTCAATTTTGTCGGCATCTTCTTGTCGTACAGTACCCCCGTTAGTCTTCTCCAGCTTCCCCAAGCAGCTTGGATCCTTCTATTTATTTCTTTGTCGATGGTGCTGTCACAGATCTATCACAGATCCCAGGTACTTGAAATGATTGACCTTCTTCAATTGTCCTGATGGTAGGAACATCGCTTCTCCATGGTCTTCGGCTGGCATGTACTCAGTCTTTATATCATTTACCTTGAGTCCAATCGCTCTATGGTGTGATTCCACGGGTTCAACCTCCTCTCCAGAGATGGCTTCGAACTATCCACAAGGGCGGGCAATATCATCTGCATATAGCAGTTCCCACGGTGGACTTGATCTCTGAGCTTGTGAAATTGTCTCCATGACCAGGACAAAGAAGAACGGACTTAAAGCTGATCCTTGGTGGAGTCCTACACTCACCTCGAACGCATCACTTAGACCTTGCTTGGATGTAGGCCTATGGCTCAGGAAATGTGAAATCCAAGGTCCAAGGTCCCAAATATTTATCAGATAGCTGTGACCATCATGTCTGTTGAGTGTCTCAAACAACCACTCAACCTAGTCATGATGCCCTACATCCATGTCTCTGTTTGCATTTTTGTTTACTATAGACTTCAGAGAAAACACTAGCGCACGTTTCTTCGGTAGTATCGACAACCAGAAGCTGATGCTGTCGATCAGTTGAACGCGTTAGTGCTAGTCTTCGTTAACAATTTCGATCGAAAAGCGCTTAGCACATACATCAATCACTGGCCGTAGTTTCACGTTGTGTAGTAGTTGCAATCTCCGGATACATGCCGCAGGCCTTTATACGTGATATAGTATTTCATCAACCGGTGAGGAGTTTCATTGAATTTGCATGCATATCCACAGATCTTAATACTAACACGGCAATCTACGATATTATCGTTCACCTCTTGTGAATTTTGAAAACTTCCCATTGTTTATGAAATTCTTTTTATATAAAAGCAATAAGAATAGTGGAGATGTGGGTGATTCTCACAAATTATACAAAATTTGCATCGAAATTTGTTTTGGAAGGTCACCATTCCAAAATTTCTTGTAACCTAACTTTTAAGGCTCTATATGTCGACCAAATAGCAGAGAGTATAACGGGGATCACACCAATTTTGTATTTCAGTATATATGTGAAATTCAAAATTTTGTTGCATCGAACGCGTTACAGCTTGCATCGAACGAGTTACAGTCTGCATGAAACATTTGCGTATCGTGGAACAAACATTTGGCGAAACTTTTTTGATGTAAGACCCTACTTTGCCTCTAATAAAGATTGTCTCGTGCCATTTTTGCGCATAACTAGTGTAGCTTGCTGCATGGATCTCTCATCAACTTGACCCCCTCCTTAGACATTTGCTTAAATTCAAGTTTTCGGAAAACAGAGTTTTATTCCATTAAAAGTATGCATGCAATCTAAAACTAGAGGAATGGCTATTTAAATGTCTTGAAGTATTTGAGGGCTGCAGCTTTGCAAAGGCGAGTTTCAGCTTGTCGATCATCATTCTCCACTTCAGGACTTGGCCCCATGCTTGCTGGCTCCCTTTGGATGATTGGTCTCCACGTGCGTGCATTGTAGCAGACACAGACACTTCTGCATTTGCATAACCTCAACAACACATTCCACATTATGAGCCTGAAGAGGTCAAATTAAGGAAAAATACGGGTAAAATGCATTATGGGAAAATTTATGCATCAATGCATGATTTTGGTGTATAAGCTTACTTGTCAATGGTTTTCAGCTGCTGACCAGACTAACAGTTCATTGTTATGTGCACATTTAGCAATATCCTGAAAGAAATCGATGTAGCAAGCTAAAGCAGTTATGATTAATCAATTTTCATTACAACTGTAAGAATTTCAAAATAGTAGCATACAAAGTTCAATTAGCAGTCAGTTACAATAGATCTGCTAATTACTAATAGATCAATTACAATCAATTAGCATACAAAGCAACATAAAAAATACAATAAAAGGAAACTCTCATTATTTGCGGAGCGGGTGGAACAAGCCGATCGTTCCGCAACAACACATCTTCATGTCGTTTCTCATCATCACCAGAAACAAGGCCGATAGTAATGTTGCAGTCCTGTGTTGCTTGAACGAAGTCTCTAGCATAATTTGCTATTTTAAGGTTTGCTCCCCTCTCTAAGAGATGCAGTTGTCGATTTACTGACAGTGCTGGTGCTCGAAAATGACGTCTCGGCTTCTATCTTTCGGTTTTTCCTATATTCGCGCATGTACAGTTTTCTATCGCGTAGAAATTTTCGCTTTGCTCAAGAATCTTGACGGTCTTTATGTGTTGCCATGGATCTCCTATCGATTGCTCGTTTCTTCTCCAAGTAGGCCAGATCTCCGGAAGCCGGTTTCCTCCACCGATATTCTCGGTCCCTTTCTCGTTGTCTTTGCCGCTGCTCTGGAGTAAGCTTTCGTGCCATTCTGTAAAAGGTAGGAGTTATAGTAGTAGCTATATGCCTACATATTCATAATATAGGCCTACTGTTTTATCGAAGAGATGTGTCCTAAAAGATGCCCAAAGCATTACATTAAAAGAATATACAAAATAAATACAGAAATATCTTCGTTACCAATTCCATTTCACCTCGTGAACAATCCTAAGTGCGAAATGTTAAGAACTTTTAATTATGTTTATTTAAACTCTTAAATACATTTCGGTTAAAAATTGTCATTTGCTTCATATAAGCTTATAAGCGCCTGAAAGAGCTACAACACCTAAATGTTGAAAAGCTACTAAATGGTGTTAGCTTAAATGGTAACCAATTTGTTCCGCTCACTTAACACATGGTCGACACCAGAGGCATGCTGATGACATATAAACAAAGATTTATCAGTCCATTTATTTGACGTACAGTACCAGTATCTTGAAATAGGCCTGCACTATTTACGAGTATAAGCTTTGCGAGACGCCATCTAAAATCGTGAGATAGTAACACCAACTAAAATAGTAAAATAGTAAGTTAGCACCGAGTTTTTTCCATCTAATTTCTTCTTCCAAATCTCTTTGAGTATCAGACCAACTTAAGCCGAAATATATGTGGGAAGTTTGAATATGAATATTCTTAATTTATTTGTTTCTTTGAGCCTTAATATGTTTCTTTTAAAACGCGCGCTTATTCCAGCCTGGACTGGATGGTTGTAGCCTATAGAATCTAGTGGTAGAGAAACTTGATAAGATTGACACCAAAAATTTGGTCCGACTGAAACAAGTGTCGAGCGCAAAACGTCTAGCGAAAAGGAAATTGAACTGCCATTTGTTCTCGGAGCATCTCTATGTATAGGTCTGTCTATCGACAATCTACCAGTAACTCTTAGGAATATATCGATAGGCCTACATGTACGAGTATGATACATCTTCTTACTAAGGAAATCTATAATTATGCAATGATTGGCTGTTTTCTTTCGGCGTTATAGCGTGTAGACATGATTCTCTTCGATTCTAAACAAAACAGAAAACCAGATGTTAATACTTACCGTTGCTTCCTCAGTTTCCGATCAGAATGAGTTTAACTGCTCGTTGACGCTGACACAGACGACGAATGAAGAATATATTTGAATGTCGAAACGTTCCGATATCTCGCTGACAATTGTTGCCACGCAAAAACAGGCATAGATATTCCTTTGACTATTTCAAAATACTGACACGAACGTAAGAGAGCGTTGGCTCGCAATCAGAATGGACATTTTGTGGATATCTATGCGACCCGACACTGGCAATGGTAAGCAATATGATTGAGTCATTGTTCATCACACAGTCGGGACATGATGTGAGTCATATCATATTGAATAAATGACAAAATAGCAAACCTGAATTTCGCGCGTAACTCGGTCGATGCATCTTGTAACTCGTTCGATGCAAATGCATCGAACGAGTTACATTTTGTGGTATCTTTAGAGTCAATTCTTCCAAAGCTGAAGAGGTTTCGGAGAAAATTGATATGTGATTGTCATGCATACCTAGGGTGCTTCTTAAGCACAAGCTGGTTGAACTATTCTTACCTCCAATTCTGCGACAGATTGTGCATCGACCGAGTTACGTTTCTCTGCTCACTTAAAAAAGATGGTTATGTATATGATCCGATATCATACAAATCATTAAATGCCACAAGAATAACTCCTGTATTTCTGATGCACACATAGCCTATGATAATATTTCGTGCTCAATAGATGTTCTGAAACATAGAATGCAAAGAGAAAAATTCACTTAAGTTTGACTAACTATTCATCGAACGAGTTACACAAAATTCCTGGGACAGGTATATGGTGGGTCCTAAAATTGGGATGGAATATTGTTTTCCACCTAAACTCAAGATAGATGTCTAAACTAAGATGTAATTGTGATAACAAACCAAGATTCTTACAGCTGGAAACCACATTATGGAAGAATCGTTGAAACATGAGACTGTCAATTTTGGGACAGGATTATTTCAATGATTTTAGGGATTATTAATTTACATTTGGGTGCTATTCAATTTTAAAACAAAATTTACCCTTGATGTGGCAGGGATACATTCATAGATGTCTCATGAAGCTCCGGATGCATTAATACCATTATCTATCGCTTAGATCTCCTTTTATAAATTCGGGACATCGATTTTGTATAATTTGTGAGAATCACCCAAATATAAGGATTACGAACAACTGATTATGCAAACTTGCATTCTGTGGACTCTTCACTCGGCACTATATTGTACTAAACTTAAATCATTTGCAAATGATTTATGAATGAATGTGCCAAAATTAACGACGATTGAATTGTAAAATATAAATACTACCTGAAAAATTGCACAAATTTAAAATGAATAAAGAAAGTGGACCGCCAATATCTTACTCAAATATTTGGCCCTCGCCGAAAACAAGTTGTGCACCCCTAATATAAACATTTATCCTGGCTAAACTGATCAATGTAGCTGTTCATATCATTCCACAATAAGACAGCATGTAACATTCGCTAACGAATGGCAAATTATCGAATTATCGAGCATAAAGAAATTACCTATACTTGGGATCGACCCCACCGAAAGTAGCGTCACTTTTCTCAGTAGTTATAGATAATGGTAATTAATTGATTATTTCCATTATTATTGCAATTCATTTTTGATAACACCTGAGGCCTGTAGGCAGGTTACTCACTCTTTCTGAAATATATTTTGTGCCCATTCTGACATGATTTTGCATCACGCTACTGATCAACGTTTAACTAGTAGCAAAAGGGTCCTATACTGTATTTCAAGAGAGATATATTGGCATACTGGCTTGATGTAGCCAGCAATCATAGAGGTAGAACATCTTCGCGTTATATCGCAATTCTATCTCAGTCATTGTGTAGCAAGATGTGGAGAGATTCCTCTTCCCTTGGCTCACGTGATTGGCCAAGCGCGCGCAATCCGTGAAGAAAGTCATATTAGAGAACACACGAGCTACCGTTAACGTCTCTGTAGGGTTTTCGAAAATTCTCGAATTGTTGTTAAAAGGTGTTGCATTAATCGAGTTTTCGATGGCGTCAGATGCACATCTTAGTCTTGAATGATGACATTACATGGAACATATTGAATCAGACATCAGGAGATCATAGATCAAACTGTGGGAGCACTGAGAATGAAATGCACAAGCAAGTGACTACTGAAAATGTTCAAAGAAGTAAGAAGATTAAATGCTATAACGTCAAAGAAGAAATCGACTGTCATACTTTGAGATGAAGACTTTCCATGAGCTCTAAACCATTGTCTCTGCTATAAACTTTGGTACGATTCGCCCAAATGTACATGGCCTCTTTGACATGTCTCCTATGCCAATTTTTCTCGATATTCACCACCTGAGGAGTAATGTTAGTGCGATGGTTCTTCTCGTGAACGTGTTGAGATACAGCCGATTTGTAGTTTATATTTTTGATGTCTCGAATATGCTTCCCTCATTTTTGTGTTAGTCATTCTGTTGGTTTCTCCAATATAATATTTCGGGCACTCATCATATTTGATGCAGTACCCTGTCACCACTTCATCCCCAGGATCCTCTTGTTTTTGCACGAGTAAGTAGGTTTCTTAAACTTGAACATCGCTAACACATTGAAGACTGAAGATCTGCCAAGTGAACAGTACTTGTCTTTGACTCAATGTTTCTCCGTGATAACTTTATCAAATGGAGATGTTATGCATATCGTTCGACTCCTCACGAACTAAACTTACTGACTGTGTACATTCAATGCGTTGTCAGAATCCAGACTTGTATCTGCATTAAGTAGCTACAATGGAAAATTGATTTTATTGCCCATCGAGACTTGTTCTAGTTCTGATCATCAGTATTAAACAAGTCATCTCTAGACCTAAACACGCAGACAAAGGAATTTATCTCTGTGACCTATGCACTACAAGCACGGATTATAATTCACCCTACCATACGGTTTCTCCTGTAGTGGACCTACACGCATACTTCAAGCTGCGATCCCAACTGTCTTTTTATAAATAACGTAAGTAGTAACCCCGTCCCAAAATCAAGGCCAAAATGTGCAACGATGAGTTATCCCCCCCCTCTGGAAGGAAGGTGAGACAGATGGCCAAGGATGTGCTGGGAGGAATGGGTCCGAGAGGAGGAAACTGTTCCCAACCCCCCTCTGGAGGGAAGGAAGGAGTTTTCCAGCAAGGGTAGGAATCTAGGAAGGAAGGTGGCAAGGGTAGGAATGTGGGAAACATAGAGTGAGAAAAGGTGGATTTTGGTCGTTTTGGGATGAGAAAGGCGGGAATTCGGCATGAAGGAGGGTTCGGATGGGAAATTGGAAGTCAGATTCGGAATCAACGTGAAATTTTGGGTCAGGAAGGTTGCTTCCAGCGACATCGGAGAGAAAAACTTTTGAGGGCGCCCCCCTGTCAGACTTCCAACTTTGGTTCTAGAGATCGTAGAAAGTCGTGCAATAGCTCATTTGAAAGCTAAGAGTGAGAAAAATGCATTGGAAAGCTCAGTTTGGTCCTATCTTCTTGGGTTTAGATGTGAGAGTGACTTTAAGATGTCCATCACCGAAAAACGACAGAGTTAGAATTTTATGAAAATGTCTGTATCGGCTAAACGAAGCCTCGTACGTGAAAAAGGACCGCGGATTCGGACTTTATGGCCAATTTTGGGTCTAGTGGACTTGTTTCCAGCTCAATCGGAGAGAAAAAGTTCTGATCCCCCCTCAGGAACGAGACTCCCAATTTTGGTTTTAGAGATCGTAGAAAGTCGTGCAATAGCTCATTTGAAAGCTAAGAGTGAGACAAATGCAGTGGAAGAAACGGCTTGTTCATATCTGCCTTCATTTAGATGTGAGACGCCATTGAAAATTTGAGAAATTGTCGAAAAATCGACAGAATTAGAATTTTTACGAAAATGGCTCTAGCGGATGAACGAAGCCTCGGACGGGAAATCAGAGACCAGATTTGGAATCAGCGTGACATTCTGCATCGGGAGGGTGAGTTTCAAGTAAATCGGAGAGAAAACGTCGAAAATTTTCTTCACACTGGGTCTCCACACGGGATTTTTTCCTGAAAATGTTAAATTGTGACCACTGTTGACGATGAATAGCGGAGAATTGGAAGTGAATGAAGAGCTCGGGTTTATTTTAGGGACAAGACCGCACTTTGTTCTCTAGGATCCTTTCTTTTCAGATGCGTGGAAGGTTTCGTTTCAAAATGAGAGCATGTTGAAAATGGAATTTTTACACATCTTCGAAGATTTTGGAACTTTTGAAAAAAAACGACTCGTTTTTTCAACTCGGCTTCTGGTCATCGTATAGAGAGTCGATGAATGGCTTAAATGAAAGGTGAGAGCGAGAAAACGTGACTGTCAAAATTTGAAGTCAATCGGAGCACTAGAACTGGAGATAGACGTGTTTAAAGATTTGGATGATGGATATTACGTCATCAGCTGATCGCCACAAACTATATAAGTGGAGTCTCTACTTGTGGAAATCAGTTCTCCTCCCGACTGGGTTGGGGTAGGTGAACTCCGGAGCTCTGATGATAGCGTCGGACATTCCAAAATCAGCTAAGGCGTCAGACTTAGAGGTTAGCCAGGAGATGGCCTTCGTCTCCGGGCCATAAAAGACTCCAAAACTTTAAAGGCTTGTAGCTTTGCTTCTACAAGTCCTTTTGACTTGATTCAAAAAAGGTTCGATCGCTATTGATCAGACCTATATTGACAGACTACTTATAAAATTTCATAAGTAGTACTAAATGCTGAAAAATTTAAATTCATTATTTTTGGAGGTTTTCTGGGGTTTTCGACCCTGCTGAAGTCAATGAAGGCATGTATAAGTGTGTACGAGACAGTCTTTCCATGATACAAGCGGCTTTTCACTGAAAGCGAGCATGACACGGAGAGGGTGACAGGGTGTTCCTTCGGGACGGCGGATGATGCCGTAGTGATAAGTGTGGCAAGGGAGTGTGTCATATTTTAGACCGAAACCGCTGGGGCAACTCATGTTGGGCATTTGACACAGTTCTCAACGTAGCACTTTGAACGCCAATCGGTTGAGTCTTAGCTATCTTGTCATGGGTGGCATCTAAACATCTCCATTGCAAAATGCTTGTGAATCACGGCTTGCTATCAAGCTGATCAAAGCAACGACTTGGGATGTTTCCTCTTGTAAATAACTCCACCGGTTTTTATGTCAAAATCGGGACCCGGATACCAACACAGTGACATGACGCACGCTCTGTCCGTTCGAGGTTGGATTTGTTGGTCGAGGCCTTGGAGCTGGGATAAGATCCCCTGTGAGTAATGCCTGTAACGGATTCAAGAGCTTAACACCTAAACGCTTGCTATCAACCTGGCTTCTGCTATCAGGCTTTTGTGAAATCTCGTCTAGTCTCAGTAACTCAGGGCTGGCAACGTCTATCGTTTGTCATTGTAACTTGGTAAAAATGAGAGGGTTACTGCATGCATTGAAGTCAAACCTTTTCGCGTCACAGGGTAACCAGTCTTTGTGTTGGGAGTTGGTGACTGAAAGCACGGTAATTGCCGATGCCCATAGTTGGCAAAACCGCTGTTGTCATGTCAAACGCATGGCCAAATAAGGAAGGTCTGAATCATGGCTTTGTGCTCACTGGGTATATAAACCACGTCTTCTCTCACAACTTCATTTTATACTCCATCATGCAGACGCCAAACACGCTAGTCAGCTCTCCTGACAAGCCTCGATTAAAGCCGAGAAATTTATTTAAAGAGTTTTTGCAGATGGAAGAGTGAGAGAGATTGTGGAACAATCTTGCTCGAATTGGTTCATCGGCTGTTAATGATGATACCGATTCAACAAAGTGGGGCTATATACCGCCCTCTGACAGTCGGATGGTAGTAGAGGAGGTCGATGCCGCTGACATAGAGAGACTAAGAGTCTCTCTCAGCAGGATCGGCCAGTCCCACCCAAGTTAGATGATAGTCTTTTTTAAAAACATAAGATCAACTTTCATACATGCAACACATTCTTTCATCACCCTTCGTCGGGAACGCCCCATGAGCCCTCTTAAGGGCTACCTTCTAATGCAGCTAAAGCGGTCCCAGGCCCGCCACATATCTTCGGATATGGAATGCAGAGGGGAAGAATAAAGGATGAAATGGGACGCCGCCCTTGCACCACATGCAACCACAAGCTCATTTCTCTCTTCACTAGTGAACAAGCTCTTGTGAACGTAGTCAGAAAGTGTATTAAGTTGTACAAAATTTTTTATTGCAACAGGTTGATAAAGTGATAATGTAGTCTTCATCTAAATTAGAATCATTTTGATTGGCTGTTGAGGGACTCATTGTTAAATAACTATATAAGTGAAACGATTGCAGCACTTCTCATTCTCATCTATCTCATGATGGAAGGTACATCTCCCGCCTTAGAGATCTTTAACAAAATATTTGAAGTCATTGACGAGTGGGATCAAGACAAGTGTGAACAGGAGGAGGAGGAGTCCCGCAAGAAAGTCGTCGTCATTGAAAAAATTGTGTGGACTGATGGTGAATTCACACAAAAAACGATGCGTGTGAGGAAAGTGCCAGGTGCTCCCAAGCGCCCAAAACATTTTACAATCTATCCAAATTTAAAAGTGATGCCTCTCAACTTTGAGTGAAAAATAAACCTACATACTACATGTCTTTGTTTTGCAATGTATTTATCTAGAAATGGAAATAAATGGAGGAATTAAGATATGGGGTTAGGTTGATAAAGTTGCTTCAATTGATTCACCTAAAATCATGTTTCATATGTTGAATGATTTCTAGTAACTATGTTAAGTGTCTAGATGATAGGATATCTTATTCTAACAATAGCTCCCAATCGACACTATGCTTCCTCATTGATCATTTCGAAGCCATGTAGTTTATATGAAGAAAAAACAACACTGTCATGATACATATTTATTAAAAAGAAATAAAAGCAATACGCTTTGTAATAAGACGGTACATTACGTCTACCAAGTCAAACTCTTCTTGATTGCGGGGCTGACTAGAAGGAGAGAAGAGGTCTAGCCAGCTCCAGAGAGTCTCAACACATCGCTCCATCATGACGTCCTTTGGAGACACACTCAGGAAGGCAGCCCTGATTGTATCAGTACTATCCTCTTCATCGTCGGAAATGATGATGATTTCCTCATCCAACTGTAGCGGCTCGACCTCACCATCGTAAATAGTTTTCACTTGCCTCTTGCGTGGGGCATTGGGCATGAGTAGGGCATAGGTATTCGGTGGTGTATCCATTTTAATGATATTATGAGGAAATGGTCATTGCACCGCACTTATATAGATTCTCTCTCCCTGCTTCGCGCTCTCTCATTGGACGACAGCCATTTATCAATCACAATGCATCATTCTCATATATAGAGAAGAGTGTCTTGCATCTCACTATCATAGTCATGTCCGACACAGAGGAAACATTCACACCTCTTGCTGGCTCAACTCCTACGAAGAAGGAAGTTGCGAGAAAGTTTCAACAAAAAGATGAAGAGGAAGAGAGACAAATGATTGAAGGCTGCAAGCACCTCACTCTACAAACGGTTGAGAGTGAGCCTTTCATAAACGAGGCTGACTTTCAGGAGTGAAAAGCCCTGATGAGACCAGAGAATGCCCCAAACGGTCTTTATCAGACCACGGCCTTAACGGCCACCTAATCAAGAAAAAAAAGACATTGACTGCGCCACACGCAACATTTATGATTTGATGTATCTGACGAAAATGAAGTGTTAAGACAGTGCGACCACCAATGAATTGAATAGGATTACTACTATCATCATAGATACCAAATTTGCAATGGGATAATCATGATACATTGACTGGAATGTATACCTTGTTCAGGAACTCCCTGTGCATGGTCACACCGAAGTCTCCACTGTCAATAGGAATATATCTTAAAAGGGGAACCATTTGACCACCAACTTGTGTTGAATGGATAAAGTTAGTGTAAATGTAAAAGTGATTGATATTCCTATCGAGCAAGGATGTTGAGCCACAGTACTTCTCGTCGTAGAATATGTCACGTTTGAATCCTAAAATCTTTGTCAACTCTTTTGAAATGTGAATGACCGTTTTATCATGTACACTGATACAGAATGTATTTGCTTTAGGATCATAGTCAAAATGATATGAGTGTAGACTTGATACACCCTTGTTCAAGTATGTACAAACATCATAGCCATTGCTATAATGCTTTGGAGGTATCGGCAACTTTTCATTTGGCTTCCATGTAAGACTGGGACGTAAAACAGGGTCTGTGCGTTTGAAATAAAGGACCATTCGGCAATCGGATTGCTGTTCAGATGTTATTTTCACATTCCCCCATTCATGGTGTGACCATAAGACGTCTGTATTCAAAGAGAGCAAATCGCGAAATTTAGAATTGATGTGAACAAATCCAATCTGAGAATGCTCACAATCATTTCGGAAATCAACCCTTGCTTTATTGTGTACTCGAGTGATGGACATAGATAATCCATTTATTTCATTTACCTGTTTGATCAAGTCATCAACAGTACCAGATATAAAAAGCACAAAGCGTTCATGCATGCCATCAAGGGGAAGTAGGGTAATATTAAATTTTTTCCTGTGCCAATGTGGATATTTCTTAATCTGCTATGATATTTTCATGGACATTTGAGCTTTCAAAGGGAGGCACCGCCTCCTTTTACTTCTGAAAATTTTGCGATAGGTAGAAAGAAACGTGATTTAAGATTCAATATCATTTGCAGAGGTCCACTCATATAAAATCCATGAGAAGTAGTAGATGGTCTCATGTAGAGTGTAACTTTATGTAAATTTGGATCCATCTGCCAGAACCATAGATCCTTTGCCAAATCATTCATAACATTCAATAGGCGTTGAATTTTCATATAATAGTATGATTGCTCTAAACGATGACGGAATGATGGGTTTGTAGGTTGTTTCCATTTCAGGGGTGAAGCATTTTTAGCAATGGGTATGTCTGTATCTGCAGTGATAATCAAAGTAGGGCCATTTACAATCTCATCAACAGCTCGCTTTCCCCGACGGTTGTTTACTGTAGGAATATAATTCCACTCTGCTGCATGTTCATTCAAGTTGTAGGTATGTGCTTTATCATTTCGCTCTAGTTTTGGAAAGTACAAGTCTTGATTCGTTGCAGTGCCTAAAGTAATCTCTTCATTTGCAATGGTTCTTATATTATTCACATAGCTTAAATCTTGCAGGGCTACTTCCCAATCACCATTTAGGTCAATCGGCTGTGTTAAATCAGTCTCAAACTCGGCAGCAGTATTTTCATATCGCTCAGGTTAAGCATTACTGGGAAACACTGCTGTAAACTCCACGTTAAAGTATCAACATAAAGAGTCGTTTGCTTAGGCGTTATGTCGCATGACATAACGAACTGCTGCTTTCAATCTGTTCACAGTAGGCACTTTCTGTTGTCCTAGGAATTTGGTTAAGAGTGATTGCCCTTTCACATAATGCACTCCCTAAGTATGCTTGTACCACCTTCTTTCATATTGCGATAGTTGATACAACCAAATATTACTTGATATCTTGGTCTTCTACGTTTAAAATCTGCAAGGGTATGAAATATTTCACGTTTCATTGATGAGCTCACGCGACAGCTATTTTTTAATTCCATTGCAATGCGACGTACAGGATTGATCAAATCGATGCCGCCTACAGGCGATCGCTTAAAGCCATAATCTGTTGACACCATTTCCCACGCATGACCCATTCGCTGACGCAAAATCTAAAGTTTGTAAGCATGATTTTGCCAAGGATCGGCTATGCCGGAAAGAATTACATATTCAATAGGTCTTGTTGCATGAATAGGTGATTTGATGAGACGAACTGCATCATCTAATCCTCGTCCCGCTAATGTCACTATTGCAAATGATAATATGATGATGAATCTTAACATGACTTCGTCCATTTCTTGTGAATGCTTTGCTTAAACGAGAAGACTAAGCAAACGTTTTGCTATGTCTAAAACTAACCATGATTGCCAAGCTCTCTTCTCAGTGTCACGTTGCATAGAAGGCTCAACGCATTACCTTTTACGATACTCATCGACAAGTTAAAATAAGTTTATTACCTTTCCAAATGGATGACATCCACGATGCTTTACATATCATGCATCATCCAATGTACTATAGCCTATCCCTCCAGGTGGACGTCTATTCATTATTCGACGAGATTTCATTGCTCTTCATGATCAATATAGTGTTATACATTTTACATCCTCAAGTTGGAACAAGTATAGAGAACGTATACATCCTCGCATAATGACTTACCTTCAACAAACCAAAACTCATAAGCATGAGTGTGACAAGTGAACAATGTCTTCTTATCTCTACCTATTCATGTTTGATGACTAAATACAACATATTCAATCACATCATCTACTTTTCCATTGAAGTATAATAAGGAAAACAAATTTCAATCATACATATTTATTGAAGGCTTTTATAAAAGTTACGAATGCGCTTTTCATTGACAAGGGTGTCATGTGAAAAATGTTTACAAATGTCATGTAAAGAGTCATAATGTAGTCGTTGCATTACAAAGTAGAGGGCATATACTCCACATGTTGAAGACAAGGGATGTTGATAGGCCAAAGCATTGCGAATCCATTCTCGTGAATGACGGTTCATGAAGCGTGTAACATAATCACAGTTTGGTAAGGCCAATGAATCAAAGATTTCACCGCAATAGTTTTTATCAATAAATAAAACTTTCCAGTGTTTGCCGGGTAAGTGTGCTGTATCAGTATTCATGATAATGAATGAGGGTGGTTTTGGTAAAACTGTGGGCGTATTATTAATGGAAAACACACCTTGAAATGCTGCAACAGCGCGTTCATCACCATGTTCTTGAACGACTCTCTCTAGCTCTGCATCAGATAACCAACTCATTAACTTGTATAAGAAGCGGAAACGTCACGTAGCCTGTTAATTCGAATGGTGGAATCGAACACAGCATAGATGAGTACATTGACTGTTTTCGTCAAATCTTTTTCAAAAAAGAATTCAAAGGTATTTAAAGTATTTAAAGGTCTCTATAGTATTTTGATATGAGCAAGAATAATGGCCATTAGCGAAGTCTGGGCAAAAAGGAGTACCAGGAATGCAATCAGTATCACGATACCATCCGATTTGATTTAAACCAAAGTGTTCAAAGTTGAGGGGATTCTTTGATATATTACCATTGTATGCATCATTTGCAATCAATCCCACAATGATCATTTTTGGTGATTGTATAGGAAACAAACTATCTTTAACAAAACCCTTTTGCGCACGAGGAATAGTGAAACTATGGATCTCAGTATGATTTACATCATAAAGAGCATCATACTTCTTCAAACCCATCTCGTGACCATTAATCACCAAAGGATTCACTGTCATTCGTCGTACATAAAGTCTAAAACTTTCAAACACAATCTTAAATTCAGTCTTTGCTCCATAAGTGTTCAATACAGATTTAGGATCGTTCGGCAAGAGATGAACTCGCATGTCTACTTTTGACATTAAGAAACGTGATTGAAGGAAAAGTCCAAGTATAGGGGACCACATAATTCACACACCCTACTTTCTGCAGTCCACTTTTCACGAGTGACAAATCCCTTGTTTTTGTCACTATCAAATTTAGCAGCTTCATCTTTGCACCAACCCATAACAGCCATGTGACTCGTTTGTGCTTGTGGCTGGAACTGCATGACTGTTGAAAAATAACCGAGATAGGATAGCTGTGTTGACCACCTTCAACCCGAGTTTCACCAATGGTCAATGGTCAATGGTCAATGTCGTCAAGGTTTGTACCGTCCTTATTTACGATCTTAAACTTAACATGTAGATTGATGTCATTTACATCGATGTACTCAGCATCATTTCCTGGTATTAAAAACTCAATGACACTACCAGAATCGATACTTGTCTGTGGATAACGAATGGAAACATAATTTCTAATGATATCCGTCTGTATAGGTGTTCTATCAAATAAGCAAAGGGATGAGGCTTTACATTCCATATTTAAAACAGTCCACGTCGTCTGCGTTTGCTAGGTATACGAGATGCTCTTCGTTTACGTTTGCCTGAAGTAGAGAGTGGATCGGTATGACTGATGACAGACCTGATACCAGCCTTACCGACATTCTTCAAACGCTGTATTCCATGACGCTTTAGCGATTCACGACTCGGCAATCTTCCTGAATGCGCATCACTTGCTACATCTGCTGCTAATCCTACAGCTTCCTTTAAAGCTGATTTTCCCACATTTGCAATAGTGGGGAGCATCATACCTGTGACAGCACCCAATAGACTACCCCCTTTTTGACGTCTCGATCCAGCATAAACGGAAAAGCCAGCTCCATGACTAGCATAGGAGGGAGCAGAATAGAGGGAGCAGTATTTATTTATTTATATTTACACAATTCATTACTTTGCTTAGGAACGTTGACTAACACGATAAAGGTCAGAATGACGAACCCAACTGTTCATTGAATTTGGACAGCCAGTCCATTTCACCAGGCTCCACTTTTCCCCTTGTCGCATTTGGTGACGAAGTATCTTTTCAACCATGTAGTCATCATCTTCTTTGGTGATGGGTATTATCTCATGATGATAAAAACTCCCTTCAATCTCTTCACCATGATAATCACGAAACTTGTAGGTAGTGGGCTTGAATTTCTTGTTAACCTCAGAGACAGTAAATATTTCTTCCGTCCGATTGGGAAGATATCCTTTCGCAAACACGCTTTTCACCTTGGAAATACGAACTTTGTCACCAACCTGAATGTCACGTTTACCTTGTGATGGTTGCTTGCGTTTAGCATTGATTTTACGGATTGTATCCACCATTTCTGGAGTTATGTCAGCAGGTTTGTGACCAATCATACGATGAACAGAATGATTGTAAGCGTGTACAGTATCTTGTAATACATCCGTCCACTTTTGTGCTACTTTTGCAGTGAAATAGCGCCATAGGCGAGTTTTCAGTGTACGATTATAGCGTTCGACCACTGCAGCCTTGTATGCACTTTTCACACTAAACAGCTCAATGTTGTGTTCACGAAATAAAGCACGCACATGTCTGTTTTCAAACTCTTTCCCTTTATCAGTCTGAATACGTGTGGGAATGCGTCCTTCACTGAAAATATTTTGGAAAGCCTCGGCCATTTCTTCACCACGCTTTGTCTTGAGTGGTTGAACCCAAGCATAGCGGGAAAATATGTCAATAACAGTTAGGAGAAAGCGATAGCCTTTATTCTTTTTAGCCAATAAAGAAACGTCAGCCAAATCTGCTTGCCATTGTTCATCAATATCATGAACGACATAAGAACGGGTAGGATAACGTTTTCGAGCTTGTGTGTGCAATGTACATGCAGGTTGAGCTTTTAACCATCTCTTCACTTGTTTCTGTGAATAACCACTTGCTTGTGACAACTTTTTCACTGAAGCATAATCTTCATAATGCTTTGGATTATAGTAAATTGATTTCAGTTGTTCATCCATCGTCTATTAAGAGGGATCGTTTATTTGCCTCAAAGTATCAGTAATTTTCTCCGCTAGGGTTTGCGTTTGTGTTTGAGACCTGCTTTTGCTACTTTTTTGAGCCGTCTTGTATGAATCACTTTTACAACATGTACTCAAGCAGTTCAATGACACATGAATGTTTGGCAACACTGAACATGGTATGCAACATAGATTCTTCATATTAGAAGTCTGTGATAAAATCAAATGATGGATAACGTGTTTAAGGATTTGGTATACGCTTCGGCAACTTCTCGGGTGTTTTCGAAGTTTGCTTGATTCTCTTTTTAGGTCTCTCTACACTTTGCAACTTTCTCTTCATAGGTGTAGAATCATTTTCCACTTCCTGTAAGGTATCACGGCCAAGAATTCCCTTTGGAACATTGAATTTCTTCATACTTTTTAAAAAGAACTCCCATCCTGTAGGTGTAAAGTGACGACGACGATCACGAACAGCATGATTAATTAAATCTTCCACTCATGAGTCCCTAATGACTGCACCATCACATCATCACCAACCACTTCACCTCGTTGTGTGATTTTCAAGTTGGGTTCGAGACTTCGATATAAGCTCAGTGCGCGATTGCGATAGGGCTTGGGTGAATCAAGCGAAAGATCATTGCGAATTTTTTCTTTCAATTGTTTCATTTCTTCTAAGGTAGAACTCTGCTTTATCAAACGATCACATGGATTTTTACTTTGTACAGCTTCTTGTTCATATTGCTGATTAAGTTGTGACATTTGATTTGCCCAAGGTTGATGAACAACACTCTGCATTGTAGTCAGATGTATATATTCTTCTTGTGGAATAGCAATCATGCGTTGAAAACCACTCATAACAATTTATGTATATGTATGATCATGGGTTTCTCAAAGAGATGACTGCGTAAGCGATAATCCTCAGGACACTCCTGGGTAAAGTCCAAAAATAAATATTTATAAGGTTTTTCCGTAGCAGCCTCAAATACTTCAATTAAGGCTTTTGAATTGTGAGGAAGAACTTGTCGAGATAGGAATTCAACTTGACTTTTATCACGAGGATTTTTAAAGATGATGTAGTAATGTGTGTCTAGACTTCGAGTCCGTGCTTCCTTTCCACTTGGAAAAAGATTTTGCATAATAAAAATGATAAAGCATGGTTTGTGATGAGCAGCCTTGGTAAACATAGCAGTTACTTCCTGTGAGTTCTTACTCTCATTAAGTAAATCATCAAGAATGATAATATCATAGGGTTGAATATCAGCAGTGCTGATAATCCCCGGTTGAATCAAGTAACCCTTACCAACTAGTTCACGATGTAGGCTATGTTGATAAATTCCATAGCACCAAACAACGCGATTCGGTATGCAGTCAAAAATCTCATTACGACGCTCCAACAATTGCAGTGTAAAATGTGTCTTCCCACTATGAGAGGGTCCTACGACACACATAGTACGATTACAGCGTAAACGGAAATCCATGTTGATTTTGATGAAAAGTCATACCATTTAACTTAGTATCTATCCATTAATGGCTTTATTCGCGAGAGCACCAGCTAATCCTCCCAAAGCAGGACCAGCAGCTGCCATGTTGATAGGCGCTAAAAGTGGTAAGAAGCCACCCCGCTGTGATAATAGTTTGCGCTTTGTAGGAATTGATGTTTTTGGACTGCTCAAGTTGCGAAGAACTTTACCATGCCTGGCAATTGCATTTGCCTTTTTGCTATCTAATGTTATATAATGCACTTTTCGTATTTCCGCACACACACTTTATGAATGAAGGCATTGTTTGCCAGCTTCATTGCCTCACATCGATGAGATGGTTTTAATTTTAATAAGCGACGAAGAGTGAGACAGAATTTTTTGTTTGCATTTGATTGACACTTTTGTCTGCTCGAACGGTGAGATGAACGACGTCTAGCCATTTTTACAGGTGGATGTTAGAGTGTTCTTTGCTTAAACACGATAGCAGCGTCGAAACATCACCGTCGTAAACGCAATGAAATAGAGGAAGACATTGAGTACAGCACTAGTAAAAAGCAATACACTGAGAACAACCACAGTACCAGTGGGATAGTCAGAAGCAGATACATGTGTGGGTAGCTGCAATGTATCATTCAGTGAGGTACTATAGTTCAATGGAAACAGTTCAGCTGTGTCGTTTGCTGATAAGTTATGAGCCAGACATGAACAATCTGTTTGTACGATGATGCTTGTAAAGTTTAATGCCTTTGCATCAATTGTGCTTAAGTGGAAAAGGCTTCCCATAAGCAACGTGTAGAATACATAACTCCAAGCGAGGTAATGAAAGAAGACCATGATGTAACAGTGATGAAAGTGTATTCGTAAACTGCTTTGGTTTATAATTATAAGATAGCATATAGTCAACATCTTCACAGTTTGCGTGAATGATGATGGCATTACTCAAACGATGTATCATCTCTCTACAATCACTGGATGATAATAGTTTTTCCAACACAAGAATCCACTGCCTTGTATAATAATGCTTTCTCTTTTCAATGAGACGGTGATACAGTGGTGTCATGGTCATAGATGACTGTTCTAAAATCGACAAGGATTGCATCAAAATCATTTATATACATTGACTGTTGAAACTATTTCTTGATCACAGATGGGACACAACATAGTTTCCAAAGGTACATAGCACGTAGAACACATAACAGAATGACAACATGGTAAAAAGAGAAGGGACCGCTCCCTTTTAAAACACTCAACGCAGTTCCGTTCACATAATAATTTAAACGTCTCTTCTCCAATTTCTTCTGAAGTCACTTATAATTAGTAGAGCTACTTGAGAAACCAGTTGAAAATGTCACTTTTTTCTTTTTCACTCCAGAAAACGCTATTTTCATCCTCCTATTTTCACTATCATTACATTGCAGCATGAAAAAATCCTCTATCCATCTTCGATCCAAATGATGATTCATAGAATGCTCATCTAGATCCATTAGTCTTTCAACTAAAGCGTCAGCTTTAATATTTTCATTTACATTTGTAGCACTTTCTATTGCCTTCAACGAATAACCAAGCTCTCGTTACAAACCATGAAGTTGGGAAACGAATGCAAGTTTTCATCTTCAAATAATTTCAAATGATGATGAGTGTCAGGAATGGACACTCAGTTGAATATTCTTGATATGACTTGTACATCTTTGACAGTATTGATGACTCAGTGGAATCTAATACTTTACTTTCACAAACGTGTGTTGTGGTAAAAACTATTTGACTACACCAACGCTTACATTCTATGACATCTGTGTTTCATAAAACGTCATGATCACACTTTACTTTCACAAACGTGTGTTGTGGTAAAAACTATTTGACTACGCTAAACTTTGCTTTTGCAAACCATGATACACTTTCTTACTACACTCACGAATAGAACTTCGATGATCAAACTTTACTTTCACAAACGTGTGTCACGGTAAAACTATTTGACTAAACTTTGCTTTTGCTAACCATGATACACTTTCTGACGACACTCACGAATAGAACTTCGATGATCAAACTTCACTTTCACAAACGTGCGTCACGGCAAAACTATTTGACTATACTAAACTTTGCTTTTGCAAACCATGATACACTTTCTGACGACACTCACGAATAGAACTTCGATGATCAAACTTCACTTTCACAAACGTGCGTCGCGGTAAAACTATTTGACTACACTAACACTTACATTTTGTATTTCATAAAACGTCATGATCAAACTTTCTAACTATACATCAACTTGTAATGCAGTAAAACTTTTGTACAGCATGATATACTTTCCGACTACACTCACAAGAGCTTGTTCACTAGCGAAGAGAGACGTCTGTGATGTGTTGCATGTGCTGCACGGGTGGCCTCCCGTTTCATCCCTTCATCATTTTGTCTCCGTGATAGAGACAAGCAGAACTTATGGTTCATTCTCGCATGTATGGCCAACTATCGGGAGACAAGTGCAATGGAGATTTTATGAGGTAACCTGTGGCAGATAGCTAAATGTCGCCCTGGCGGTCAGAGTACAACGTTGAGACGAAAGGCAACCACTTGGAAACATGACTCAGAGAGGTTTCACAAGGATTACCATTGCCAACGTCCCGTGCAGTACTCATCGCTACCGACTTCACCGCTGTCTCGAAAGAACGCCCACCAACAGGAAGTATGACACCGAAAATCTCCGTGACTTGCACCGGCAATGACTTGATAGCCAGACATAAAAACCGGTGGAGTTATTTACAAGAGGAAACATCCCAAGTCGTTGCTTTGATCAGCTTGATAGCAAGCCGTGATTCACAAGCATTTTGCAATGGAGATGTTTAGATGCCACCCATGACAAGATAGCTAAGACTCAACCGATTGGCGTTCAAAGTGCTACGTTGAGAACTGTGTCAAATGCCCAACATGAGTTGCCCCAGCGGCTTCGGTCTAAAATATGACACACTCCCTTGCCACACTTATCACTACGGCATCATCCGCCGTCCCGAAGGAACACCCTGTCACCCTCTCCGTGTCATGCTCGCTTTCAGTGAAAAGCCGCTTGTATCATGGAAAGACTGTCTCGTACACACTTATACATGCCTTCATTGACTTCAGCAGGGTCGAAAACCCCAGAAAACCTCCAAAAATAATGAATTTAAATTTTTCAGCATTTAGTACTACTTATGAAATTTTATAAGTAGTCTGTCAATATAAGTCTGATCAATAGCGATCGAACCTTTTTTGAATCAAGTCAAAAGGACTTGTAGAAGCAAAGTTACAAGCCTTTAAAGTTTTGGAGTCTTTTATGGCCCGGAGACGAAGGCCATCTCCTGGCTAACCTCTAAGTCTGACGCCTTAGCTGATTTTGGAATGTCCGATGCTATCATCAGAGCTCCGGAGTTCACCTACCCCAACCCAGTCGGGAGGAGAACTGATTTCCACAAGTAGAGACTCCACTTACATAGTTTGTGGCGATCAGCTGATGACGTAATATCCATCATCCAAATCTTTAAACACGTCTATCTCCAGTTCTAGTGCTCCGATTGACTTCAAATTTTGACAGTCACGTTTTCTCGCTCTCACCTTTCATTTAAGCCATTCATCGACTCTCTATACGATGACCAGAAGCCGAGTTGAAAAAACGAGTCGTTTTTTTCAAAAGTTCCAAAATTTTCGAAGATGTGTAAAAATTCCATTTTCAACATGCTCTCATTTTGAAACGAAACCTTCCACGCATCTGAAAAGAAAGGATCCTAGAGAACAAAGTGCGGTCTTGTCCCTAAAATAAACCCGAGCTCTTCATTCACTTCCAATTCTCCGCTATTCATCGTCAACAGTGGTCACAATTTAACATTTTCAGGAAAAAATCCCGTGTGGAGACCCAGTGTGAAGAAAATTTTCGACGTTTTCTCTCCGATTTACTTGAAACTCACCCTCCCGATGCAGAATGTCACGCTGATTCCAAATCTGGTCTCTGATTTCCCGTCCGAGGCTTCGTTCATCCGCTAGAGCCATTTTCGTAAAAATTCTAATTCTGTCGATTTTTCGACAATTTCTCAAATTTTCAATGGCGTCTCACATCTAAATGAAGGCAGATATGAACAAGCCGTTTCTTCCACTGTATTTGTCTCACTCTTAGCTTTCAAACGAGCTATTGCACGACTTTCTACAATCTCTAGAACCAAAAGTGGAAGTCTCATTCCTGAGGGGGGTCAGAACTTTTTCTCTCCGATTGAGCTGGAAACAAGTCCACTAGACCCAAAATTGGCCAAAAAGTCCAAATCCGCGGTCCATTTTCACGTACGAGGCTTCGTTTAGCCGCTATAGACATTTTCATAAAATTCTAACTCTGTCGTTTTTCGGTGATGGACATCTTAAAGTCACTCTCACATCTAAACCCAAGAAGATAGGACCAAACTGAGCTTTCCAATGCATTTTTCTCACTCTTAGCTTTCAAATGAGCTATTGCACGACTCTCTACGATCTCTAGAACAAAAGTTGGAAGATCGCTGCCGAGGGGTGGTCAGAACTTTTTCTCTCCGATTGAGCTGGAAACGAGTTCCTAACCCAAAATTGGCCATAAAGTCCGAATTTGCCCTCCGTTTTCCCATCCGAGCACTCTTTCATGTCGAAAAATGGACTTTCTCATCCCAAAACGACCAAAACCTGCCTTTTCTAACTCTGGCGTTTTCTTGCCATTTTCCTCTCTAAACCCAGGAAGATAGGACCAAACTGAGCTTTCCACTGCATTTTTCTCACTCTTAGCTTTCAATTGAGCTATCACACGACTTTCTACGATCTCTGGAACCAAAGTTGGAAGTCTGACAGGGGGGCGTCCTCAAAAGTTTTTCTCTCCGATGTCGCTGGAAGCAACCTTCCTAACCCAAAAGTTCACGTTGATTCCGAATCTGAACTCCAATTTCCCATCCGAACCCTTCTTCATGCCGAATTCCAGCCTTTCTCATCCCAAAACCACCAAAACCCACCTTTTCTTACTCTATCCTTCCCACATTCCTACCCTTGCCACCTTCCTTCCTAGATTCCTACCCTTGCTGGAAAACTCCTTCCTTTCCTCCAGAGGGGGGTTGGGAATAGTTTCCTCCTCTCGGACCCATTCCTCCCAGCACATCCTTGGCCATCTCCCTCACCTTCTTTCCAGAGGGGGGGATGACTCATCGTTGCACATTTTGGCCTTGATTTTGGGACGGGGTTACTACTTACGTAATTTGCGGATTTATATTCCTTGACCCTCGATGATGTTGCACGTGTGCGTGATGTCGTCAATGAACCTCTCCGCCTCTCATCAAACACGTGACACAAACCTAGAAGAGCTGGAGTCGTTGGAGACGATAGCTCTAGTGATCATAGTTCGGCAGCCAGAATGAGTTTCTGCATGGAACGAGAGCAAAAGTGTGATTTTCACAGAATGATGTACACCCTATGCCTACTTCGAATCGGCACGTCTGCCGAGTTCTAGTGAGTTCCTCTTCTTGTCAGATAGGATCAAAGAAAAACACATGTAAATCCGATGGGACGCAGATTGCAGTTTTTGGCTAAAATGAAATTTTCTGCTTTTTCTGATTAAGCGAAAAGAGAGTCATAATTTTTGACATGGACTTCTTCAGGTCATTCCCTATCATGTGCATGTTCTTTTATCATGCATCTAATCGCCTATGTGTGTGAGAACGTGGTTGAATGTAGATAAAGTTGCTCAAAATGTTTGTGTTTGCGACATTAAGAGGCTCACCAAATCTAAATGTGTTCAGCTTTATACACAGGGGAAAATTAAGGGAAATGACCTGAAGAGATTCCATGTCAAAAATTATGACTCTGGGCTGAGTACTTTTCGCTTAATTAGAGAAAACATACGAAATTTACTTTTAGCCATAAACTGCAATTTGCGTCCCATCGGATTTACATGTGTTTTTCTTTGATCCTGTCTGACAAGAAGAGGAACTCACTAGAACTCGGCAGTCGTGCCGATTCATAGTAGGCATAGGGTGTACATCATTCTGTGAAATTCTAACTTTCGCTCTCGTTCCCTGCAGAAACTCATTCTGGCTGCCGTACTATCAAATGCCACTGATTAATTTGAAAAGAGATCCGATTTTTTTTTATTGATGAAGATATTTTCATGCGCTTACTGTCATTGTTCCTGTAGAGATTTGATCGATCATGTGATCGACGCACTATTCCGCCCCACATAATCGTTGTCTAAAAAATGAAGTCAATCGCGGTTGTCCTGTTCAAGAGCTGTTGGAGCTGATTGTTAAAAAAAAGGAGCTGCTTTTGGTATTGAGTGTCAATCTCCAGCCCGAGTGCTGCACCGGTGCCTTACTTCACTCATAGCGCACATTGCAGTCAATTTATGGACTTGTTACTTCTAGTCACCTTGAGGACTCCATGACATATTCCAGACATTCGCAATGCGACGTGAAGGCCAAATCCAAATCGCCAGATGTCTATTGGATGTTCAATGAAAATACCTTGCCATAAATTCGTGATGCACACATATCGCGAATCGCAGAGTAAAAAAAGCGTGGCTTGTCTTGAAGCCATTTGTAATTACACTGACAAAAGTAAAAAAGCATTATGTAAAACTAATGCTCCAAAGCTGCTTTTACAAGTTTAGTATGTTGATTCAAAACCATGTTTTCAAGCATGCTTTTAAACATGAGCTTTCCTTTTATGTTTTAAAGATGGCTGTTATCCCCTGTTCTCAATCATGCTTTTTAAATCGCGTTTTAATGTTTTTTGGTTTATATGAGGCTACTTTTGTAAAATACTGTTCAGACTGAATTGCATTCAGCAATTTGTTCGGACGAACTTTGTGTTTCTTGTGTGGCAAGTAATGGGAAGAAGACCGTTCCAGGACACATAAAAATTCAGAAAAATTGGTATTTTTAAAAACGACTAAATTCATGAATTTTAACCATTTTTCAGGTTTTTAAGACCTAAATTCATAAATTTAGTCCATTTAAAAAGTACCATTTTTTGAAAAATTGATATTTTTAAAAACGCCTAAATTTAAGAATTTTAGTCATTTTCTCAGGTTATGAAGACCTAAATTCATAAATTTAGGCGTTTTTAAAAATACCCAATTTTTCAAATTTTTCAAAATCTCAAATTTGAGATTATGAAATTTTACTCCCAAGATCATGACCGTTCCAGGACACCGAAAATCATAAAAGTTAAGAATCTCAAATTTGTGATTATAATTATTTTTATCCTCAAAATCATGACCGTTCCAGGACACCGAAAATCATAAAAGTTAAGAATCTCAAACTTGAGATTATGATTATATTCTCCTCAAAATCATGACCGTTCCAGGACACCGAAAATAATAAAAGTTAAGAATCTCAAATTTGTGATTATAATTATTTTACCTTGAAAATCATGACCGTTCCAGGTGTTTTAGTAATTCCAGTAGTTGCTACTGCTTTGCACTCAGATGATCACTCAATTGTAGAGAACATCTGCTTCTCGCATTCATGAAGAAAAGCATTTCAGAACAAAGAGCTGTGACCCCCCACTCAAACATTTGAAAGGAAACAATGTATTAAAGAACAAACAGCTGCTACCCCCACTTAGACATTTGAAAGACGTGGAATATATATCCAGCAAATCCTACTCCAGCTGCAGTGCCATGAAACAATACACAACAACAATAATCGATATGGCTATTTCAAACAATTGTGCTGAAGACTTATTTAATTTAACAGTGCTTCTTGTCAGTGAAGGTTGTGCCAAAACCCTCTCGTCATATATTTCTCAAAATGAGCCAAGATTTTTCCACTACTCAATCAAAGATTATCAGAGAAAATTTGCCAAATTTCTTCTGTGAGATCGCAAATTTATTTATACCTGCAGAAAAACATGCCGAATATGTCAAATTTGTTACTGAGGAGACTAGAAAATGCCCCCATTTGTTTGATCCAGAATTCATAGAATCATCACGGTTAGAAAGAAAAATTTTCAAGAAAAAGCAAAGTGAAGATAGAAGAAAACAATCGTTGCCAGAGAGGATGGAAAAATTACGAGAGGAATTGATGAGGAATGTATTTGAGAGGCATGAATTTACAGATTCTTTGAGTGATTTTATAGAGCCACATGGTGAAAAGGATATAACAATTGTAAACTTACGTAAATTCTTGTTGCATGAAAAAATAAGCAACTTGCTGAGTGTGACGTGCAAAATTTTTATTGGTAAGCACATCAACTATCTTCCAGCTCTTTGTGGTAGTGACAAGACTTATTTTTATAGTCTCTTGAAGCAAAATGAGATCGAATATTCACGCACCGAAATTTCATTTGCAATGAGATTAGGTAAATTAGCAGACAAATTTCCTCAGCTTTGTAGGGTGTCTGTTCCTCTCAGACTTTTAAAACGCGACCTAACCATATTGGAAGATTGTCTACAAAGGGATGGAGAATTTTGGTGCGGCAACTAGAGATTTATTGTGCAAAGCAATTGTGTGTCATTCAAAATGATTCCATTCTTCTCCCAAACAATGGTGCGTCATTTAGCTACAATACCGCGCTGACATATGCAATGGAATTTTGGATGTGAAACTCCGCTATTGTTGCTGCGATACGCCCGCACGACACTTCATTTTCAATGTTGAGACCTATGCTATTTCATTATAATTTTCCTAAACAATGGTGCACCATTCAGCTACAATACCGCGCTTCAACCAATTAGAACGCGTCCACGCGGGGACATGAGACGCGCTGTGAAGAAAACTTATCATTTTTGAATCTCTCTGTTTTATATGCAATGCTATTTCCTGTTGTACATGTACATACAATTACTATGCCATTCAGCTACAATACCGCGCTTCAACCAATTAGAACGCGTCCACGCGGGGACAAACTGTTATATGAATGCGTAACTTTGTATCGCTTATTTGAATGGGAGATTTAGATTCCTCCTCTGTTAAAGTTTATGAACAGTATATGTTAAAACATTATTTTATTTTCTGTTATAAAATTGCTTGTTTTCAAATTTAAAGAAGAAAATATGTTAAATATATTATTTTTGTACGCTGTACGACCAAAAATTAAAAGATTGCAAAACACTTGATTCATTGTAGATCGATTTCGTTTCGTTTATTGATACATCATCAGGGCATCAAGTCAAATCAGCAAAATGAGGTTTATATGCAAAATAAAATGATCAAGTAAACACAGTTAAGAACAGCTAAAATGAAATTTACAATAGAATGGAATGGAGAGGTATTTGCGCATTTACAATTACCTCTCTGTAGTACAATTAAAAGATATGCAACGGAACAGAAGAATCGCATTCGTTCAATAAATTATCAGTTTCATGCATTTTAATCAATATAGATTCAGCTATGCGAGTGTGTTTAGTACGGCAGACAATAGAAAATTCATTGGCTGTCGCTTTATGAATGTGCTTTGTAATTTCAGAATCTTGCGGTCTGCCTTTGATATGCTCATCAATACGATTAATCAGGTGCCTACGAGTCTCACCAAGGTAGCAACTGTCGCATTGCCCACATTTGAATTTGTAAACTAAATTAGAGGTGAGACTCGTAGGCACCGGATCTTTGTTTTTTTGTTTAATCTTTTAATTTTTGGTCGTACAGCGTACAATGCTATCTTTGGGCTCATTATCTTATATTATTTTTGTAAAAAAATGAATAACAAAAAAGAGACAACGAAAAACTCAAACATTGAAGACTCCGAGCTTAGCTTGCCGACCTTCGGTTGCTTCTTAAAAATATATGGCAAACAAACCACGACAAATTTCGATTTAAATAAGATGGCAAATCAATTGGGAATAAAGAATTTTCACCTATTGATGAGGGATGAATTACTATTGATAAAAGATGTGCGAAGCACTGGCTCTGCTAATGTACCTGAATGAATTTTGTAACAAATCTCCACGACCTGAAACGGATTATTATAATAAGACAATGAAAACAAGTCAAATTGTTTTAAATCTACAACCAGGAACATCATCAACTAAAGATGAAGAGACATCACAATTACCAGCCATTCAAGACAAATGATTTTGTGGTCAACTACATCTGAAAAGCAAGAAAGCAAGCAGTGATTCAAGAACTATCAGTTCAAGAACTATCAGTTTTTTTCTAATTCATTTTGAGAAGTTCATGAAAAAAGGAAATCTGTTAAACAATGTAACTTTTTAATTTTGATTAAATTAAATCATTTCAAAATCGAATAAGTAGTAAGTAAAATCATCATTATGCGGCAGTTTTTTAACTCAATACCCCCCCTTCTGACTTCTAGGGGTCCCTATAAGAAATTTAATTTCATGAAAAATGACTGACCTGACCGAGTTCTTAAAATTATATGGAACGCAAGCAACTACGAAATTTGATCTTAAGAAAATTGCTAATCAATTGAGACTAAAGAATTTTCACATATTGATGAAGGATGAATTACTATTGATAAAAGATAAGCCAACTGTAAATTTCGTAACAAATTTCCACACGTCAGATCAAAAAGGAGGGCATTGGTCAGCAGGTATCTTTAATAAAAATTGAGATAATTATTATTTTGACTCTTATGGATTGCCTCCAACAAATGAAGTCAAAGAATTACTCGGAAATGGAACATACAATACTTTTCAAATTCAAAAATCAGGAACTACTTATTGTGGTCAATTATGTTTATATGTTTTGAACAAATTACAAAAAGGAGTACCATTTCTTGATATTATGTTAGAATTGAATAAGGAAATTTCATTCCCGAAACGTTAGTTCCAATGATAATGATAATTAAAAATCACTTCTTTGTAATTCGTTTTCATAAAATCTGCCAGTGATTTTATTATCATCTAAATCTTTGATTTCGTAAGTAATCGGAAAAAGTTTGATTTGTTTTACAAACTTCAAATATCTCTTTAGTGCAATGACCAACAAAGCCTTTCTCAAATTTATTCTTATACTTAAATATCCTTACTCTATCTCCAATCTTAAATTTCGGCTTACGATTCTGTAAATTCGGATTACTCTCATTCGAATAATTATTTTCGAATATTTTCTTTCGTATCAAATCAGGATTGTCAGAAGCATTCTTTGGAGTTTCTTCAATACCTGAATTAACTTTATTATTGTACTGATCTACAATTCCTGGTAGTATCTTCAACCATTTCTGATTACCTTGTTCTGTAAATTTCTTGAATATTTTATTTTTTAAAGTTCTGTTAAATCTTTCTATTACTACAGCTTTGCCAGCATTTTCTATGGAATAAACAGTTTCAAATAGTGGCTTAAAATTTCTGTTATAAAACTCTGACCCTTTGCCAACAAGCAATTTCTTTGCTGTTCTATTACTTTCTTTAAAGATTTCTTCAAACGCATATTTAACTGACAATCCATTTTGTTTTTTAAAGGCTTTGCCCAAGCGTATCGTGTATATAAATCTATAACGGTCAATGCGTATTTGTAGTCCCTTTCATTCGGCATATGAATAAGATCAGCACTCCAAATATCATCTTTATTAAATACTTTTACTTTCAATAGATATTTCGGCTTTCTGTATTCCTTGTGAATTTCGGACGCGTAGGTTTTATTTGCTGACGGATCAATACCCTGACCGAATAATACTTTAGCTTGTAAAGCCTTCTTAACAAACATTCCTTCAATTTTTTCTCTAAAGGAAGGATTTTGAATACTATCTAACTCCTGAATCATTTTCTTATCTGCTGCATGTCTAGTAGCTATATCATCATGTTCTCTGTATGCTAGATCGTGTCTATAAGCTGCTGCATCTACTCTGTTTATTGCTTCTTGACCTGGCTTCCATGAAAGTTTTCTAATGTTTTTTGTATGTCACCTACGCTATGCTGACAATTTGAGGTATTATGTACTTTTAAGAGATAATTCAATAAATTTAAATTAGAAATTTTTAATTTAATTAAATTTTCGGAATTTGTGGAATTCATTTTTAAAGATAAAAATAAGATAAATGTTTTATCTAATCGAACCTTGTTCCGAGGCTTTAGCCGATCGGACCAAAGATCCTGAGGTTATTACCGAATCATACTAGGACTTAGATATATTCCAGAACCATCTTTAGTTTCTTTAATTTCAAATAAATCATCAAAATTATGTAGAATATTTTTGAGAACTCGTTTTCCTTCATCAACTAAATTTAATTTACTAATAAAATTATCTACTATTCCTTCTCCCTTAACAACTTTCTCTAGCTCTCTGTTATGACGTTTTTGTTCTTCTAATGCTGCCTTCTCTGATTTATTTTTATTTACTGCCTGGACAACCCCCGCTGTCCCATCTGCAACACTTCCTGCTGCTGCTATGCCACCGATTATTAGTGGAATTAATGGGAGAATTCCACCATTCTTTTCTTCTTGTAATTTAATATTCTCTATCATTGGTTTACTTATGTAATACTTCTTTTTGCTAATCGTAATAGTTTTAGGTGTATTTTTGTCAACAATGTTACGTAATTTTAATTCAACAGTTTTATTATTATTATTATTACTTTTCGCTTGCGACATTTTTAATGAAAAAATTTTAAGTTATGAAAAATTTTCAGTTAAGAACAAATTTTAAGTTACTAAAAAAATTAACCTATCCTAGCCATCTTTCCATTAAGAATTTCAATAGAATATTTTACATCTTCTAGCAATAAACCATAAGCCATCAATGAAGTTGTGGAATCTTTCTTTTCAATATTAATTGTTACATCACAACCAGTCTTGATAATATCTTCAGATTGTGCACTTAAATCGAAACAGAAAACAGGATATAAATGTCTCCAATCTCCAGGAGTTAATTGTGGTTCAACTCCAAATTCTATACAAAGATTTCTATAAGCATCATATCCTTCCATAAATTGATTATTGGTATCATCGAATCTTAATGGATCAATTGGATATCGGGTTTGATTTAATGAAACTTGTAAACTTCGAATTGTATTAATATGAAAAAGATTGTTGTTCTTATCAAAACTTGGAGAATTATTTCTTTGAAATGTTAGTAATAAATATCTTGGAGTATTCGAAGTTCTAGTAAAATGCCAGTTAAATCTTTGTTCGGAAAAAGTTACTGAACTAGCAGTACGCTTTAGAAAATTTACTGGAATTGGTTTGTTATAGTGTTTAATCTATTTGCAATAGCCAATTCCACCTCTAAACTAGGAGTAATATGTTTTATCCACCATTCAAGTCTATCAATTTTTAAATATACTTTTTTCCAGTCTTACCATAAAAGATTAATTCATTATTTGCTGTGCGATGAATTATTAATTTAAATTTTAATTGACATGATATTTTGTCATAATCTAAATATCCGAATAATGGAGACAATGACCAATTAACTGTCAGTTTACTTTTCTTGTTAAATTCACGTCTTTCTTTATATGCACTATTGTTTGTTTTATTTAAATGATTTGCAATATTTTCTACATCTTTCGCAATTCCTGCTGCATCTGTTCCAGCGTGAGTTAAATCATCAACAATTATACCATCATTAGTATCAGGAAACCAACCTTCGATTTCATGCTTTTTATTATTTTCACCAATTGTTACAAATCAAAGCATTGTATCAATTACACCTGGAGAATCACTTATTGTTTCTATATTTTGAGTTGCAACATCTAAACGCATTTGTGTAAATAATCTTGGAAAGAAATTATTCTCTAATGCAATATTATCGGTATCTGGTAATGGTGTTGTAAAATTGGCATCACTATATAAAGAATATTCACAGTGTAAAAATAAATCAGGTAGATATAAATAACTTTGCTGATTATCAACTTCAAAGATTAAATCTCCTCCAGTATTTACTCAACTAGAAGATCGGGGATTCATAGCAATTCTTATATACTCATTCTTTTTTTGATTGTAACTGACGAACGGAGGATCGTCTCATCTAAATTTATTTTTGATCAGCGAAGACATTTTTATAAAAAATAATTTGACTTTTTTGTCTTTTCTCACACATAGAAAAAATTTCTCACACACAAAAAAAATTTCTCACACCAAAAATATTTTTACTAAAACATAATTTTAGAATTTTGCTTAACCAGTAACTAACTGCGTATCACTGCCTCTTATTTCTTCAATAGAACGAACCGTAGGTTCTATGGCTACGCCTGATTTCTTCTCATGTTTACTCTCAGACCCTACAGCTATGTTAGCAATTTTGTTTTTTTGTTTCCTCTGAAAGTTTTTTTAATTTTTTTAGTTCTTCAGCATCATTCATAAGTTTACGAATAGTTTCTAGTTGTTTTAATTCGTTTTGAGACTTAACAGCATTTGATATTGCACTAGCTGTACTACCTATAGCAGCAGATGTAATCAAATCTTTATTATTTTTAATTAAGTTAACGATACTTCCTATGCCAGAAAAGATGCCATCTCCTTCTTTTTGAATTGTTTCTACATTGTTATAATGATAAACAGATTTCATAGATGGTTCATGTGCTATTTTTTGATTTGAAGCAAAATGTTTAAGATAGTGTTTGCAAATTATAGGCATTTTTTAGGATTGAATTTGACTTATGGAAAAATATTTACGTTAAGATTTACGTGTGTGAATAGATAACAACTTCGTGATAACTTTATTAATTTTCTGTTGCACTGTATCTATTGCGTCAAGCAGCGTGTGATATATTTTAATTTCTTTTCTATTAACTTGCATTTTCTGCTGATTAATCTTCAACGCCGTTTTAAGAGCATTCAATTGAACTTTAGGAACATCTAACTGATTTTTAACAGTATCTAACTGTTCTTTATTTCCTTTAGAGTTTTCTTGCAAATTTTTCTTTAATTCATTTTCTAAATTGATTTTAAGAGTTTTCATTTTATCAACTTTTTGATTAAGTGAGTTTACTTCATTTATTATTCTATTCATCTTTCTCATTTGTTGAGTAATTTTAGAACTCAATTCATCAACACTTTTTTAGGAAGCTTTTCTAATTCATTTTCTAATTGTTCTTTCAATAGTTGTATCTGATATTTATTTTTAATGACTGCAGATTTTAACTTTATAGAAAGTAATATTAAAATTTTTGATTGTTCTGAAATCTTTTTAAAAAGTTTTCCTATATCTGCTTCTAGCTCTCTATCCTTTTTATCAAGTTTCAATAATTTTTCGTCTAATGATTTGTCATTAAGTTTAAGCAAGTTTAATTCATTCATCAGTGGAACCAAAACATCGTGTATATATTTTTCTTTTAAGTCATTGATCTGTGTATCAACATATTGTTTATTTCTTAACTCTGTATTTTGTTGCGGAAGAATAGAAAGATGCAATGGAACAAATAAAACGTTTCCAGTTTCTATTTCTATTTCTGATTCACGATTATTGGGGATATATGCACCTCCACCAACATTTGGTAACATAATTTAATAACAATAAAAAAGTAATTTTTTCTCACATAAAAATAAAAAAATGGAAAAAGCAAATTTATATTCGCCCGTATCATCCTGTTCTTCTTATTCGACGAGATCATCGGGATTTGAAAATAAATGTTTTGATAATAATAGTAATCCATGTATAGATGTTAATCTTTTGTTTGAATTACAAGCTGAAATGTTTAAAGAACAAACAAAAGGTTTACCTTCTATAGAAACCAACTATTGCATTTTTCCAGGTGCTCCATTTATAAAATTTATGGATATTGTAAGTAAATATAATGATGTTGCATATGTAGAATTAAATAAAGAAAATATGGTAATTATTGGTCATAATAATGATTATGGATTTATTAGACCCTTTTTGCCAATCAGTAATACAGATTGGATAGAAAATATAATAATTAATTATGTTAATGTTACCGAATTGGTTAAAAAATTAAAATCGTTTTCGAAAGAAAAAATTGGATTATTTGTTGATGAGTTTAATCAATATAATATTCATATTGAAAGTAAAAAACAAAATGAAGGATTATTATGTCAAGTATAATATAGAGATACTGTTTATAAAAGAGAAATGGTAGAAATGCCTCAAAGATATGATAATGATACTTATATAGGATTATATTCAAATTTAAATATTAATTTATTAAAATCTTATATAAATGGTTTAGCACAGCAGGAAAAAATTTATATGTGGACAACACCTTATACTATTAACAATGACCATAATCATCATCATAATGATTTTAAAGAATCTGATAATAATAATTTTAAGGAATCTTATAATAATAATGATGATGGTAATGATGATGATAATATAGATGATGATTCTGAAACATCTGAAAAAGGTGTAAATGGTAAAAAAGATTATAGAAATATAAATAATTATAAAAGTTTAAGTGAAGAAAAATTTATATCTCAACATGATATTAATACTACATATAATCAAAATTTATCTAAATTTCATTTTTTTACAATTGAAAATAATAATGATGGAATAGTTGAAGATACTATTAGACAAATATGTGTCGGGTCTACAAAATTTTAATTAGGATTTACATCTAATCAATTTAAAATTTTATCATCTGTAATAAAAACTAAAAATGATTCAGATTATGGTGGTGTTATTAAATTTTCCAAAAAAGATCAAAGACCAATATTTTTCTCTATTATATTATTATCAAATAATAAATATAATTAGGAATTAGATATTCCTATCAGGGAATGGCATCCTATACCAAAAAGTGTAATTTATGATGTTGATGAAGAATCAATAGTTAGTGAAAATAAATTTAAATTATCTTTTAATAAGACGTTATATGATGAAGAAAATAAAATAACTAAAGAACGTGAAATATATAATAATATATAATAACTCTCAATACCTTGATATCAGAATGTTTATATCTAAAATTAAAAAACAAATTTTACTTTAAAAAATAAAAAATGGAAAATTTTATTGTGTCTTATGTAAAAGAAAGTTGCAAACAAAAAGAAGTTATCAATCTCATTTACAAAGTAAATTGCATTTACAAAATGTAGATCGAGTTGATGAAGGAAATATATTAAAATTAAATAATTATAAAAACTATCTAGAAACATTGCCTACTGATATAAAAGTTAAAAAAATATTTGATGATTATTCACATTCGTAATATAAAAAAGTTTTTAATAGTGAAGATGAACATGTACCAGATGGAAGATATTTATTTAGCGATACTGATGAATTTAACGTAATAGATGAGTTTGATGAAACTAAAAAAACCGACGAAGCTGTACGAACCGAAGGTTCTAGGGCTTCGCCCGTAACAGATATAAAATATTTATTTGATGAGTATGATGGACATAATGAAACCGATGAAACTTTTTAAAATAGTAATTTTTAAATTACTATTTAATCAAGATTTTATCCAACTTTTATAATATATTTAAGAAATCTTTCAAATGTTATATGAATGTAGAAGTACTTTATACATAAAATGGACCTGATGGAAATCCTGAAGAAATAATACAAGGTCATTTTACAAATTCACAAGAAATTCATAATGTAAATGATATACAACCCATATTTGAATCGATGATAAATAAATTAGAAAATTGTATAATTGAAGCCCAGTTACGTGAATCTGGTTGGAGATTTGTTAAAATACTATCTAAGAAAATAGTAATTGATAAATATAAAAATGATACTGGTGGTAGTTATGTTCCTTTACCTTTCAGTTCACCACAAATAATCAACATAAAAAATGAAGATGAACGCTGTTTTCTGTGGAGTATTATAGCACATTTACATCCTGCAGAATATCACAAAGAAAGACTAAGTCATTATAATAAAGAAGAATACATAAATGAATTTGATCTCTCTGATGGCTTAGATGAATTTCCATATGATTAAAATAGGGTAATGAAGTTTCATAAAAAGAATAAAAATTTAATGGAAGTAAATGTTTTTGAATTAAATGTGAATTATTTTTCTATTGGTAATATTACTCCATTTTACTCAGATTCTAAAAAATTTTATTTGAATAATAAATAATTTATGTCAATCAGAAATAGTTTATAATGAAAGAGGAAATTACATACATCATAATATTTTTTACCAAGGAAATACAATATGTACTGAAAAATTTGAAATTGTTATAACATTATCACCAATAATGATCAATCATAATAATTATAAAGGACGTAATTTTAATTATGATTATGATTCCAATTATTCATCTTTATCTTTAGAATATCAACAAAAATTACAAAATTTAAATAAAATTTTACAAAAATGTAAAATAGATTATCAACAACAATTAAGAATGTTACTACAAGAATATCACCATAAATATCAAAATAAGATAGAAACGATTCAAGAATTAAATAAAGACAATAAAGAATTAAATGAAGAATCAAATAATGAAGAAAATGAAAACAATCAAAAAATAAATGAATGTTTTAAAAATGTCAACAACAATATAAAGAACATTTTAATAAAGAATATGAACAACAGAAAGAAATATTAAATCCAAAATTATCAACAGTCTGAAAAAGATTTTCAAAGACATATCGATTTAACACATGAAATATATCAAGATAAATTTGAAAAATTAAAACAAACAAAACAATCAGCGCAAGCGAATATATTATGTTATCAGGGTCATTTTATATTGTGTAAAGATGTTTCTATATTTACAAAAACTTCAGATAATGCTAATTTTCCCTGTCTCCAATGTATGACAAGTTTTAGAACTTTAGAAGAAATGAATAGACATTTGGAGAATTGCCAACAAAATGAAGCAGTTGAAAATACTTTTCCTAAAGATGATTATTTAATATATAATAGACATTATTTGAAAAATAAAGTACCCTTTACTATTTATTGTGATTTCGAAGCATACAATGTTAACATAACACAAAATTCTGATAATGGTAATTATGAAAAAAGTGCACCTGGACAAAGTAAAGAAAAATATTTATTTGAACAAAAACCATTATGTTGGGGAATGTACATTCATTCAAATCATCTTGAATTATTTAAATCAGAATATCACCAATACTATGGTGAAGATAGTTCAGAAATGTTTACAAAGAAAGTAGAAGAATTACAAAATTATTTTTCACAATTGCTTGAAAACAAATATACCAATGCTTCCATTAACGGATGAAGAAAAATATCATTTTATTGATGAAACAAAATGTTATTACTGTGGAAAAGAATTTACAAATAACTATAAAAGTGGCAGAGGTAGATCTATTGATAAAGTAAAAGATCATGATCATCTAAATGGATTATATAGAGGTGCAGCACATAATTCTTGTAATCTTAATGCTAATAAATTTAAATATAACTTTGTTCCTCTATATTTCTACAATGGTTCTAAATATGATTTCCATTTACTAATGAAAGATTTATTTTCATCTGAAAAATTACAACAACAAATAAATGTACTATGTAAACAAGAAGAAGAATATTTTTCAATGCAATTAGGTTGTATTAGAATATTAGATGCATTTAGATTTTTTACTCCTTATTCATTAGATGTTATGGGAAAAACTTTGAAACCTGAACAATGTGAAATAATAAATAAATATAATTTAAAACCTTTAAAAGGCATATTTCCGTATGAATATTTAACTGGAGATATAAATAGAATAAATGAAATAATGAAAGAACAAAAACTTCCTTCAATAAATAAATTTAAATCAACATTAAAACAATCACAATTATCTGAAGAAGACTATGCAGAAGCTGAAAAGAATTGGAGAGTTAAATTGTAAAACAATGTATGATTATACAATGAAATATCTTCAGATAGATGTGTTAATCCTTATTGATCTTTTTGAAAACTTTCGTGACATGTGTTTAGAATATTATGGAATAGATCCATGTTATTGTTTTCTACACCAGGTTTAACATGGTTAGCAGGATTAAAACATACTGGTGTTAGACTTAAACATTATAAAGAAAATACATATGATAAATTATTATTTTTTGAATCTGGTATTAGAGGTGGTGTTTCATCAGTTTTAGGTAATCGTTATGTACAGTGTTACAATGAAAAAGTAAATCCTGATGATTATGGAATATATAAACCTTTATCTCCAGAAGAAGGCGATCAGTTTATAAAATTGTTTAATCAAAATATAGAAGGACTTATATCAAATGAAGAGAGTCAAGCAGCAGTTGATGAATTCATGAGAAAAAACTATTTGTTATATTATGATTTTAATAGCTTATATTCTTCTTGCATGATACAAGAATTACCAACAGGTGAAATGTCATGGTGTAATATTCTTGAATACGAACCTACATATGATGGAAATCATAATTTTGGTTATATTTATGAAGTTGATTTAGCATACCCTGATTATATAAAAGGCGCAACAAAACATTATCCATTCTGTCACGAAAACAAAATTACCAATATAGAAGATTTCACAGATTATCAAAAATCTTTAATTCCTAAGAAATACAGACCAACAAAAAAACTCATGTTAACACAAAGTAATAAAGGAAAGTATGTTGTTGAAGAAAGAATGATAGATTGGTATTTAGATCATGGAATGATTCTCACCAAAATACATCGAAAACTAGTTTACAAAAAATCTAAATGGCTAAAAAAATATATAGAGTTCAATATTGAAAAACGTACAATAGATAAAAGAAATAAAGATGATTTTGGAAACGTGTTCTTTAAATTAATGAATAATGCATTTTATGGTAAGACTTTAGAAAATGTCGTAATAGACAAAATATTGAAATAGTTTATGATAGAGATAGGTTTCAAAATTTAACAAGGAAACCAACATATAAAAGAACTACTAGTTTTAGTGATAATCTATGTGCTGTACATTTACGTCGAATCAGCGTAAAACATGATAAGTTTAATTTTATTGGATTCACTATATTAGAATTAGCTAAACTATCTATGTATAGATCTATATATGATTATTTAGCACCTGCTTATGGCAAAAACTATAAATTACACTTTACAGATACCGATTCCGTTTTCTTAGAATTAACAATACCGTATAATTCTTCACTTGATGAAGAAATTAATAAAATAAAAGATATCATTCATCCTTCTGATTTATGTAAAGTAAAAGATAAATTAGAAGGAATTGAAGATTTCATAACAGAAGCTATATTTTTAAAATCTAAATGTTATTGTTATAACACAACAAAAAATATTAAAACACATAAAACATTAAAAGGAATTTCAAAGGCATCAGTGGATAACCAAATAACATTTCAAGATTATAAGAATACATTATTTAATAATGAAATAAAAACAGCATGTAATTATAGACTTAATTCAAAGAAACATAAAATGTATTTAAAAGAGGAACATAAATTGGCATTAGATCCATTTGATGATAAAAGAAAAATTTTGCCTGATGGAATAACTACTTTACCTTTTTAATTTTCTAACATCTAAGAGACAAATTTGATAAAAAAATAAAATATTATGACACTATATTTGTATATTTTTATCACTCGGTAAACAATTGTTCGATAACTCTATGATGAATTTTTTTATCAATATTAATTGTAATGAAGCCATAATCTTTTGACCAAGCATTGTTACACGATCGTTTAAATTTATCTTTATTTCTTACGCATAAATATCTTAACAAATCACTTAGGTTTCTTGCATTTATTTCAAATAGTATAAATATATTTGCATTCTTTCTAATAACACTTCCATCTAATGAATACATACTTTGTGTTAAATAAAAAACATTACAGTTATTATGTCTACCTCTTGTGAAATAATTTCTCTGAACTGACTGATTTTTATCATTAACACGATCATCAAAAATTACACAATGTTTCATTCTTTTATCTAGTTTACTAGGATCTTGCATATTACCACTATCATCTATTAATTGTATTTTTATATGCCTATTTTTATCAGATTCTACTAACTGATTATTTTTGCTGCTTCTTCACACCACGAACTTATTTCTTCTTCATCTTCAGATTTTTCATATTCTTCAAATAGGGAAGCAATTGCTGTTTTATTAAGATTATTTTCAATTCCATATATTTCAAAAATTGATAGACGTGTTGTTCTGCTGTTGTTGTATAAATTATAAGATTGTTATAATCCAAAAAATTTGGAGTCGTTAAAATTTTAAATAATAGATACGTTTTTCCACAACCCGATCTTCCACAAATAAATGACAAAACTTTATTAGATAAATTTGGATGATGATTAAATTTGAGTTTTTTTTATTTAATGGGGGCACTTCACTCATTTTTTAATAAAAAATTTTTATTTTTAAGAAGAAAATTAAACTTCTCTAACCAAAAGATCTATCATAATCTCTTCACCTCCAAAATTTATTTCTTGTCCTTTCTCATCAGTGATTCTAATGTTAATACTGTTAATAGTTTTTCTTGTAATAGGGAAATATATTAATGTTTGTGGAAATACATTTAATCTATAACCAATGGGTACAGTAAAAGCTGGAAAACTGAATATTAAATTTGACAATTTACCATTTATATATCCTCCTTCAATAATGTCACAATGTACAACAATTGAATTTATTTCAGTTATTTTTGGAATCTTCTCACCTAAATGATAACCTTGACTATAGGTTTGTTTATTAAATCCCAATAGCTTTGACGATGATCTATCATGATTAAAATCAACTTGATGATTTTCGTCTAAAGTAAGAGAAAATTTATTAACTGCCGGTTCAACTGCAAAATGTAATTGTTTCTTATCTTTAAATGGTATACCTAAATGTCTCTTAATTTCATTTGATATTGATTCAACTTCGTAAGAACCAGGAAGAAAAGTTAGTATTTTCCATGTTTTTTACCTTTATCAGTAGAATATCTAAATTGATCATTCACATCTTTTGTAACATTTTGAATAGTGTTAAATGTGGAGAAACTAGTCAATGCAATTTGATAATTTTTATTCTTTTCCAAATGTACGTGTAGAATGGGTTCTAAATTACAAGTGTGTGATAAAGTAGTTGTTATAATTTTTAACGTCGTACTAAATTTTGATGAACCCAAAATCTCTGTTAGATTATCTAAATGATTATTAATTTTGTCTAAGTCTGCTGAACACATTTTTTAGTTAAAATTTTAGATAAATATTTTTTTTATAAAAAATTAAAAACAACAACATATTTCAGCTATACTTTTATAGTCCTCTTCATTTACAATCTTCTTTTCTAACAGTCTTTTCAATATAGCATGAATTTCATTGAAACTAGAATTATGTCCTTCTTTTATTGCAGATATTAAAATATTTAATCTATTTAGTAATTCTTGTGGATCATCAGGTAAAAATACAGTTGTTTCTGTTTTAAAACCTTTTCCTACTTTAACTCCCGTTGATAATAAATTTTCTAATTGTTTATAACGTCTAAGAGATTTTGCTGCACCAACTCTATCTAACATAGCTTTATATTTTATGAGATCTTCTACAGCATAATTTTTTAAATCTGCTCATCTTAAAAGATCAACAAAATTTCTATCTAAACTAAAAGGAGATTTATCTGGTGAAAAAATTAAACCTCGAAAAGGTTGTGGAAATATTTCTTTTTGTCCGAGATAAAATCTAATTATTGTTTTTCCATCCATAAATGAAATAGAATGTTCAAATTGCATAGATTTTGGTAATTTCTTATTAATGTTTGATTCTAGTAATCCATAGTTATCTAATATAGTTTTGTGTTCTGGATCTGTTATATTAATTTGTTTATCATTACTTGTAAGTTCTTTTTCAAGAGTTTTAAATGGTTTCATAGTTTTTTCAAAATCAGTTTTTACTTGCTCGGTTTGCTGCATTTTTTCAAACATATCAGACTGAATACCAGCTTTTATCATTCTATGTTGAAGATGATTTTCTTTCATAATATTTCTTTGTTTTATTAACTCGTCTAATTGACTAATTCTTTTTAGATTATCAGCTTTAATTTTATCCATTTTAAAAAATATAATATTTGAATTTTGTGGTAACATTGGAATACAGCAAAAATATTTTACTGAACAAATTATTTTTTTATTGCTTTGTTGTCTGACATCTTTTCGTTGAAAGTTTTGTTTAATAAAGTTTTTAGTTCTTCTAAAAAATTTTTATCATTTTCTTCATTAGAAATTTTACCATCACTAAAAGTTTTACCATCACTAGAATTTTTATCATCAACTTTTTCGGTCTTTAAATAAAATGGTATTTGATTTACTTCATTAGCTATTTGATCAAATTTTTCAATCTCATCTAGCGTAATAACATTATCATCACATACTCTTTGAAAGTAGTAATGTAATTTGTCATAGACTTCTTTAATATGTAAATGCTTAGTTTTCAATGATTTTCGTTTCTTAGTTATTAAAGATTTATCTAACATTGTAATAAGTGAAGTTGTAAAAACACCCGTACCTGTTAAAGCAGTGGCAACTACTGGAATTTCTAAAACACCTGAAGATATAACAATTGTAAATACTCCTAAACTTATTGTTAAGAATATGCCAATTCCTTGTGTTACATTCTTAACTTTAGACCACCTCTTTCTTAATTTATCATAATGCTCTAATCTTAATAATAATTGAGATTGCTTATCTTTCATATACCTAACTCCATCTTTGTGTTTTTCTTTATTCAATTCAGTTATTTTAAAATTGTGATAACGAAGGATTTTCTTGGGGTTCCTTCCATTTTCGTCGTCGCCGTCCCCGTCGTTGAGGTTTCTTCCATTTCTGAGGTTTCCATTTTTAAAGAAATATTTTTCCCCTAGACTTATTTTAAATATGAATTAGAGGGTTCCTAACCTGGTTTAGACATAAAAATGATTAAAAATTCATAAATTTAGGGATAATTGGGGTTATTTTAACTACTCCAAAAATTACCAATTTTTCTGATGTTGTGTCCTGGAACGGTCATGATTTTGAGGATAAAAATAATTATAATCACAAATTTGAGATTCTTAACTTTTATTATTTTCGGTGTCCTGGAACGGTCATGATTTTGAGGAGAAAATAATCATAATCTCAAGTTTGAGATTCTTAACTTTTATGATTTTCGGTGTCCTGGAACGGTCATGATTTTGAGGATAAAAATAATTATAATCACAAATTTGAGATTCTTAACTTTTATGATTTTCGGTGTCCTGGAACGGTCATGATCTTGGGAGTAAAATTTCATAATCTCAAATTTAAGATTTTGAAAAATTTGAAAAATTGGGTATTTTTAAAAACGCCTAAATTTATGAATTTAGGTCTTCATAACCTGAGAAAATGACTAAAATTCTTAAATTTAGGCGTTTTTAAAAATATCAATTATTCAAAAAATGATACTTTTTAAATGGACTAAATTTATGAATTTAGGTCTTAAAAACCTGAAAAATGGTTAAAATTCATGAATTTAGTCGTTTTTAAAAATACCAATTTTTCTGAATTTTTCGTTGTCCTGGAACGGTCTTCTTCCCATTACTGTGGCATAGCTACATGCATTTGCTAAATGTTCCCTCAATTTTTATGTACATGTAGGTCTATTTGACTTTGAAGACTAGGCCTATTTCTCCAATCAGATGAAAAATTGATTGTCGGCTTGTATTTTAGACATTTTATTTTACTTTCGATTTTACGTCCCAAGAAACTACTAGTGAATTTTTCTGTCCCACTGAAATTATGAAATTAAGAACCCCTGAGATACTCAATCTATTCGTGTAGAAGTCGAATTTCGAAGTGCCAATCGAACTGTGGATGCGCACGATTTTAACCTTGCAAGTCATTTACAAAATTCGATTGCGGTTTATTTTCTTGCGAGGCGTTCGGTCGCTTCTTGAGAATTCAATAGAATTGAACGGCCACCAATTGAATGCAACAAAATTGACAAAGGCGACAAAGTTCTTAGAGTAAAAATTTAGAAAATGTCCTCACGCAGGAAATCCTGCGTCTGTGCGTTAATGGGTTAAGCTTATGGTATATAGGAAAAGGGTGTGCATATGTAAATGTACTGCCCGAGAAATAAAAAAAGGTTAATTTACTAAGTTGTCTGACATCGACGGACTAAAAACTTACAGAGTACTTACTAGATTATTGACGACCAACTCAGATTCATATTAAGTTTCATTAGATTTACGTCAACTTACTAAATTTTCTAGCTCACTAGATTATTAAGTTTCTTCAGTATATCCCAGTCGACTTAATAAGTTAACCATGATTAGTTTTTTAACTTAACCGGTTATTGATGGATATAGTTATACTCTACTTACTTCCGTTGAGGGACACCTCTGGTGTATTTTGTCTTCCCTCGTGCTTCAATTGAAGAACGCCTGAATCATAAGCAATTTATATTTTAGATTCAACAAATCCATGGTCTTTGAACAAATCGGAACACACCATATCAACAATATACCCAAAGTAGAACGAGATCGACGAATATAGACACTTTTTTCGGACGCAATGCTACATGATAAAATTCAACTTTCGGCCTGAACACATAATGTAAGACAGTGTTGCGATTCTTCACGGGTGGCAAAAAAACCGCGGTAGAAAAAACCGCGCACCCAATTTTCTTAGAATTGCTTACATTCATGACTTACCTTTATCACGCCTCATAACTCCATGTGGTATTACTTGCTTAACCATCATATTGCCAAGCTCCAATCCACCTTCGCATTACCAAGGGTGATTTTAAAAATCACCGTAGATTGGCTTAATCTTTTTTCGATTGAAACATCATGAAACGTATTTTAAAGATCTTATGCTGACAGAATACAATATGAGACGCATTGAGTGAACTAAACCTAACTGTTCGTTTAGCTCCACATTTACTGGCATCAAAAAATTGCAAATTGTAAACAGAAATTTATTTAAAAGCAACAAGAAATTACTGTTGTTCAGAGCAATTGTGACATTTGACACCGACGATTGAAGAACGCTTACCGCACACTGCAGCATCACACTCATGGCATCGCTGGGTTGTAAGATTGCATTGTCGTGTTTGCTTTCCATCAACTTTGCAGCCCTCACATCTCACTTTACTCCTTTCCAAGTTTCCGGACTCCTGTGGTTGGTTGCGTTGGTGGTGATCTCCGGTGTACTTTGTCATATTTCGCCTGAGATTTTCTCGAAGGCCCACCGGATCGCCAAGTCTATTCCTTATGTATGGCTTTGCTAGTATTGAAAATAGTGAGTCGAATAAAAACTTCCAGATTATCAATATATTGCGTTGTGTACTAATTTCCATATACTCTGGCCTACAGCATGCATGAAATCGTACAAATTTCAAAATTTGATTTTGACCGTAGATACACGCATCTGACAGCATAAAAGATAACATAGCATTCCGCCTACAAGCATACACACATCAAACATCTAAGTCATGTAACATCATAGAAATAACAAAGTGTGAATACCATAGCATTTAAAATCGGCCTACAGTTCATTTCCAACAGCTAGTTCTATAGCAAGTTTGTTCAGAAACTTTCGGCGTCTATTTTGTATTGGAATTGATGTCCAATTTGGATGATTGAAATCGTAAATTGTATGTGCATTCATTGCTCCAACGTCTAGCAAATTCTGAAAATGAACCACAGGCCACCTCTTAGTTGTTGATCGTGTAGAGTATGTCCTGCACATTTGGTCTCCGACATCAACCACCGCTTTCGTGCCATTGTACTCGAGAATAATTTGAGGTTTGAATTTCGTTTGAGAAGAAGAAATTGAAGTGTCGTGATGTTGAGTCGACAACATAATAACTGTCTTGCTTGTTTTCGCCTTGTAAGCGCACATGGTGATCTTCTTTTGAGGGCCACCAAAAACGAATTTGGTCTCATGCAGCGACATTTTTTCACGAAGGACTGGGGTATCTCTCTCTTGTTAGCCATGAGGGGTCCGATGCACGTTAGTTGATGGTTTGTCATCAAATCGGATGCCAGCATAAAACTTGAAAAGTACCGATCGCCTGTTATGTTACGGCCGCGTGTTGTAAAAGGGGGCAACAAGATAGCTCGCGAGGTTGTTGACTTTGTTCTGCTCTCTGTGAGCTGCAGCTGCGTCAGAATCAATAGGTCTTAATTTGACAAGAGATAAAAGAGACCCCGATAAAAGCATCTGAACTTTCCGTCTGCTACCCATCTGATCATTTCCCCATACTTCCTGGTTTCGCAGGATTGTATGTTCAATGGGGAGATCGCAAGCGAGATTTGACGAGCTGTTCATCGACAACGAGTGAATGACTTGGTACAACGAATGAAGGAAGACGGTCATTGAACATGTTCCATATTTCTCGAAAGGCACAATAAGTATCAGTCTGATATCTTTCGGTTCGCGAAGATGAATCATCGAAGCGAAGAACTTTATTCCAAATGAAAAAAAGATTTCTCGACATAGCACAAGTGTAAAAGTCGCGGTCATGTTCACTCCATAATTCAGTTATTGGTATTTTTTGGTCATGGTGTGCACCTCGAAAATATAAAACACCAATTTTTGCACGTAGTTGATCAATATCCAAGCGAACCGGTATCTCTAGTAGGTCACCTTTTTTCTGGCTATATCTCACAATCTTGTGCAACAGTTCATCTGGAAAGAATAAGCTCCATGTTTCAAGCTTAGGTTCTTTCTTGGCACAAGAAGCTGGTCCAGCTCAATTTCTTATAATATTTTCCGCTCCTCTTCTTCTATTAGCTTCCGGACATTGAGTACTCCAGAGATGGTTGCTTTTTATCCACGATATTGTTACTAACATCATCCTCGTCAGAGTCTTCCGTAGTTTCAGCTTCAGACGATCGGCTATGAAGAAGTTGCGTATTTTCATCCTCAGGGCTTTCAGAGCTTTCAGAAGCACTTCCATTGTCTGATTATTCATCATCAGTATTATCGTCATTTAGTAAGCGACCAATTGCATGTTCTCTAGCTTGCCGACTCGGTCTGCCTGCCATGGTTGAATGTGTGAAAACGATAACTCGCCTGTCGCATCGCAGCAGAACGGATGAGAGCAACTCACGATAATTGATTGGCCTAGCGCTCCATACCGTTTTATTATTATCACTTTGTTATGTTGGTAGCACAGCACAATGCACAATTGCGCTCGATTTCAGTTGTTTCAGTGCCTATTGTTCACTCCGTTTTCGTGGTAAAAGCCTCTGCGAAATGAATGAAAGGTGATTTAAAAAATCACCCTTGGTAATGCGCGTATGTAACACGCAAATTTTGACATTTTGGAGAATACAAAACTTTTATTTGTAGGTTAAACAACGGCTGATTCTAACTATACTCGTTCAACAGGTGGAACATATACAAACTCGAAGTCCTACAAGGACTTCCGGCTACGTCACTATATGCAAGTTTTACATAGAAAATTCCAACAAGGTGATTTTTAAAATCACCCTTGGTAATACGCAAATGACGTTCAAAAAATAATTGAGAATGAATTTCTGGTTCTTTTACTAGCATATGCAGTGAAGCTGGTCCTTGCGAATTGTCCTACATCAGATAATTTCACGATAAATTTTATGTCAAAAGTAAGATAGGTTATCAAGCTTACACAACATATGTTCAATGAAAACAAAGCATAGCAGGGAGGCAAAGGGATCGGGACACGGACAACCCCAGATGCCGTATAAAAGTAAGGTCTCATTTTCTTTGATTTAAATAAGTTTTCTTGTTTTCATATACAGTAGCCTAAAAAGTGGATTATAGGCATACGAATAAACAGATGACTTTCTTTAACTGTTTAAATATCTCATGTAGTGCCATACCATTACGTTATTTTCACCGTTGTTATCGTATGTTACATACCTATTACCTGGGTCACCGAAAAATTTAAGAATATAAATCTATCCATTGCCGAATCAATCTTATCCCACGAGCTGAAGAACGAGCGAGCAAATAAGTGCGTAATACATTTGACTCATAGATTTGAATGTGTCTCTCTCCCCGCCCCATGAACGCTAAGCTCAAAATAAGAAGGAAACTGGGAACCATTTTTTCGTATAGTTATTCATTCATTAATGTTTTTGGTAATTTATTTATCCTATCATATTTTAAAACAAATTTTGAATTTAATACATGTATAAGTTATTCTCTACAAAACAAGCTGATATATGGAAATACTTCAGCTGCATAATCCTGTTTATTGAAAATGATCATTATAATCCCCAAAACTAGATCAATTACAAAAAAACCGCGCGAAACTATAAAATGCACCGAAAAACCCGCTTTATCACGCAGGCAGTTTTTACCGCGCGAATCGCAACACTGATGTACGAGTATGCGAGTTCGAACTCTAAACCGTTAACATATGGTTTGACATTTGTGAGTAGATATGGTATGAAATTTTCGAATGACAGCTCATAAGAGTTCACCATTTTTACACCGTACATGAAACAGGAGTGCCGAAAAACAGTTGCATGATGTTGAAGTTCTGCAGGTGAAACGTTTATGATTTCACTTTTCCTGAGTCGAAAGAACGGTCAGCTTCTACGAAGCACGTTTCGAACATCACGTGGGATAAATTCCTGAAATAATGGGATCTGCTACATATGATCGACGCGTAACGGAGAAGCTGCTATAATCACTCAAAACAATAACTTTGATTTTAACGAACACGCGATCAGATAAAAAACCGTAGCAGGAGGCAGATTTCAGAGTTTTTGCGTGGTTAGAAGTGTGAAAGCCGCGACTACTATTCGAGGGCCGCCATTATTCAAATACGGCATTTTCACAAACATATGCCACTACGAGCGAAACAGGTGTAGTGTGTAGAGCCCAGGAGGATATATCTCAAAAATATTTAGCCTGCTATTAAATCAGGGATGCGGAACCGGATATTATTTCCTATATTGCAGATATAGGATCATGCAATGAGAGCGTTTTATTTTTGATCGGATGAAAATGGACGCAAAAGTAAAGCTTCTCTGAAGTGACTATAATAACGAACGTTGTTATTTATTAGTCAAAAATTGGATATTCAGGCTTTTTCGGGTTGTCATTATTCTTGGATTTGAGCAGATTCGGGTTGAATATGAGCACTGACATAATTCAGATAATTTAGTCGAAGACTAATTTGGAACGACCCTTATGATGATGCACCACACTCACAAAACCACATGCTGAAATTATGAATGAAAATATGTAATATAATTTCATGTGTATGGTTCTATTATTCGAACTTGAAAGCATCTACAGGATCACAATTATCACACAACATCAACATTTAGAATCACCCATCAACAGATCAAAGTTCACAGACCCGATACATCATAAAACAATCCATTCAACAAATGAGAGTATTTTCCAATTGAAAACTATGGGTTGACTGTCCACGTAATCCATAAAACTTCAAATGCTGCCCTTTTTATTTCGTACGTCCGGATGAGTTACATACATAACACTTTCGTCAAATCCATCATGTATCGTACTCGTCATCATCGTCCACACCTCCAGTCGCAGCTTCCGTCATAGCCGAATCTGTGGCTGCTGCTTGCTGTAAATCAATTCGGTCAACTTCCATTTCCTCCTCCATCTGAGCACGAGCCTGTAAAAGTATAAATCACTCTTGAAATTCATCTTATCACTCTTGTATTATATCGAAATCACGGCGGGTGTTAAGTACTTAACCACTTCAGCCCGCCATCATCAAAACACAACACAGAATCTGCATGCATGGGCAAGACAGGATTTTTAGATATACATGTACAGGCAAGAACATAGAAAGATTTTTACGTCGGCAGTACTGTGCGCCACCATCTACGTGGAAGAGGAACAAGTGTGGCGCTAACTCTACTCTATCATCATTGTGTTCTTGAGCTTTTGGACTCAAAATCTGGTGCCGCTCGCTTATTGGTGGCGTATTTCTAGAGAGCATTTGACAAGCTGTCTCACACACCAATCATAAATTCGTGTCATCGTTTTCAACTGCCTCATCCAGCGACAAAGAAGGGAATGAATGCTTTGACTGATTCGAGGAAATGTGTAAGATCAAATGCCGATCAATCTGAGTGGTCGGCTGCTACCAGTGTCGCTCCAAAGGGCAACATATACTTTACTGATTTTCATGCTGATGGACAGCTTTTTTCATGGGTAAGATAACTCTAGGGTGATCAAGTATGCCGATGACTTGACGATAATGAACTTTCTAGGATCATCGAGTGATGAGAATCTTTATTCTGAATGAAATAACTTACTGTCTTAGCATGATAATATAGGCCTTATTTCAATTTCACTCAGTGTTCTGTTATGAGCATAATATTTTGTGTAATAACATTCAACGAAATTCCTCGCTTTTCATTTTGAGTACAGCTTTTCAATATGCACCGCACATCATGGGTAGCTGGAGCAGTGTAGCAGATTTGGCTTCGGGTTGAAAAGGTGAAGTAAGGACAAATAGGCGCTTCTTCCAAAGTTCCGATGCATTATGGACACAAATTAAAAACGTCAATTTTTTCACCGAGAGAAACTTCTGGTAACAATACTTGCACTATTTACTTTGCCACTAATAGGATGTCAAGTCAAAATGGTCTTTCTGTAAAATGGTGTTTATAAAACTGTCCAAGGGAAAGCCACAAAATAGAATTTTAATGAAAGAAACGATTTGGGCAACATATGAAACATAGGCTTCTGTTAAGATTTTAGTCAGAAAGTCAATAGCCTCTGACAGCCTGAAAATACGTCTGTTTAGGCCTCCTTCTTTCTAGCTTTAATTTTTAACAGAAACCTAGGTTTCATCTATTGCTCCTGTTACTTAAATTCCAGTTTGTGACTTTTCTTGACACAGTTTTATCAAAACTTTAGCTTTAAGACCATTTTTTAGAAAAGACTGTTTTGACGTGGAGCCATTAGTAGCCATAGCGTTACGCGCATCGAAAAATATACTTCAATTAACAAAACTTATGCCTAAAAGAATGAAATTGTAGTGTGAGTAACGGCAGTGGTCCCAAATACAGTGTAACTGTTTAAGCAAGTGCAGTAATACCCGCTGTAAGTAGCACCGTTGCAACCTAGCCTGTGCATTAAGCTTATTTCCCACCATGCTTCATTTTACGCTATCACTGCCCCGATGGCACGCAGAAAGCAAATAAAGCTCTTTCCATCATTGTATTTCACACCGGTTTCAGTACGTCAGACACCAACCATCATCATACACGTGTATGACGCACTGAAACTGATATGACATACAGTGGTGAAATCAGGGTTGGCTTTTTGCCGGATAAAACTGGTTTTTGCCACTAAGTGGTAAAAACCAGGCAAAAAACTAAAATTCCGAAAAATCGGTCTATTTGTTCACGAAATGATTGACAGCAAGTTGGGTTTTAAGTATTACGGTGCATGCGGGTTTGCAGTTTGCAAATCTTATCTTCCAAAACATGACATTCATTCTGTGATGGAACCACATTATATGTTTTTATAACGAACGAAAAACGATGTTGTCTTTCTTTACGATTGTTCTGCCATTTTCTTGTGATTTAAGAACAAATATAGACTTCAGCACCATTTTGGCTCTTTGCTTCATGTAACAGAAGTTGTAAAATGCTCGCAGAATTATCATCGAATGAATGAAAAAATTAAAATAAATATATGAATAGAACTGGTTTATACATAGAACTAAATTAAGCAAACCACTTTCTTCATGTGGACGAGCTTCAATAATTCCACTGTATCTTCTGTGTTGAGTGTTTAGCAAGAATGTAGAGTATTTTAATAGTAGCTTAGGCTTCATCAGATCTAGATTTGAACCCTGGTCTCATGAACGCAGAGAGAACACTCTATCAAAAGTCTCTGCACCGGAAAATCTCACCACCCAAATCAAGCAATGTGCAACAGTCACTTAGAATGCATTTCTACTTTTTTTTAGAAATATGCTAAATGTACTAATGCTTGTGACTATAGCAGGAAATCATGATTTGTAAGAACAAATAATAATGAAATAACATAGTTCGCACCAGCAATCTTGATAAAGTGAGGCTTAATGTATGTCTGAACAGCTTCAGTTATAATCTCAACAGAGGAACATGTCCAGTAAGCTGTAAAATTGATCTTGTTAATAGAATCTGAGAGCGACAAACAATTTTGACATTATTGTCATATACAAGTTTGTTTAAAGATCTTGAAATTTCCATATTTTGAACTCAAATCAAAACTTTACTTTCGGTTTTAAATTCATTTAACATAACCTTATCCTCTAAATATGTGAAGGTAAATTACCATGACATGAAAAATGTTGAAGGGCAAAATTTTTAATCTAGTCCTTCTGGGAGTGCAGGATAAATTTCATAGTAATATTCGTGTAATCAAAATGGGTATGGGACATTTGCCACAGATTTAGAAGACAAACTATTCTATGAGATTAGCAGGGAGGTAAATCGCAGAAATCCGGGGCCAGATGTCCATATTTTCCTATCCTTCTAGCTTCATGGAATGCCTGTTTTCGATCTTTTATATTGAGCCAAGTGATTTCCTTCAAGCATTGACGACTGTGCTTACTCTGCATCTCACAATGAATGAAAATCGTAAAGCAACAAAATGCGTTCACACTTAGAAGAATAATGCACAACTTTATAACAATATTTTTTATAATAATTCATATTCTTACACCTACACTTGGAACATATTCTTGATTGAAATACGATGTTGATAGGTTTGAATTGTGAAAATACAGGCCTAAATGTTTATCGAATGATGAAAAAGTAAAATGAACTTATTGCGACTAACGTTCATTAATAAAGTAAGGAGTGACGATGATCCCTTATATTATATGCACCCAAAAAAATTAAGTAGTAATTCTGCAAAAATAGTTTTAGCCACTTTTCGCCGAAAAATGGTGACAAAAGCTTGTGGTTTTTACCAGCCAACCCTGAGTGAAATCACTAAGACGACTTTCTACAAATACACGCAAAGCTCGTTTTCATCTCTATTTGTGCACGGTTTTTGAAATAATGTTATGATTGAAATAATAAACAGAGAAGCATTTTTTTCAATGTTCAGTTGAAATGAAGCCGTACAATCTCTTATGATTACCAGCCGCACGGTCAAGCTAAGATAAATAAACGCAGAATGACAAGTGAAATCATTTAGCGTGTTAAAATTATAGCTAAGATGTCATAAAACAGTTTGTACTTTCCCAACTACCCTAATGATCCTCTGTAGGATGACACACAGAGACTACGGATGCAAATTGGAATTTAGTGTGCTAGTTGCTCAATGTTTAATCAATCCAGTCAATGTCCAGACGAACTGGCACTCTGAAATAGGCCTATTTCATTTCACATTAGTGTGAAATTTCTGCATGTGTAGAAATTCACATGAATACATTATGATGCAAAAATCACAAATAGATGCATCGTTTACGCATCATCGCTATATTAATTTTGGCTATAAAAACGATTTTTACAAGAAAAAGGCAGATATCTTCTAATTCGCAATGATTCTTTGCCCGATATCCGTAGATTAGCTTAACACAGGATTTTTGTGCAGCTCATCCTTTTCGTTAAGGGGATATTACAGTATTTTGTTTCAATTGTCTACATGGCAATGAGATTAACGTCAAGTAAGTTTATCAGCCTATAAAACTTTGTTTATCAATAATATGAACGCAAATTCCAAAACTGCGTTGAGCGACAATCATCAAAATTTCATGTTGGTGGGGAGATGAAAAATTATTTTGCTATTGGCACGCATTTTGTTATGCTTTGAAACGGGAAGATAGTTGACGCCAGGAATGCCCGAAAGGTTTTGAGCTAGTGCATGAGATAGGAGAATAACTTACACTGGACGAATTGCTTTTGAATATCAGTGTTTCTCGAGTTGCTGTTGGAATTAGCAGGATCATGGCGCCCTGAAAAGTAGGCGCTCGCGAAAGAGTGCGGAAACTGTGGGATGCGAATCATTGTCAGAGTCGGGTTCACTGTCTATTAGAGGATCGGGATGCAGTTAGCCGCTGTCCCAGAGAATCTGGGGGCCCAACAACACTTAATCAGGTTGCGGCAATGCATGCTATCCTCGGCCCGGTTGATCCCGTTGTTCGGATTCAGAGTCTGCTTCAGAGCTTGCCTCGGAGATACAGATGTTTTGCTGAAAGCCGCTAAAGGGGTCCGACTACAGGATAGGGCAGCTGACTTGTCTCTCAGTCTCGAGTCGAAGATCAGGGTCGATAAAGCCTACCTTCTCGGGATCCGTCTGCTCTAGGACGAGATCCTCTATCGTCTCCATAAGCACAAGCGCCTGTGTATTGTTAGCTGTTTACAATCGAAGCTCCGATGGCGCATAAGGCAAGCGCAAGGCATTTGCGATCTCGATCTTCTGAAAGTCACCGACAAACGTCCAACCGAGGGCTCCCCCCGCCAACACTGTCTTGAAGCGTTACGCTACCAGTCGCACAGCTTCGTCCCACGAGGGCACTGTCAGGGCCGATACCAGGGCTCTTTGTTCGTGATACGAACGGGCTGATGTGGCCTGTTTGTTATTGTTTATTCCGCTCTTTCCACGAATTTGTGGTGCCGATTATTGATGATTACCAGACCGGTGGCATATGCTTCGTCGTCTAGGCGTCTCGAATCTAAGGTGGGTCGAGTGGTATCAAGCTGTACCATGAGTCGCTCAATTGTCTGTTCCTCCATTCCTTGTGCGTCAGGAGGGGTCGATCGGTACATGAATGGAACTTTATCACGTTCCGATATTCCGTGGCCATGTCGCAGCGTTCCTTCTCCTTTTTTCTCAAATTCAGTTATACGTGTGTGTGTTTACAAATGTTTGAAAATTTGAATAAACCGGTAGCAGGATACATTGACAACAGCTTAACTGACAAAAGGACGGGCACCAAGCACGGACTAAAAGCGACAGACACATACACATGTATTTTGCAGGTATCAGGAATTTCGTCCGAAGTCACGATCGATAATGTCTTCAAAAACACACACCTGGGAGAGTAGAGAGATTTTTTCATCTACATTTTTAGTAGTAAAAAATAAGCTAAAATAATTGAGAAATGCTAGTATTCCAACACAAAGTCTACGATCGCCAACGGGAGATTTCTCATTATGGTAAATAGAAAAAACAATTCTCGCTCCCTCTTTCCTTTATGCCATCAAGTAAGTTTTGAAAGAAAAAGATTTTTTGTGCGCGGGCGCCTCTAGTTCAGACCCTTTATCGACGCTTTAAAAGTCGAAAGGAGGTACATGCACACTGATGATATACAAAATTGGTAAAGTGACAATTTAGATGCCTTTCTATTGCGACAAATCAAGAAGCTTGCCGCTCATGACGATTAAATTCGGACGATTGAATCAATATAGCTTCACACAACGCAGTATCAACAGAACTTCCAGTACACTTTCGAATCTTAATCTCAAAATCGCTCCGAACATGCACACTCAACGCACTGAAATCATTACAAATGAATTCATATACAATATTCTGAACATTACAATTTAAGTTATCTGCTGAATAATAATAATTCCCTTGAGACCTATAGCATCTACGGCTAATAGGGCCTACACCTACTAAAGAAGTCAAGGATTCGTAGTCAAATTTTAAATAAAATGGTGAAGCTTGTAGCGGCTCATTTGAACAGCACTTCTGATTTTATCTACGCAGCATTTCTATATCTATTATATCTATGCAGCATGTGATGCTAATTTTGTTTTTGTCGTTGGATGTAGTCACAATGTACCCAAGTATCCCTATTGATAATGCTCCTGAAGTCATTGATAACCTTGCCCAAAGATATTGGTAAGACATCAATAACCGAATTTTGTTTGTCCGAATTTATCATCTTCGAAAAATTATCTCTGAATAAAATCTCCGGTGAGATACAGTATCTCCGGAGTGGCAACACTGGCATAAAACCGTACGATGAGGAAACAAGAATAACGAATGTCAGCATGAGAGAACTTCAACGGAGAATGATAACAAACTAAATAAGTAAAGCATACTGCACATCACCACAGCTCGTGGTAAGCGACAATGTTCGATGGAACACTTGTCTTACTAATTAGATCCCACGAGTTGAAAAAAGATCAAGAAGACAAAAGAAAATAGGGAAAGACGAGTTTCCAGCAAAACGGTCCCACACGGCCTAAGACAGAATAAAGTGGATCCTACTTATGGGGGGTGGCATTTTCCAACCTGGATGATAATGGCTACAGTAAGACAGCAAGTTTATAGATTACTAAAAGGCCCCTGCACGTTTCTTCTGCTTGCACTTGATACTGTCGTCGGACGATAAGCGTCGGGTGATTTCAACACAATGTTCTTCTACTTTCAATGAAGTGATAATCGAGGAATTGATTAATCAAAGTTTCTCAAAGTCGAAGAACTGAAGTTGCTCAGCCATAGACGCCAATTACTATCGTAGTCGCAGTTTCACGAGGTACGGATGTTGACTGATGCCGGTATCTACTTACAATCATTTGTATTGCGGCTGTGCGCGGTGCATTGATTCTTCTATTTGCAACGGCTCTCGGGCCGGTGCACCGAAATGTGCGAATTTCGTTCAAATTGATGCTTTACTTTTTATTTCCAATCATAAGTAATTCATTTTATCAGTAGGCCAACGTAATCGTAAAATTATCTAATATTTCAGTCAACGTAATTATTTCAATCGCAACCAGTGTATTTAATCAAACTAGGTGAGCAACATTTGATTCTATTTGTCAATTCAATTCGAACTTTTGATTTCAATATCATGAAAATTACAATTCTTGAAAGTCATGACCATATCATAAAATAACTTGTACATTTCCCGATATTGAGGAAACGTGTGAAAGAAGTGACGAAAAAGCAGTAGGCCCTAATTCAAGTTCAAGATAAATAATCGAAGTCTCGATTCCGTCGACCTCAGAATTTCGGAATCTCATGCTGAATACTGTGTGCCCCGCTGATGCCCATCTCTCTAAAATATATGTTATCTTAGCATTCCAGCGGCCAGCAATCTGTCCAAAAGAATCTTTCGGCATCCGGCAACATGATAACATCACAGAGAAGCTGCTTGAAGTCGAGATGTTGACTTTCTTGTACTGTAACTTGTAGATTGCAGTGACATTGCTTCGAATCTTTCCACATTGCATGATGTTTTCAGGTGTATTGAAAATTAATCAAAACATGGGCTACACACGTTTGTACCCCTAATAAAAAATGATGTAAAACTACTAATAATATAAGTTTCGTCCATCATTAAATGAGCAATTTTGTCATCACAATTTTTCACAATATCTTATGGCATATCTTCATAATGCCTGCTTTTATTTAGTTCTAAAGAATTCCATTAGAACTATCATAGAGACGTGCGATTAAATATGATGAGAGTCACCTGCAAGTGTTGGCAAAATATGATCAAAAGTAGAGTCCTACGTAAGACTGCTTCAAATTTTTCAACACTACTGGAATTTTCCAAGCACTTTGTTAAATTTGCATTGAAAACTAGAAGATATGAACATTTACGAAAAAAATGCCTTACCTTCAAGATTTGAGTCTTAATTAACTATCACAGGACAACCTAGAACACGAAACGAATCATATTTTGTTTATACTTCAATAAGTGCTTCAGCGTAATTTTTAAAGTTTTCGGTGCACCGGTCCGAACAGGTACGGCTGGCGCACAGTTCTAGTTTATATTGATATGCTTCTTACAAAAATATTATCCTCCTTACCTCTTGAAACATCTGCATTTGTAATTGATATAATTCTTCCTGTGACATATTTGTGTTCTTGAATTTATAACTTGCACTATGCATTCGACGAAATTTCGCCTGCTCCTTCGCCTCTGCAAAAGCAGCTTCAACCTCTTCTTTGTATCTACTTAGGCCTAGTGCATCAAGAGCTGAAACATAAAATGGAGCATGACTAAGGTAGAATGTAAAACCAACTGGAAATTTGAACTTACCTTGCATCACATGTTCAGGACTTATTGTCTTTTTCAATGAGTTATGACAAACTCGATTCGATTCGGATGCAATAAGGTGAATGAATTCATGACAAATCTGATGAATTAGATCTCGAGCGTCAGTTGCAACACGAGCCTCAGGTGTAACTTCTTTGATCAGTTTATTCAATGCTGCTCGGGGGATTGTAACTTCATCTTCATCTTTCAATACGCTATCCGACATCGTTTCACCGACTCTCCTCTCAATCACACTGAAATGGAATCGACATAAGAACTAAAGGACTCCATTAAGAGATCAAATAACATTATCATATCACAAATTTATCAATACCGGTACCATTTCACATCGATATATTAATATGGTTTCATTCTTTGCGCAATATCAAGCGATATTCAGTGCATTCACTCCCTTTAAATTAAAAGAAACTAGGAATTGCTTAGAGGCTTTTGACTAAAAATATGTAATATGCCAATAACCTAATGCCTAGTCGACACACTGTTGGATCAAATCCAAGACCCAAAGATTGACCACCATTTTAGTGAAATACACATTTCCGGTGAGATTTATTAGAACCTAAATAATCAAATTCCAAAATTGAATTGTCATTTGTCACACATGCGAGGACGTAAAACACATTGCATCGCATATAAAGCAATCATCTTAGAATGCAATGCATGCACCAGCAATACAAGTTACAGCAAGTGTTTCAAGTTATATTTACGCATAGTTGCAAAGAAGTTATTCTGTACAATGCACATACGTGGGATATTACTAAACCCCTTATGCATAACGAATGAGTTAATTGTATAAATCAGAACTTATGACAAGAATTTCCTCTCTGAATTTTATTAACGCCCTTGTTGAAAACTTGATACAGCGCTGACATCGCCCACACACGCAACACTGACAGATTACATAACATATAGCTGGTTACAGTGGCGGCTCGTGACATTTGGTCCAGGTGGGGCATAAGCATGAAATTTTTACATAAATCAAAAATCTAGTCTAAAAGGATCTTATTTTGTAAATGAAAAGCAAAGAATATGTTAGCAACATGCTATACATGTGTAAGTCAATGTCACTGCATTTAGTTACACGGTTGAAGCAACATTTTGTCTATTCATGGACTGATCGCTGGTGCTAACCTCACATCACCTCACTCAGTAAAAAGGGAATCACAATGCATTGTCTTTGCATTGACGGTTAACCAATCAGAAGCGTTAGGGCTCCCTCTCGAGTGCCCATTCTGTGACGCATTCATCGCGTGTTAATTCTGTCTATTCGCTCAGATCGTGAAATGAACCACTTTCACGTCATCTCAATCTCGATGCTTGGGCGCGCCCATCAGTCTTGAAAACGATTGATGGATTCTGCTAGCGCCACTGTCGCGCAAATGGAATAGATGTACATGAAGTATAGTTGAAATTTATGATCAAGAAATGGAGTCTACTACTGATGTTGCTGGTTATTTAAGTTAGACAACATTTCAATAGGTGGGGCAGTGCCCCACCTGCCCAAATGGACGAGCCGCCACTGGCTGGTTATCATTCTCTACTAAGCAACGCAAATTTCTTTAGAACTAAGTTTACAAATGCTAATAATGTGGTATTCGATATTACAAAATTCATCATTAAATGGCTTCTAGATAATAATCCTAGTGGAGCATGATACAGCAGCATGGGCCTGCGAATCCTAGCATTATAATGTGAATAAAACTACATCAAATTAAAACGTCTGCGATCTAGTGCCCCAGCTTATTCCCACTTCGCAATATTCTAGATATCTACAGATGACCCGGTGATTTCATAACATATTAAGGCTTACGCTAAATGCCAACGGCATTAATTTATGAGATACATGCCATAAATTATTACATGCCATTATGAGACGCATGCCAAAAAGGATTTATGTTATACATACAACATATTATGTATTACAACATATTGAACATGAATGTTAGCTTACCATCAAGCCACTTCAGTTGTGTAAAATAGGTGTTAGCCAACGCACGTTGAACAGCAACTAATATTAAATACTTCTAACAATTTTTGAAAATGATAGGAAAAAGGATGCCATTGGCCATCAGCTTTCAAATCGGAGTCCTACTCTTAGCATTAGTTTCTAGGTTCAATAACAATCTTATAGATGCCTATATGCACAATTTGTCAGGATGAAATTTTAATGAGCATTGGATACCCAACTCCCAAGTTGCCAAAAACTCAAGATCCAACCTTAATCGGTATGCAACAGCAGCATCATGAATGATTGTAGGCCTACATGAGGGTAGATAAAAAACAACCTAACAGGAATCTGATAAACGTGGTAACAACTTCTAGATTCAAGAATACTCATGCATGCAGAGTTGAAAGTGGGTTAACACATGCAGAGATGGATATTCCTAATTTTCTGATCTTTTAAACCGACAATTCTGTAGAACACTGTGAATTGTAATGATCGAAATCTTTGTGATTTCAAATAATCTTGCTTTATAACATCATAATCACATTCGTACCTCATTGTGCTAAGTTTCTTTAAATATATCAAGTGCTATCTCGACATCCACACTTCTCAAATTCAAATCTGACATATAATTCTAGGGAAGTATATTGCAGTAACGTTAATATTACTAGCATGATGAAAATATTGATGTTTCATGCACAGTTGTAATTGATTATTTAAATGTCTATTTACGACGGTTTGCCTTAGATTCTCAGTTTTATCGAATTTTTGTTTCGCAAAACGATATTTACAATAAAGCACATTTTCTGTTAACAAACTTTTATTGTAGCATAATACAAAATATCCTATAAGGTCACTCGTTTTGAAATTTCTGCAACCTCCTTCTCAGAATGTAATTTTTAGCCTTAACTTTTCCACAACAAGCACATGCTCAACACGAGCCATCGAAAACAGTTATTTGTGATACGAGATACGAACTCATTTTTACACGTATGTTGGCGTTGTTGCAAGAAGTTGCGGTTCTACATTTTCAATCTTACGACTTGCAAATTTTGCGACGTGTCGTTTGCAGCCAAATCCATGACGTCTTCAGAACATATCTCCGCTTCGTCGCATGGCTCCGCCTCTAACTCATTGCGAAGTCTTCTCTTCAAAGGTGGTTCTTGGATCGCATCACAATCATACTGTGACACGAGCGGAGGATTGAGTTGTTCTGGTTTCAGCAAAACTATGACTCTTCCAATGTCTTGTGGAACTGATTCAACATTCGATGGTCCACCTCTGGTTTTTCTGATGTCGCGCTTCTGCTCTGCAATGAACTTCTTTGCTTGTTCTTTCCATTCTTCTTCGTCCGCGCCTGGTTATTCCCATTCGGTGGGGTTGGCGGCCCGAATCCTTGCGCACCAGAAGCTCCCGTCTAGACTCGTTGTGTCTTCAAATCCTTCTGTATGCAGTCTATCCATCGCTACCTACGTCGCTCCCTTTGTATTTTTCCCTGCACAAATTGCTTCATGGTCGTTGACTTTTGATTCAATAATGTTTTCTCGATTTTCAGTAATCAGGTGCAATAATCACAGACTTATTTCGAAAGCCGAGAAATTTCTGGAGCGATGACGATTTCGCGTTGCAGAAGAAATAATGTCCTTTTCAGGAAGTCAGGTCATGGAGAATTGCGGATTTCACTTTTGTCGTCCTACTGATTCAAGGACAAACTCGTATCTCACCTGTGATTAGCTGCCTATACTTCTGCGTCACGAGTTCACAATGCGTCTGTAGATATTTATTCCGAGAATATCTAAGCTTGGAATAAGCCTATTCGAGGATAAACTTATGCGCGTTGGTGCATACGGGCCTTAGGACCTTGTAGAAACAGGACACCATTCAGAGGTATTATTGTAGACTTTTCCGCGAGACAAAGATCATGAAAATACTTCCAAAAATTGTGAATTAATTGTTGGACCCTGTTTCTCAGCTTCGATGCTTGAAGGGGAAAAGTTATGAAGGCCAATCGATTTGATCACGCTTTATTGCATCATTTATTTCATTATTCCACCATTCTGGTAAGTTCACATACTTCACTCACCTATGAGACATGGATGGATGTTTGTCAACACAGGAATTAAAAAGTTTGCTCGTATTAAAAGAGAAGTTACAGATCTTAATAATGATCTTCTGTGGTTCTGAAAATCATTTTCTATTTGAAAATAATCAGAAAAGTTGGAAAAGATATCTTCTTTTTTAGCGTCATCGAAAACCATGGAGACATCACCATTAGCCACTGGAACCATTCCTTAATTTCGGCTAAACTTTTCTTTAAAAAAAAATTTCTGTGTTTTTGATGTCGATCAAAGCTAATTGACGCACGAGGTTGATTCGATAAATCTCGTTATTATACAAGCATCTTTGTATGCCAATTTATTGTAGCATTTAGGTTTCGAATATGACATAATATTCGAAATGAATATGTTCAGTTTACCTAAGAGCGTCAAGCACGAAGTTAACCGAAAAAAGTCGCGGCAGTAAAGTAGCGATCCCATTCCAATTTCAATAGCATTGTTAAGAAGGGCGGATTGTAAACATCAATTCAGTGATAGGGTTTCTCGTGCAAGTTAAAAGAGTACCGGTGTCTGACTCGAAGTAAGTTTATTGGTCAAAAGTAAAAAATAAAATTGAATTTCGCACAGTGTGACCGAACTAGTCAGCCTGTGCGAAATTCGATTTTAATTTTACTTTTGACCAATACTAGGCCTAAACTTACTTCGAGTCAGAAACTCTCATTTGCTCGTGAAATACATCGCCTGACTCGCAAACTGTTCAACTTTGTAAAGGGTTTCTCATTCAAATTTATTTTGTAAGTACCACTCAGAAAACTATATATCAGTGATACCGGCATAGGCCTATTTCTCACGCTTTACACAAATATTCTCATTTCATTGTGAATTTTTCTCAGTTGCATTTTTCAAGTAGTCTATATAAATTTCTGATATCGTTTGAAATTCGATGAGCGAGACATTAAATTTGGAATACGCTTCGTGTTGAGCAACCTGATCAAGGCTTCAGTCTTTCAGGAAATTAGAAGGCCGGCAGTAACCCCTAAAGAAGCCTTTCCTCAGAAATTCACAGAAATTCATTGACCACACTTACTAACGCAAATTGTTATTGAGCCAGAGACAAAAAAGGGTCCTATTCCTAGCTGAGCCGTGCCCGTCGTCTTTCATGAAAGTGACTGTAAAATGCGAGTCTTATTTCATTACTCTAGGCTCACACCGACCAAATCAAGTCCAACTTCTCCACTTTCAGCGAGGTTATCGCAGATCCCGTAAAGGTGTCACCTTGAGGTCGCTTTAGCGAGCTTAAGAGACACCCTCTTTTCCAAAGCCTTCAGCCAAAAAGCTTGCTACTTAAGTGTGTGGTAATTAGGTAAGGATGAATTTGATGCAACATTGAGTCAAACCCAGTTTCGTCACAAAATTACTAAGATCAAAAGAGGAGAAATAAAGAAAATAGCACATAAAATACCTACATATAATCATTTTCCGGTACCGACCGGATTAAGAAAAAATGCAAACATTCCAGGCGGATTTTAGATCCGGTAGGCTACATCCTCAATGAAGATCCTACGTTCAAGTAAAACGACGGAAATTGTCATCATGAATAGTACACATGCAACGGTCTTCACGAAAGGCATGACTAGTTTATGTACAGCTTCACCAACTCATGCTCGTATGACTATCAGGGTATGTAGGCCTACTAGAAGTGATCAAATTTTTAATGTTACACACAAAATTGAAAGAAATCATTAGTTTGCGAATCAAATGGTACCGGGTACAGAAAATTTAAAATCCTATGTTGGGATAGGAATCATTCAAAATTGAATGCAGCCTCAAGACAATCTGCGAGTCGGATGGAGTACTTGAAAAACGGTAATAATATTACTCCTGGACCGGCTAACTTTCAAATGTCTTAACATGTAAGGAAAATCATAGTATACAACCATGCCAAAAGTTATCTCTGCCACACTTTTTTTCGACAGATTTAGCACGACTGCTATTTAACTCACCAAACAGGAACTATCAGTCCTAGGTAATGTAAGTTTCCGCGTGTGATGTTAGACGATAAATGCAGCGGATGACAATTTGGTCTTTCCTCAGAGAAAACAGCTTGTTTCCTATTGCAAGAGCATGTGCAAAAATACATAAAAAATATGAGCATGAAAAGCCATCACAGTTGTTTCCATTACTCCTTCTCTGCAAAATATATGTAGCGTGGGCCATTGTTAAAATGTGCTATTTTGTTATGTAAAGATGACTTGACATTGTTGAATTGAAAAATACAGTATTGCTTTTAAGCGTGATAAACGCGTATTTTGATTATCGATTCATGTACTATTTGTATCTAGTCGACTGAGAGGCTACAACTGGTGTCAAAAGTAAAGCGAACGTATCAGTGTCTGGAGTTAGATACATTCAATATAAGTGTCTATATATCCTGAAAGGTCCTTTATTGTGTTTTTCAGGTTTAGTTCGCCTTGGTTTGTGAAATATGGCTACTAGTTCCATCGGTACTCTTGATTTCAAAGATATCAAGCTCACCAGTTTGACCAGAAATTCATTGGAAGCTTTCCGTTTTAGGGCTGAGACTCTGTTGCTTTCGGGGGTTGACGAAAAATTGTTTCTGCAACATATCATTCTGCATTTGCCCGACGATGTATTAGTGAAAGTCGGTTTAAAGCTCCACAAGACGACCACAGTTCCAGAATTGTTAGACGTCCTTGAAGAATTCGTTGAAGGACAACGCTTATCCATCGATTACGTAGCGAAATTCGAGCAGATCCGTCAGAAAACTGATGAGACCTTGATGGAGACGTTTTTGAGGCTACTTGAGGCAGGGAAAAAGGCTTACCCGGGTTTCGATCCTAAGCATTTGAATGAGATGATTTCCACTAGAATGGTCAAGGTCGCCGGCTCGGACGAGGGCGCCTGATTGTTTTTGGAGGCAACTCATAGAGGACTCAGTCTGCCAGACGCCATTGCTGAGACTGATAACCGACTTCTTATTTTCAAGTCCGTCAGAAATGAACCAGTACCGGTTCTGGATCGAATGCGGCCTTCCACTCCCAACTGCATACCCAAATCCTCTCCGAATCCCAATGATCAGCTGGTCTTAAAACGAGAATTTGTTGGAAGTTCACCTGCAAGATTTGTTCGGCCTACTCCAGGAGTTAATCAGTACCGGTATACGCCAACGGGTCATTCGCAATCCGATGCCAGTCGGTACAGTTTTCGGGGTAGCTGCTTCAACTGCGGGGAGAACATAGAGCACGTCAATGTCCCTTGCCAAAGGCCAAGTATCCCCATTGTTCCGGTAGTCATCTCTCGAAATTTTGTCCTTTAAACTGAGGGCGGGCTCCGCCCGGTCGGCCAATCGCAACGGCCGGAGCCCTATCCGATTGAAAGATTTCCAACCCAGAGTTGAACCAGAAGCATCATCCAACGCTGTAATTGCACACCAAGATTTTGCCCCTAGTGTCAGTGAATCTGTTGCTCCCCTCATGAGTTTGCAAATTTGTGAAAGCGATGTTACTGATATACCCAGTAGTTTCCTGATTTCCATGCTTATTTCGGATGATGACATGATGAGCTCTGAAACCCGCAACCCCTGTTTTATCCCAGCTCCCATCCCAACTTTTCCACGCTATTTTATCGTAGACTCAGAGGAGGCAGACTGTGTTGCTGCCGTAAGTTCTACTAAAGGTTGGATGGCCGTTTCCGACAAATATGTCAATGATAAAGGAGTTTCAGCCTTGTTCGACGCTGGTTCGTCAGTTTCTTTGTTAGATCGGAGATATTTTCCAGACTTGGTGATAGTAACAGATCATTCCCCGCGAATAGTCAGTGCTACAGGTCATGAACTTCATGTTTTAGGCCGTGCCACCGTTAGGTTGACATTTGCCGACCGCTCCATCGAAACTTCCTTGTTAGTAGTAGCAGAGGTGTGTGTTCCGTGTATCATCGGGGTAGACATTTTGAAACCATGGGCAGTTAGTGTGAACTTTTGTAGTGCAGGATTTTCTATTTCTTGGATAAATCAGGACCTCGTGAAGCGCCCGATAAGTGTCAAGGACAACGCTGTTTTTGAAGGCAAATACAGTATGCACTCGAGCTGCAATACAGCAAAATACGATGGCAATGATCATAGTTGACCTATCAGGCGCCCCGGATGGCAGTGTCTTCCTCGAACCTCTCTCGGCAGGTGTGAATCCGGATTCTGTTGAGACCGAAATTGTCTGGCAACCTAGTTGTGCAGTTAACGTAACCATGAACAAGCCGAAGTACCGTTCTCCAATAACTCCAGTGAAGGAATTTGTCTCCACCAGGGACAAAAATTAGGAACGTGGCGAGTGGGAGATAGAACGCACCCATTCGATATCTACGACAGAAGAGTCCAAACAAACTGCTTCACCAGGTTTAAATGGTCGATCCATCTTGACCATTTAGCGTCCCAGCGTCGTTTTGAAGTCACGGGTTTGTTGAACAAATATGCTCATGTTTTTGCGAATTCCGATTTTGACTTGGGCCGGACCGACCTAGTTCGGTGTAAAATTAACACTGATGATGCTTTACCTATCCGTTCACCTGTCCGCAGAGCCCCTTGCCCCATGTGCAGGAAATGCACAAACAAGTTGACCAGATGCTTGAAAACAAGATAGTATGTCCTTCTGAATCTCCCTGGAATAGTCCCGTTGTTATGGCCAAAAAGAAGGACGGTTCTTTGCGACTCTGTATTGACTATCGACAACTTAATCGTACAACGAAGCGTTAGATTTTTCCCCTTCCCAGGATTGACGATACTCTCGATTCCCTACATGGATGCTCCTTCTTTTCAACCATCGACCTAGCCCAAGGCTTTCGCCAAGTGGAGGTTAATCCCAGTGACAGAGAAAAGACAGCTTTCAGTATTCCGGGGAGAGGTCATTTCGAGTTTGAAACGATGCCTAATCGGTAACCATTGTCTTGTGTACCTTGACGATATATTGGTCATAGGCCGGTCGTTCTCTGAGCATATGGAGAATCTCGAACTTGTCTTGCAACGCCTCGAATCTACCGGGTTGAAAATCAAACCCAGCAAGTGTAATTTGCTTCGAAACCAAGTCGAATTCCTCGGTCACGTGATCGACGAAACGGGTATTGCTGCCGATCCCAAAAAGACTGACGCCATTCGAGAGTGGCCTATCCCTACGAATGTGTCTGAACTTCGTTCTTTACTGGGAACTGCGGGTTACTATAGGAGATTTTTCATGGGCTATGCTGACATAGCTCGCCCCCTCTTCAAGCTTCCAAATAAGGACGTTAAGTTTCGGTGGACTGAGGAGTGCAGTGATGCTTTTGCTACTCTAAAACGAAGGTTGTGTTCTTCTCCAGTGCTAGGTTACCCCCAACTTGAACGAAGACGCTTCTTTCATTATTGATTGTGATGCCTCGGACCACGCTATTGGCGGAGTAATGTCTCAAATGCAGGATGGTAAGGAGATTGTCATTGCGTATGCCAGGCAGACGCTAAGCAAAAGTGAGAAAAACTATTGTGTGACACAGCGAAAAATGTTAGCACTGGTCAGAATGCTCTAAATCTTTCGGCCCTACGTTTTAGGAAGATCTTTAACTGTCCGGACAGATCACGCTGTCCTTTTATGGTTACAAACATTCCGGGAGCCAGAAGGCCGGAGGATAGCGCGATGGTTGGTAGCGATCCAAGAATACGACTTCAAATGCGAACACCGGGACGGAGAAGGTCATGCCAACGCGGATGGTTTGTCCAGAAGAAAACATGGTGATTGTCCATCTAGTAACGGGACAAGCAGTGAAGCAGGGAATTGTGAGCCATTTGTTTCCGCTTCGGCGCGTACTTTGGCTTGGCCTCCCGACTTACAGGATCTTCAAAATAATGACGAGACTATACAGAAATTTAAGGAGCTGATCGTGGAAGGGGCCGATTGTCCCGACCGTACTGAGGTCGATAGAATGAACCGGTATTCAGCAGCAATTGCTAAGCGATTCTCAGCACTTAGCATTCGAAATGGGATCTTGGGCATTGAGAGTGGTGGATAGAAGAGATTAGTGCCAAAGGGATTAAATACGTAGTAAAACAGTTGCACGATGAGCCTGAGGGTGGCCACTTAAGATCTGAGAAGCTGAGAGGTAGGATCGGGCGAGAGTTTTGGTGGCCTGATTGGGAAAGGGATGTTCGACAATACTGCCGTGAATGTTTCCAATGTGCAAGGGTAAAACACCCGTCTACAACACTACGACAACCGCTCGAACCGCTTGTGGTAGGTCGTCCCTTTCAAGTAATTTGCATAGACATAGCAGTAATGGTGATATCCAATCATGACAACCGATACTTCGTGACCATCGCTGACCATTTTACAAAGTGGGCTGAAGCTATTCCAATCGTGCGGCAAGATGCGATGACTATAGTACGTGCCCTGAAGGAAAGGTGGGTCAGCATTTTGGATCACCAGAACGCATACATTCAGACCAAGGGAGAAATTTTACTGGTGCTCTCTTTTCATCTTTCTGTAGAGAGCATGGTATCCGAAAAAGTCAAACCACCCCTCACCACCCCCAAGGGAATGGTGCTTGCGAGCGCGTAAATAGAACCCTGAAGCAGATGTTAAGGGTAAAGTTGAAGGAGGGAGAAGGCCGCTCTTGAGACGATGAGTTACCCGTTTAACGGCCTACAAGGCTGCGGTACACACTTCCACAGGAATCAGTCCGTATGAGATGGTTCTTGGATAAAGTATGCCCTCCAAGCTTGACTCGTGGGCTCATATTCAGAGGGAAGAGCAGGATTCGTTAATCGAATCAAGACACGACACGGTCAAAAAAATTCGAAGGATCCAAGAAACGGAAGATGCCAAAGTTAAACAATTACCCTAGTGGAGAATCCTGTAAATAATTAGTTAATTAAAAGTCATGAACGAATGAATATAAATTAATACTAACAACATAGAGTAACCTACTCTAGTATAGAGCAGGTACTGAAATACGTATAAAGGCAAGTCTACTCAACTGAAGACGGTAAGGGAAATAAATTAATATTTATAAACGATTTTATTTTTATCATATAAGAATTGAAATAAGAGTTCGTCATGGACCTGACGAGAAGCAAACTAAAAATAACAAAAGGTGAAAATTAGAAACCTAAAAAACCCAAAAGTAAGTTTGCTATGTATGGAGTCATCAGGGAGGAACCATGTGGCTGCATGAAGCAAGGTTTCGGCCCCTAACCTCCAACCTATACCACATGGCGGGGCCAGGCCAACCATATCGAATGTACGACATGGAAGGTCTCTCCAAGCCTGAGGAAACATAGCAGAACCTAACCGAAAATAAATTTTTTTTTGAAATTTATTAGGACAAAAAGAACACTTGAAATTAGAAGAGGTTTTCTTAGCCCAACATGCCAATGATGGATGGCATCTGGCGGGGTGAAAAACAACCAAACTTAAAAACGAGGAACCTATTCTTGGAGAAAGACTTAATGCAAGAATTAACCAGCTAATTATTCTTATAACCCTGTCCTTTAAAGATATCAAAAATGCCCTTAGCTCTTGATGTGAAGGCGGAAGCATCAGATGAAATCCTGGCGAACCTGATGAGTTGGGCAGCAAAGATGTTTAAGCCAGTGTTCAAAGGCATGTTACTCTCGGGGAAAGTATACAGCACCACTGGGAAGCTGAACTCATCAACCTTATGGTAAACCTCTGTGATGTATTGACCACCATCTTCGATCTTGATTTTGACATCCAAATAATTAACACATTTGTTGTTGTCTCCGCTTCTGCTACCTAAGAGATCTACCGGGTAGATTTCAGGAAGGATCTTATCAAAATGTTTGTAGTGAAACACACAAATGTCGTCGACATACCTAGTGGTACGAGAGAGAAGTTTGGCTAAGCCAAATCTCTTACTCGCTAGGAGCCCCCTCACAAACTTAAAATCCCTGTAAGCCAAAAACAGGTCAGCTAAGAGCGAGCTGGAATTCCCACACATAGGTATGCCTCGAATTTGCTTGAAGACAAGTCTCCCGAAAGTGACAAAAAATTGGGTTTTGGACCAGCAGTGATACCCTCTATATTTTTTAATTCGAGAAGAAGGTTCTATAATAGCCAATGCAAATAAAGATCTTGGAACTGCTAAAAATTAACTCACATAAGTCTTTCAAGGACTCCATAACCTGGTCTAAATTAAGATTCGTATAGAGTGTGGAGAAATCATATACTTGTAAGGAGTGGCAATTCAAACCCGACATCCTGTCAAGGAATTCCCCAGAAGAGTTAATGCTCCAGAAGCCGTTCACACCTGAATTATGCTTGATGGAAAGGCAATAACTACTAAACTTGTCCGGACCAATTGCAAACCTTTGTTCACAAGTATGGCCAAATCTTTGGAAGTGCTGTTCCTGGCACCAGCTATGAATCTACTCTTATACTGATTTTTGTGCAATTTATGTACGTCTTAATAATATCTTTCTAGCGAAAATATATTTCTTTGTTAATTCAAATGTCAATTATTACATGAACTTTCATCATGAACTTACATAACAGCTGATCAAATCAATTTTCATTTCATTTTAATCAGCTGTCGTAGATATCTGGGTTTTTAAATGTCAATTAGAACTGATGTTCATGCGGTAAGTTAGTATAGAGCTGTTATGCTCTCATAGAAATTTTTACATAATTGTTAATGTTTTAGGGACGTCTTAGAGTCACATTTTATTGCAATTTCTTCGTTATTGTAATAACTATGGTCTAGTGCAATAAGTTCATAGAATTTGTCAAACCTTTAGGTTTTATTATTCTTGCCATGCTTTTGAGAGATATGGCTATTTCTATGAGTTCAAATGACCATTGCTAGGAGTTCAAACGACGTTTGTATTTTGATTCAGACATTTGTATTTTGATTCAAATGATTTAAGCAGTCAAATATTTTAAGCTGTCTTCATGTCACTTTTGATTTTGGGCTCGTGACTGCTGGTTGTATCAATTTTGGAAGCGTTTCAATACATGACGAATTACTTGATTTTGGAGTTATTTGCAAGCATTGTGCCTCAGTTATTTGGAGATAAGTATTTGACTTTGGGGAAATTTAATTAATTAACTGAAGTAACGGTACTGACAATTAATTGGGAAGTTAACACTTATTACTTTTTGGTTAAAGACAAATTAATTCTAAAATATTCTACCAGCTATCACGGCTAAAAACAAATGTCAAATTCGGAACCAGTAAACAAGATGTCAGTCAAATTCTCTGATATTATCGAATGTTTTGATGGTACTAACGACTTTTCTGAATGGGTGCAAAAATTAGAATTGGTTGCCTCTCTTCAAAATGTTGCAGCACTTGAAAAATTTTTACCACTGTTTTTGACAAAAGGTGCGTTTGCTGTTTACCAAGGTTTAGATACTAGTGTAAAAGGGAGCTACGAGTTACTGAAGCATTCATTGACAAAAGCCTTTTCGGTTGATCGATACCAAGCTTACGAAGAACTGATGAAAAGAAAATTTGATCCTGGTGAAGCTATTGATGTGTATTTGGCAGATATCAAACGTTTGATGAAACTTATTGATTCCAGTTCTTCGGATGATATTGTAAAAGCAGCATTCATGTATGGCTTACCGGATCAAATGAAGCAACAGCTAAAGGCTGCATGCTCCTTAAAGGACATGGAATTGATGGAAATGGTTGAGCGATCACGTTCTTTGGTAAAAACAACAGACATTTGCTGTTATAGTAAGAGTATAGTTAGATCAAGTAAAATCGTATGTTTCAATTGTGGGTCTGAGGGTCATACCAGGAATCAGTGTACGAAAAGTCAGCAAGGCAAGAAATGTTACGTATGCGGCGATCCTAATCACTTCGCAAATCGATGTCCTCAAAGAAGTAGCTTCAGGAGAAACCAAAGCGAAGGCGAAATGTCAAAAAGGAGTAAGATGTTCACTAGAATATTGCGCTAGTGGATTTTCGAACAGCAAATCGCAACTGCCAATCACCGATGTTTTTATGAATGGAAAAAGATTTATTGGTTTAGTGGATACTGGTTGTTCTCGATGCATTGTATCTGAGTCTTTGGTGGTCGGGATGAAGCTCTTTAGAGAAAGGACCACAATTGTTGCAATGGATGGCGCCGAGGTAAATTGTTGCTTTACGTGTAATGTAGACGTAGTCATTGAAGGGTGCCCAAGGCGATTGAATTGCATCGTTTCGAAAATTGTGCCAGTGTATGACTTTTTACTAGGAATGGATGTAATTGCAAGTTTCAACGGAATATATATAAACAAAGGGGTTGTATCTTTTGCTGAAACTGCTGCAGTATCAATTGACCAGACGGACGAAGACAATCGAGCCAAGCCAACTGATGTCCTTGACACAAAGGAGGTTGTTATCAACGACGTTGATTTCTCAGCTAACTTTGTTGATGGTAGATGGGTTGCGAATTGGAATTTTGTTGATTCGCCTGAGCTCAAGAATTTCCGAACGCAGTATGCAATTCCCCAGGAAGCTAAAGAAGAGTATCACAAAGAGGTTGATGAGTGGATACGCCTGAAATGGTTGGTTCCGTACGAAGGAGAACATGACGGTTTTATCCCTTTGATGGCCGTTATTCAAAAGAACAAGGCGAAAGTAAGACCGGTGATGGATTTCCGTGAACTGAACAATTTTGTATCCAACCATACTGCAGAAAGTGCTGTATGCAGCGAGACTTTTAGAAAGTGGAGGCGTATGGGTCAAAACATAAGTCTGATAGATCTGAGAAAGGCATACCTCCAAATTCACATATCAGAAGAGCTATGGAGACATCAAAAGGTATTATACAAAGGTAAAAAGTATTGCTTAACTCGACTCGGTTTTGGACTTAACGTGGCTCCAAAAATAATGACAAAAATTCTGAATCACGTTTTGTCAAGCGATGAAGAAGTAAAAAAGGGAACCGATTCGTACATTGACGACATTATTGTCAACAATGATGTGGTGTCCTGCGAGAAGGTGTTAGTAATATTGACTAAGTTTGGATTGGATGCAAAGTTGCCAGAGAAGATCACTGATACGAGAGTACTTGGTTTGAAAGTAAGCAAAGACGAGAACGGATTGATGTGGAAAAGAGATAATGACATTCAGCGAGAAGAGAAACTTACTAAGCGATCAATTTTTTCTTGGTGCGGTAGGCTGGTTGGACACTATCCTGTTGCCAGGTGGCTTAGGCCTGCATGTTCATTCTTGAAACGAATATGTTGCGAAGGAAGATGGGATGACCCAGTAGACGGGAGGGCAGTGATGATCGCCAAACAAATCGAGAAAAGACTGCAAACCGATGATCCCGTAAAAGGCAAATGGAATGTCTCAAGTAGTCCTAATGGAGTACTTTGGTGTGACGCCAGCACTTTAGCCATCGGCGTGTGTCTTGAAATTGGCGATGTCATCGTTGAAGATGGGTGTTGGTTGCGAAAACCACATGATGTTGGTCATATAAATCTCGCAGAATTGGAGGCCATTATAAAAGGTGTAAATTTAGCAACCAAGTGGAACCTGCGAGAAATTGACATTAAGACTGATTCTTTCTCGGTAAACCAATGGTTAAAATCGCTCCTGACTGGTGATAAGAAGATAAAGATGAAAGGCATGGGAGAAGCTCTAGTGAAGAGAAGGTTAGGATTACTGGAAGACATCTTCAAAAGAGTATGAAATGACCGTAACCGTACAATGGGTACCCTCCAATGGAAACATATCGGACATATTGACCAGAGTCCCGCAATTATGGTTAAAGCACACATGCGCCATTGCCTCGTCGAGCGGAAAGCCCTATGTAACACAAGAGCAAATCAAAAAAGTGCACTCCGAAACCCACTACGGCGTTGACAAGACTGTCTATTTTTTGCGAGATCTTTTCCTGATTTAGAGGTAGACAAGAGTGACATCAAACTTGTTATTGACAATTGCCCAAAATGTCGCAGTATCGATCCACACAGCGTCAAATGGAGTCATGGAGAGTTGGGTGTTTCCGAACAATGGAAGCGTTTGTCTATCGACTTTACACATTACAAGGAAAATACATATTTATCAATCGTTGATTGCGGTCCAAGTCGTTTCGCAATTTGGAGAAAAGTAAAGAACGAGTCATCTTCGGTTGTGAAAAGAGAATTGGAACAGGTGTTTTTTGAAAGAGGTCCTCCCGCTGAGGTTTTATTAGACAATGGTCTTGCGTTCAGGTCTGCAGAAGTGAATAACATGATGAACGATTGGAAAGTTAACATGATTTTTAGATGTGCTCATTCGCCTGCAGGGAACGGAATAGTGGAAAGAAACCATAGAACGATAAAGAGAATGGCTTCAAGAACTGGGCAGAGCATTCCGGAGATGGTTCGACTTTATAATATGGCACCCCTGAAAAACTTTGATCGCTCTCCTTCAGAACAAATATTTGCTTACGGTTGGCGCTACCCACTAGTTGCCGAGGAGTCAACTGAAAGATGTGACAGTCCTTTTTTCGTTGGACAAGAGGTTTATGTCAAGCCGCAAAAGTCAAACTGTACTGTTCAATGGACAATGCGAAAAGTAACTAAAGTTAACAGCCGCTGGTCAGTCGATGTAGACGGAGTTCCACGGCATATCTCTGATATAAGGCCAGTTCCAAACAATGAAGTAACAGATGAATGAAACTTCAAATGACGAAACTGCACAACGTCGAGTAACCATATCATTTGACAATGAAGATTCTGACATGAGCGTAGACAGTGAACTGACAGAAAATTTAGTTGAAGACGTTTCGTGTGGTGATTCAAGTGACAACCAAGTCAGCCTACGTCATTCACAAAGAAAAAGAGTTTCACCTGCTTATCTTCAGCACTATGAACACTGAATTCATCTTGTGATCTTGAGATCAGGGGGAAATGTACGTCTTAATAATATCTTTCTAGCGAAAATATATTTCTTTGTTAATTCAAATGTCAATTATTACATGAACTTTCATCATGAACTTACATAACAGCTGATCAAATCAATTTTCATTTCATTTTAATCAGCTGTCGTAGATATCTGGGTTTTTAAATGTCAATTAGAACTGATGTTCATGCGGTAAGTTAGTATAGAGCTGTTATGCTCTCATAGAAATTTTTACATAATTGTTAATGTTTTAGGGACGTCTTAGAGTCACATTTTATTGCAATTTCTTCGTTATTGTAATAACTATGGTCTAGTGCAATAAGTTCATAGAATTTGTCAAACCTTTAGGTTTTATTATTCTTGCCATGCTTTTGAGAGATATGGCTATTTCTATGAGTTCAAATGACCATTGCTAGGAGTTCAAACGACGTTTGTATTTTGATTCAGAAATTTGTATTTTGATTCAAATGATTTAAGCAGTCAAATATTTTAAGCTGTCTTCATGTCACTTTTGATTTTGGGCTCGTGACTGCTGGTTGTATCAATTTTGGAAGCGTTTCAATACAAGACGAATTACTTGATTTTGGAGTTATTTGCAAGCATTGTGCCTCAGTTATTTGGAGATAAGTATTTGACTTTGGGGAAACTTAATTAATTAACTTAAGTAACGGTACTGACAATTAATTGGGAAGTTAACACTTATTACTTTTTGGTTAAAGACAAATTAATTCTAAAATATTCTACAATTTAGGTATCCAGAAAAGTTTAGGTAAAACCACAAACTTTATCTTTAACCGTTATGCCAAAGGAATCCTTGAGGGCGGTGCAATGTTCGGCAATTATGTCATTAATGGAAGAAATTACTGGTGCGTAAGTCTGATTACCAACAGCATTGAAACTTCTAAGGTCAAAGCATAGTTCGTTCAAGAGGACAATGAGGTAATACTTCCTGCACACAATGACAAAATTGTTGGCGGCCTTATCCGCCGGAGTAATGACGTAATTCTTCTAAAAGTTTGAGATGAAGTTTTTACTCCTTAAATCTTAGTACCTCATGCGAATGCAAAGATGGAAAGCTAGAACTTAGGAAGGAAATGCGATTTTTAATTATCCTAAGGACAGCCTCCGACCAATCCCGGAAGTCAGAATTCTTAAGGGCGTATTTTCTGCAGGACTTTTCAATAAATGCAACTAATGCATTTTTAACACTGAATCTAACAAAATCCCAAGACTTGTGAATAGGCTCAAGTCACATGAATGATCTCCGACGATTGTTTGAGGAGCACCATTTGCTTGTAACTTCAAGGTTGCCAGATGTAAGAGAAAGATTTTGCAAGCAATACAATAAGAAATCGCGGCATATCCAGATTAAAAGGGGTGACGCTGTTTGGTTCCTTAGTCCCCCCCACCAGCAAGTCAGAACCGAAGTTCCACAAACCATGGACGGGTCCATTTTTAGTTATTGAAGTCATAGGGTCTTCCGTTGCGAGAATTAGGAGGTGAGACAGAGACGTGGGCCCGACGAAGTTGGTCAACTTTTAAAGGCTGAAGAAATGTTACAATCCCTACGGAAGGAGCGATCTCGAGGACACCGAAGAGGAGGAACGCAGCGATAATGACTACGAGAAAGAGGAGGAACGCAGCGATGATACGTGGAGGAGGAAACGGAACGAGTCGAAGAGGACAGCGAAGACGAGGAGCTCAATGACTGTAACGATGACGTTGAGAGAAGGGAACGTGACAACGTGAATGTCGTCTCTCCAACGGCAGCTCCTTATGAGAAACAGAATGATAGCCCTACTGCTAGCGGCATGGGAGGACGACTAGTCCGACCAGTGTTCCATTCTATGGAGGATAGTTCGAGTGAGCTCCCGACGGGCTCTACGCGGAGGACCGAAGTGGAGAAACTGGTACCGTGCAACAGTTACCCTTAGACTTGCGTGAATCAGACAATGATATTTCGACTTATCGGGGGATGAGACTACGTTATAAACAGTTGATTGTGGCAGACATTGTTGATATGAAAAATACAGTACTGCTTTTGGTTAAGCGTGATAAACGCGTGTTTTGATTATCGATTCATTTACTAATTGTATCCAACCGACTGAGGCTACATATATCCTATTGGAAAAATTCAGAGATCTAATCCAGAAAGCTAAATCTAATCTAAAAAACAATTCTAGCTGTCAAGCAAGAATATTAAACAGGCATCTTAACTTTCAAAAAATCGTTGACAATCGATCTGACGATCGATACGTATATTTCTAAGACGATTAGAATAGGACGATCCGACAGTCACCACCCCCGAACAAAAAAAAGGAAAAAAGAAACAAAGGTTTATAAAAAACAAGTATGTATATCTCCAATTACCTATTACGATTAAACAAACATAATCCATAGCCTACTGACCTGTTATGATGGAGCTAAGCTTTCCACAACTTTATTGGTAATTGGAGCATATCCCTCTTCGATTTCTTTTATTCGATCAACACTGCCCTTTGACATCGACAGCATGAAGTTGTTACAAAATGAAATGAACCTTGATGACAAAATATATTTTCGCCATTAATATGTCGGCCATAGACATCGGATAACATGGATAACATTATAAGGATGTCAATGATGTCGGCCTTCTGCATGATGTCAGATTTAGTCTGCACACGCAAGAGATTAAATTTTGGATGTCTTTGTGATTTATCTCGACATGAATCATAATTCCCGTAGGCCATGTTTATTAATGGTGAAACATCATGAAACAAAGTGAAACGCTTTGAAATGACATGAAAAATGTGAAACGAAAGAAAAAATATTCATATGTCATTTCGCTTCACATTAATCCTATCCAACCAGTCGATATCTCAGATAATAATGCAAGCGTGGCGTATTGAGGCAGACGCATGTTTGAAACAGTGATTCAGAAAAAAGTCGTATGGACCGCAAATCAACTATTGAATTTTCACGACGTTTCGCACATCCAACTTCGTCGTCAAGCAATTTTACAAGTCATAAATATCGATAAGTCGATATATTGTTTGCATGCATCCTATTTTATGTCAGAACTTTCAAAGATTTTTCAATTTTTCGCAAAAGTGATCAACGTTAAATAGCATGTCAAAAAATAATGCAGATACCATCTGATACTTATTTGTTATGTCTATCGTTTTAATTTCTTCTAATTTATATCGACAGGTTGGTATCACATCGATCTCAACACATGTAGAAAATATGAAAAACTGAACCATAAAATTCTCAAGCATCAATGTGATATCACTTTCTTGTCCAAATGTTTAGAACATAATTTTGTGCCAAAATTTCTTAGTCTAAAAGACAACAAGAAAATTCTCAACCCACATATTATCAATGAGCGCCAGCTGCGTAAAGTTTCTAAGCTGATTTCTCAACAAAAATGTATGACTAAAAAACTGAAAAGGCAGATTACTGTCTTACGTGATCTGATCCTTAGTAAAATCAACACTTTTGATCGTCTCCTGTTTGTTAAAGTTTTCACTCGTGAGAACGTAGCTTATATGAAGAGGGTTACAGCCACCCACCAAAAAAAGCTGCTAAATTTATTTCTATAAAATAAAGTACATACACCAGATGGCACCGTCCAAAACTTTAGTTCCTTAGAATTAAATAATGAACAACTTGAATGCTTGAAAACGGGGTTAAAACATCCCACGTTTACTTGCGATAGTGATGCTATCAGCTTGACTTGCCAACTAGAAAAGGCGGTCTACCACTCGAAGGATAAAATTTCCAAAAATGATTGTAACGAAGTTAGAAAATCTTTGCAAAATTAAAACAAACGTATGAAAAATTTCTCTAAAACAGCATATGCGAAGAACAACATGGAAACGGTAAAGTCTCTTAGAACTAATGACAAAATTAAAATCGTCCCTTTTGATAAGGGTAACGGTGTTGCTGTTATCAATACCGAAGACTACTTGAAAAAACTCAACGATATAGTTGAGGACTCTATCAAGTTCACACCAATTCCGTACAACCATAGTGATCTACTATTAGATCATCCGGTTATTAAACAACAAAATAAATTGAAATATTTTCTAAACAAACATGTCAAAGGGTCCATTGATCCAAAAGTTTTTGCTTCTATTACCCCTCAAGGAGCATGTAGCGGTAAATTATATGGCTCAGCTAAAGTACATAAGGAAAATGTCCCTCTGCGACCAATTGTCGCTAGCTTCGGTACTGCTGAGTATAATTTAGCCAAATATCTTAACCAATTTATTGTCAAAGCTATTCCTAACGAGTTTTCTGTTCTAAATAATACGGATCTTCTAGATAGACTTAATAAGTTTAACTTCTCGGAAAATTCAAAACTGGTTAGCTTTGATGTGGTCAGTCTTTTTACTAACGTTCCTCTAAAAGAGGTCATCGAACTAGCTTGTGATAAAGTCTACAACTCCGATGTGTCAAAACCTCCTTTTAGTAGAGACACATTCAAAAAGCTGTTGCAGTTCGCGACAGGAGGCATTTTCTCTTTTAACAACACTCTTTATCGTCAATGTGACGGTCTTAGCATGGGTAGCCCACTAGCACCCACTCTTAGTAACCTATTTATGGGTGAATTAGAAACAAATTTTCTCAACATCAATCGTATGAACCTGAAGTTCTACGTAAGGTATGTTGACGACATTTTAGCAATCTTTGAGGATGATGACCATGAATCTTTCTTTAGATATTTAAACTCATGGCATCCCAACATGAAGTTCACCGCTGAAGTTGGTGGGAAGAGTTTACCTTTCTTAGACATCAGCCTGGATGTCACTGATAGCTGCCTAGTCACTTCTGTTTATAGGAAACCCACATATACGGGTTTAATCTTGAATTTTAATGCTAACTGTCCTATACAGTGGAAAAGAGGCCTACTGAGCACTCTGATAAATAGAGCATACATAGTGTGCTGCACTTGGGAGAAGTTTCATGAAGAAATGGAGAAACTCACCAACATATTTAGAAACAACGGGTATCCGTTGCAATTTATCAATAACATTATTAAAAATTATTTAGAGAAAAAGTTTAATGACCATGTCAAGACGGAAGACATAACATACACTCAAACAATAAAAATCCCTTTTTTTGGTATTCAATCAGTTTATTTTAAAAAAAGATTACAAAATATCTTTCGTAAAATTGACAAGGAGTTACAAATCAGATGGGTTTTCACCTGCAATAAAATTAAAAAAAATTTTTCGAACAAAGACCGTACTCCGAAGGTTCTAAAGTCATGTGTCGTATATAGTTATACTTGTGAGGTTGATCCTCGCACTACTTATATTGGTAGAAATCTAAGACACTTGAATGCTAGAATCAAGGAACATAGTCAAAAAATGTCTGCGATCTTGGATCATAGGCTAAACTGTAGCTGTAACTCTAGTAACTTTAAAATCTTGGGACAAGCATCCAATAACTTTGAACTGAATATTATGGAGGCGTTATTTATTAAAAAGTATAACCCTAGTCTGAACAAGCAATTGAACCATGAAGGAACTTTTTTTAGCTGCAAACTTATTTAGCATTAGCAGTATTGCATCTCTTGTGACATGTCGATATGAATGATTTACAAATTTATGCATGTTTTCATCATTGTAATCTAATTTATATCACTCAGATAGACATTTTCAATTTCATCTAGTAAATTATATATCATTATGTTGTATGCTCACAAACATGCTTGACCAATTAAAAATCCGCAGAAATTTATCCATTTTAAAACGCGTTTAAGAAGTTGTGTACGTATCATATATATCGTGTCATTATAGCAGGGCTGCAACTCTTCCGGGATTTGCCGGATTTCTGTTTTTTCTGACTAAACTAAGTAGTGACAAATGTCTTCCCAGTGAACAAAGAGTGTGGAGTGCGGTACATGCAACGAATCTCAGAACGGAATTATACAAAGCTAGATTTATTGTAGATAGACAATCGGTGTTTGATACTCGCGTTTTATGCTTGTTCTGCTCAAATTTAATCCATTATGCTTATAAACAAAAAACAATCGGTATCACGATACAAAAGTAAAACTACACGACAAAATGGTCCAATAAGGCATTACGGACATATCTTATTACAGTCATACTTAGAAGGTTCTGTACAATTAACTGCCAAGATCAACAAGCGCGCGAATACAAAAAGTTCGAAAACCTCCAAGAGGTAAATGTCACATACCGAGTTCATCATCACAAGAGTTTGGGTATTCAGTCTTTTTTAAGGAGCCCTGTTAAGATTGCGAAGGGACCATTAAGATTGTGAGGGGCTCTTTTGAAGTAGTGAGGAAAACCCCTTTCGAGATTGTGAAGGGACCCTTCTGATATTACGAAGGTGCCCTTTTGAGATTTTGTAGTGGCACTTGAAGATCGCGCTTTCAGAGGGACCTTTGAGATTGTGAGGCGTCCTATTGACATTATGAAGGAGCCCTTTTGACTTTTACGAACTATACCGTTGGATTGAAATTTCTGAAAATCATTTATCAATTTAATCAAGTTATCAAGAAAAGTGCTTCAATCGTTCCTAGTTATCAGACTATAAATTTTTAGTTACTTTTTTGTCAAACTTGTGGAACGAAAGAATTTTGGTTTATGTTGGACTAAACGTGATCATGTCATCGAAGTGTCAGGGTCAAGAATGGAATAATCAGGTGCCTTTTCAAAATGATTCTCATAAAAACGAAATTATTCTGAAAGCCGAATTTGATAAATGTCCAAGGAAATCTACATAATGTATCTTCCGCTTCCTAAATCGTTGCACACCACGAAAACTTATTTTACCTTCTTCTTGTTCTCATAATATGTAGTCGTGAGCTCACAATTGATTGATTACTAAATTTGATCACTTGGCCAGTTGAGACACTAAGAAACAATGTGGTTTGTCTAATTAAATGAAGTAATATCAGTGATTGGAAGCTTGCTGCTTCATAGCTCATCATATCATGTCGACAGTCGGTACTCGTCTGTCCTGCTGTCATCATTGATCGAGTTGTAGAAATCTTGTTGATCCCTTTATCGGACGTCAAGCGTCAGCAACTTAGGCGTGAAGAATTGATACTGTTTGTGAACGGGTGCATAGCAGACAGGCGACCCCGTCTGCAGGTCGGAGATTCGAAATCTGACCACAATTGAGGGAAATGATGACTCACCGTAACAAATGTGTGGGAATAAGACAAATTTGAAGTTTGCCAGTGAACGAATGGGCATATCTTGATAAAACTTTCATTTTGGAGATGATAACACCAGCATTCTTTTAGACCCAAACTCGAAAACGCCAACTTTAATACAATAAAAGTTATCGAATTGTGTGCATTTGACTGAAAAAGGCATTGCTAGCGCGACAGTAAGCGTAAAATCAGACAAATGTGTTAATTGATTATAGAACTGTACTAAATGTTGTCGAAATTCGAAAATCTACACATCATCTGAAAGCTTAACTCGAGCCTGATTCAATGGTGATAATCTCAATTCTCTGTATTCCGTAGTTCAGTCTGTTGGTAGCCTATTGATGCAAGAATTGACCAAAAATTTCATTTTTTGAAGCGGGGATGCGGAGTCCCATAATTTTCATGGGACTGCGACTCCAACTCCGTGTGGCAAGTATATCAGTCCTAGTTCTGGTGACCTATATCATAGATTATTACAGGTTTACCTGAACCTAATTTTAGCGATCATTGCTGTATTAGATCAATCATTTTCTATGAAAGTTTATCGACTTTTCACATCACTTGTTGGTGTGTGCTTCACACGGTCTTTCTTCAGTCTTTACCAGGCAGGAAAATCCCCAATCCTTCTCCAAAAAATATGAGTAGGCCTATACTTTCGATTTTAATGCGTTATGGAAGATCCATCACATGATTGATGTGAGGGTAGGAGGTTGTGTTCTCGGCAAACTAATATTTTTCTTTTGTCTCCGATGTGCCCTTTGCTACATAGGTGCGATCGAAGCTAGGAAGGCTTGTCTTGTCTACTAAATCACCTAGTGAAACAGGGTTCCCGCGCGACAGGGAAACCTGGAAAACCTGGAAAAGACAGGGAATTTTTTGCATGTATGTGAATTACAGGGAATGTACAGGGAAAATGGATATTTTCTATTAAAACCTGGAAAATACAGGGAATCTGTCGAAGCATGTAAGTAATAGACTATAAGCTAGATATTGTATTTGAAGAGCTTCTTTAGACATGAATTATCTTTATTATCAATTGTTCAGTTATTTCCTTTTCTTAAGCAGTATGTATCAAACATTGAAAAGAAACCTACTTCCAACTCTTTCTCTACTGTCAAAAAGGCAGTCACAGATCCCGTATTTCTGGCCAAACTCACATTTTTTGGTACCATCGCATCGCTTCTCGAACCGTTTTTAAGGAAATTCCAATCGGATGCACCTCTCGCTCCCTTTCTTATGGAAGAAATTGAGTTGGTCATCAGAAAAATCATGGCGAAATGTGTGGATTCAAGCGTAATGGCTTGTGATATTGATGAGCTTCTGGATACCCGTTTAACAAAAGAAAAGATGCGCAAAGTGGAAGACAGACATTGGTGTTGCTGCAGCAGCACTAATTGCAAAAGTGCCAGATGAGAAAATTAAACAGCAGTTTCTCACTGAATGTCGCTCATTTCTTACTGCCCTGATTTCAAAAATTCTACAACGAAGTCCATTGAAATACAAATTAACATCTTACTTGTCCTCATTAATTCCCACACAAATGGTCAATAATACTGAAGGATCAAAACAACACTTTAAACTTCTTGTTACTGAATTGTATGAAAAAAATCAGTTGCCCCCATCTATCGCTGACAATGCTATTGATGAGTTTTCGATCTTCATATCAGCGCAACAAGCGAAGCTGAATAATTTCAGAGCCAAACACAATCGTTTGGACACATTCTTCGCAGAGGCTGTCGCGAGTGATGACCAATATAGGCATCTTTGGATCGTCATTAAAATGGCATTGATTTTATCGCACGGCAATGCTTCGGTGGAATCCGGGTTTAGTGTTAACAAACATTTTTTGATAGAAAATTTGCATGAACAATCATTGATTGCTCAACGGCTGGTGTATGACGGGGTCAAATCAAGTGGAGGCCCAAATGTTGTTGAGGTAACGAAAGAAATGCGTTCTCATGCAAAGCTCGCCAGAGGTCGTTACCGAGCGGCGATTGAAGCAAGGGCGACCAAAGAAAATGAAATTCGTATACGGAAGATGGCGGAGAAAAGAAAACGTGATCAGGTGAAGGTTCTGGAGGCGAAAAAACAAAAACTTGCGAGGGATACTGCTTCCGCGTTCAAGGCGCTAGATGAGCAAATACGGCTATTAACATAATTCTGCAAATAATCAATTTCGCAGGTCTCAAGACTATATTCTTTGTTCTGTATTAAAAATACGAGTACTTCTGTCCATGTAATTACTCTATGTTTTCAAACACCTTACTTTTAATAGGTATTTTTCATATCTTTCTTTTTTAACTCTAAGGATATAAACGATGAAATGGAGTTTTCTTGTATTTTATGCAAACATGTAAGATTTCATAATACGTGTGTAATACTCCCGGAAAGTTGAGTATTATTTACACATGAAATCACCTTGCAACTTATTTGTGTTTGACAACATATAGTAATTACGGTAATTATTTTTGTTTGAACAGCAGATGGCTGACAAATTATTTTCGTTCATTTATGTAGCTTTCTCATATCATTTTTATATCATTTTGTCCCCAATCAAATTTTCTTGTAATTAGATTATTATGTTTTGAAGTACATTGTTTATAATATACTGTTATATACTGAGTAATTCTGTTTTGCTGTTAGTTTATAATATTGATTAACCAACTGATGCGAAGTCTCAAAATGATAAAGTTACGTATTCTAGCATCGTGGGGCAATATGATAAATACATATATAGTAATTAAGACATGGAACTTGTCGAAGAGTGATCAGGGAAAATTCAGGGAAAATACAGGGAAAACACAGGGAAAATTATTTCCGAAAAGGCGCGGGAACCCTGTGAAACGACAATCCTTTTTCACCATCACGGTTCATTCCCTCAACTATTGCAAGCTTTGCATGCACTGCCGTCTCTGTACTTTCGTTTGACGCAGATAGTTGACGTCAAAACTGTGACAGCTATGCACGAGGAAAAATAATTTGTATTATATTTCGAGTGCAGTTATAGGTCGGAGTCCTATCATTTGATAGGACTTTGGGGCTCCGACTCTGCATCCCTGCTTTCAAGTCTGCTGACCACAACTGACCAGACTCAAACGTAATACTTTGCCAATTTAAAGCACAATACGCAACCTTTCACATGATATGAAGTTTTTTGAAGTTAAGCATAATTTTCATTAATAAATTTGGTCGTCTTCATATTGAAATCCCGCATCAAAGAAAGCGCTAAATTTTCTTTCGTGGGGCCTTCTGACCACAACTGCCAATTTCAGAAAGTAAAATGTATGTCAAAATAATCTATGGAACATAAGTTTTCATATGGAATAGCGTTTATTAAAATTGAACCAGTAATATGCAGAATCGTATGTTTCAGCTAAAATGTTAGCCGAAAATAATTTGTTTCTTACAGTTCATCGAAGCAGGTCATAAAAGAAGTGCATTCAAACTTTGAGGGAACTAGCTGATTTTCCAGTTAACATTTTTGTTGGATGTTGCTAATAACTCCACAGATACGCATCACCTGACGAAAGAAAATTTATTTTGTTTAATTATTGTAAACATGAAATCGCAAGTGAAGTGGTCGAAGAATGGAAGAAGACCTTTCCAACATCACCTCTAACTATTGTTACCATTTACCAGGCTTTCAAGTGTACCTACTTTTCCTGCTTCATCCTACTTTTCCTGCTTTTCCTCGAAATACTTACTTTTACCTACATTTTGGATATTCTTTAATTAGTAGCAATTTTGATAATGAATGAAACGAAGTGCAAAATGTCGAAAATATCAAGCATCCCACCATCATCACAGTACTCATCCAATCACCCTCAATCCCATTATATTCCTTATAATTATATTATGTCGCATACGTAGTAATGCGACACCAATGCGCATTGATTAGTGTGAAAAAAACTGTAATTTATAACATTTTGCAGTTAGTCATTTTTGAAAGATTATTGTGCGTAAGCGTGATGTTCAGGACTCTCTATTTTCAACTTTCGACGAGAATTGTGTAAAGATGTCACGCAATTCCTGCAAATCTGGAGTTGCATTCCAACTGATGTTTGACGAAACCGAAAATTCGCAAAACCGGATGCAATGTGATTTGCTTGTCAGATACTGGTTAGAAAAAAACGGGTCCAATTCAAGTTCGTTTTTTGAAGGCTCTGATGTTCGGCCATGCCAAAGGTGAAGACAGAGTTGGAAAAGTCGGAATTGGAATTAATTCCGATCCGGAATTAATTCCATTTTTCGTCGGAATTGGAATTGGAATTGACGATATTGAAATCTACTGGAATTGGAATTGACCTTGATAAACCTCAATTCCACTTTTTCGATAGACCTGTGATAAATCTATTTGTACAAAAATTGAAATCACAGTGCTCGGCCGTTGTGTTAATTGCAGAGATTTGAGAGGGATAGATCGACAGAGGTAGCTTTATTCTATTGTTGAATAAAGGGTGTTTTTTATGACTTCGATGGGCCTACAGCCCCGGACAATGTTATTTCAGCGATTAAGCAGGCCATGAAAAGACAATCATCTTTGTTCAATCTGTTATTTAGTTATTTATCAAGTAAGATAATTAATCGAAATAAAACAATTGTTGAATTTAGTTTTAGATAAGACAAGCAAAAAAATTGGAGATTAACTTAATTGTTGTACACACGAAAAACTACTGGTTTTGGAAAGAGGAAAATTGACGCTGCATTAAAGGGCAACAACCCTGTCAGTTCAAATCACAATATAGACAGTGTCAACAAATTATTCTAATAATTAATGATTCAATTAAAATGGCAATTACATGAACTATTATTGAACTTCCAATCACAACAATTAACAATATTAATTTTTAAGACTATAGTTATACAAATACGATACTCAACGATAAAAGAAAAACTTTACACTTACAGTTCACTTCTTAATGTTGAATTCACTTCAATTCGATCGGACTCACCTATACCAAAATAATATCATAAATATCAGTGTCACTTATACCGTCAATCTTCAATCACGCTAGCTGATGTGCTGCCGTATATGCTGCTGTGTTGTTGTTCGCTGGCTGGCAGTGGTTGTTGTTACTTCTGTAGTTATGTGACACCCCGAGAGCCCGGAGTTCTTCTAGCAGCTACTGAAGATGTCGTATGTGTTCTTGTTGTGTCAATTTCTCATCGTTTCTAATTTATACAAATTTTTGAGACTTGACGATAAAACCACTTTCCTTTGAAAATTGAAAGAGTTTCCTTTAATCTGTGCTCGCTTGCTTTCGACCCAATCACATTTCATTCTTATCATGGAATTTTTAATCTCCTTTTTCAACATGGACCAATTAATCAGTTTTCATGATGTCATTTTTATCGTCGTTTTTTCTTGCATCAACAATCACGTTATTCGCACACTGAATTTCTTTCTCCTATCAGTTTATTAATAGATTTATTCGCGTCTCATCTCTCTCTCTCTCTCTCTCTCTCTCTCTCTCTCTCTCCTCTCCTCTCCTCTCCTCTCCTCTCCTCTCCTCTCCTCTCCTCTCCTCTCCTCTCCTCTCCTCTCCTCTCCTCTCCTCTCCTCTCCTCTCCTCTCCTCTCCTCTCCTCTCCTCTTCTCTTCTCTCCTCTCCTCTCCTCTACTATCCTCTCCTCTCCTCTCCTCTCCTCTCCTCTCCTCTCCTCTCCTCTCCTCTCCTCTCCTCTCCTCTCCTCTCCTCTCCTCTCCTCTCCTCTCCTCTCCTCTCCTCTCCTCTCCTCTCCTCTCCTCTCCTCTCCTCTCCTCTCCTCTCCTCTCCTCTCCTCTCGCCTCTCCTCTCCTCTCCTCTCCTCTCCTCTCCTCTCCTCTCCTCGCCTCTCCTCTCCTCTCCTCTCCTCTCCTCTCCTCTCCTCTCCTCTCCTCTCCTCTCCTCTCCTCTCCTCTCCTCTCCTCTCCTCTCTTCTCCTCTCTTCTCCTCTCTTCTCCTCTCTTCTCCTCTCTTCTCCTCTCCTCTCCTCTCCTCTCCTCTCTCCTCTCTCCTCTCTCCTCTCTCCTCTCTCCTCTCCTCTCTTCTCTTCTCCTCTCTCCTCCTCTCTCTCCTCTCCTCTCCTCTCCTCTCCTCTCCTCTCCTCTCTTCTCCTCTCCTCTCCTCTCCTCTCCTATCCTCTCCTCTCCTCTCCTCTCCTCTACTCTCCTCTCCTCTCCTCTCCTCTCCTCTCCTCTCCTCTCCTCTCCTCTCCTCTCCTCTCCTCTCCTCTCCTCTCCTCTCCTCTCCTCTCCTCTCCTCTCCCAGCGTTTGATTCTTTGCTGACCGTTAACTTTCTTTTATTTTTTTCACGAGATATTGAATATCTCGTTTACGAAACGAAAATGGCCTAGGCTGACCGGTTACATATATACATGTAAACTAGAAATATGAACTATGAGCATGAAAACGCACATAGGAACGACGCAGGGAACGGCACACAGGAACAAAGAGGATAGGATAAGGGCACATGGGTTAGATTGAAACGAACAAACGTTAGATACATTAACTTAAGACACTATACGCGACATGCAATTATCGGAATTGAATCTTATTATGGAATTGGAATTGAATTGAACTGTTTCGACTGGAATTGGATTTGGAATTGAAATTTCTGCTCCGGAATTGGAATTAAAAAATTTCAGTGGAATTTTTCCAGCTCTGGGTGAAGATGTCTCTGAAGCTATTATTCAGACTTTGAGAGAAGAAGGACTCTAACTGTCTCTAAAGCAGCTCATAAGTTTAGGCTCAGATGGTCCAAACGTCAACAATCCATTTGGAACAATGTCAACGAGCACAAGAAAGAAATTGGTTTTAGAGGTTTTGTACCAATCATACCCTGCGATGTTCGTAATATTCACAATACCTTTCGAGAAGGAGTGAAGGAGTTCGGAGAGGAAGCTGAACAATTTGTGTTGGATATGTTCTTCTACCTCAAGCATCACCATGTCGAAGAAAAAAATTTTTGAAAACGCAATTGAACACGGACTTTGATGGAAAATCATTCACCAAGCACGTGCAATGTCGTTGGTTGACGCTGATCCCAGCCATGAAACGGGTGCTACATATGATGGAGGCAATTGAGAAATATTTCCTGAAAGATATTCATTAAAAAACTCGACAAAACAAGACTAAGAAAAAATTGGAAGTCAATGAACGCTGGAGAAGAATTTGTCAGAAACTGAAGGACCCGTCAGTCAAGGTTCACTTGCATTTATTGGCGAGTCTGGAAGAAATTTTCATCCCTGTCTTGCTCTTTTTCAAAGAGAGGAGCCGATAATTCACATCCTCTATAAGCAGCTCTCGGAACTGACACGAGCTGTCATGCTTCGGTCTCTGACAGTGGATGCGGACGGGGATAGCAGAGGTCATCATCTTTTACATGTTGATTTACAGGCAAAGGAGAATCAGTTGTCGAATGAAAGGATTGCTGTCGGAGAGCTAACAAGGAATGTTTTGTTGAAAGCGATGAGGCCGGAACAAAGGATAGGCGCAATTGGAAAAATCCGAAGGTGTTGCCATCGCATAATCGATTTTCTCACCACCAGCCGTCTTCCTCTATGGAACAGTATATTGAAAGATCTGGCGTATTACATCATCTATTGTTGAATATGTCTATATCCAGTCAATGTAATTGAAAATTTAACATTTTCTATGTTAATTTGTTGACATAGGTTTTAGCAGTGAATGAATTTAAACCGTTTAACATTAAATATTTGACATTACTCTTTTAACATCACTTTCAACTAAATGTCGGTGATGAGTTGCATTTCTATGCCAAAGATATTCATTTCATGGATATCTTAGTTACATACCTCTGTAAATCTATTGCCTGATTCACTGATATTGTCTGCTTCGAATGTAACTTGTACGGTTGATCGCGATGTCTATATTCAACAATAGCAATGTTAATACTCGTCCATACTCATTGAAAATGTAGAAATCGCTTCGCTCGTTCTACATTTTCATTGTCGTATAGACATCGTATTAACATTGCTATAATGCAACGGTCTGTTCTAGGAGACGACTCAGTAACACCCAATGCACAACATATGCCATTAATTGATGAATCGGAGATCGATGTATTGGCTGACGAGTACAAGCTTCATCAGGTACAAGAAATTCCGGATAAATGGTACAAAGAAACCGAAACATCAGGATACAAGTGAATCGATGCCACGGTATACCGAATTCTCACCAAGTTTGTGCATGGCGTTTTGCCTCTTGCACACGGTAACGTCGACGTTGAGAGAAGCCTATCCCAGAACAAAGACATTGTGACCAGGGAATGTGTGTTATTGTCAGATGAGTCAGTTAGCAGTCTTCGCTTGGTGAAGGATGCTGCTAAAGTCATAGACAAGGGAAATGTGCACCTCATGCCAAGATCGCCGGAATTGCTTATCGCGCCTATTCTGCTCGGATCGCCTCAGAAAAGGAAGAATTAGCGAAGAAGAAGTTTGAGGAAGAGCAAGAGAGAAGATAGTCTTTAGAGAAACGACGGACGCTGGAAGCTTTGGGGAACAGAAAAAGAACACTGTATATCAGAGAATCCGGTGTGGTTGCCGCACAGACTGAGACACAAAACGATTTTTGTTCATCAGATAATCTGTATAACGAAGCGGAAAAACGCCTGCAGGATGCCATCTAATCGAAGGACTTTTCAAAAGTTTGTGTTGTACAGAGACTGATGGAAGTAGCCAAGAAGAAAATGTCATCAGCTCGGGACACGTTGGAGAAAAGGCATGAAGAGATGCAAGAAATTAAGGACAAACAACGGAAAGCTCTGGATAAGTGTATCAAGGCACGAAAATGGGATTATGTTTTGATGTCAGCGTTTTTCTTTTTCAGCAATTTCAAATGATGGTGCTTACATTTATGTTTACATTTTTATACGAGTACAACAGTAAAATTTGCTATACCAGCACATTTTCTCAAAACTTTGACTCGAAATCTGTGTATTTAGATTTACAAGGGTGGGCCGATGTGACAATCTGTGACAGCATGTGACAATTTTTCATCTCAAAATGAAATGTGACAAAATGTGTGTTTTTGCTGTTTGTGTGACAAAATGTGACAAATTCATGGAAAAAATATTCTGACAAAATATGAACATAGTCACAGAGGAGCATTAACTTCGCATGAATGAAATAACGAAGTCATGTCTTCCAGGAGGTCATTATTCTAATGTTCCTTTATTCTTTGATGATGTATGATACTTTCCCCTTTCTTGCTCCAAATGACGACTGTGGTTGTGCCAGGCAAATCGAGCTGCTATTTGTCCGAATTTTTAAAGTTGACTTCGACGTGCTATGTGATGGCCCAATTGCAACATTCAACGTATGTGGCCACATGTTTTTTGATTGTCATGTCCAGATCGTACGAGTCCCTGTGAATGTATACTTCCTATAATGCACGCGCATGTTTACCACTGACCTGAATACAAAACAAAAGTAATAGTAATCGCTATAAAGCTAAGCGGCATCTATTCTTTGAAAACAAAGTTTTCCTGTTTTCTGTGAAATAATGTGGTCTGTGAATTCATATTGTGAAACATATTCCGAGCACGTGTTTATTATGCAATCATGTTGCCATAAGTAATGAATCATGAATGAATTCGAGACTACATGAAGAATCAATTGTAATAAGAATACAAGGTTAGAGTGCATTTTTTCACTTTAAAGAAAGTTAAAGCCTTCTTTGTTTCCTCACTCATAGGTCATGGTATCCATTTCAAATTATTCTCCAACAAACTTTTGCTTGACTTGGGAATCTGCATATTAGAAATGTAGGAGAACGGGGAACATTCGTACATGGGACACGTTCGTTTATTGCAGCTATTGTTCGGTATTGCAGCTTACACGAAAATGGTTAACTGAATTTACTTCTCACGAAGATATGTTAATATCAACCATCATCCCCTACCATGCCTATAAAATTAGCAGTTCTCATGCTATATGCACTCTGTTAGGTCAAAGAGTAACTTTTTGGACCCAATTTGAAAATTTTCATTTTTGTGAGTTTCTGTGCTCCTGACTCATTACGTCGGCCAATCTTCAAACTTTTCACGTTGTGAATTTAAGTTGATGTACTAGAATGATTCATAGTTAAACTTTTGAACAATTGTCCTATGACTATGAGTGCGAGAAAATTCGACTCGAGTTACATCAAACGACATGGGGCACATTCGTTCAGTCATCGGTGGGACACATTCATACAATACCTTTTTAATAAGATAAATATAATCTGAAATGCTGCGACAGTAAATTATTGGTTTGTACCTTAGTTTTCGACATAGCGCACAACGTGCCTAATCTGAGCTATTTTTAGCATACCTGGCAAACCCTGAGGATAATTTTGGCTTGCATGGACGTCTATAAGGTCACTGAGCGTAAACGGAGGTATTTTTTAGTATCCCAGGGATCCCTACGAGTACGAATACTTTCGACTTGATTGGATGTCTATAGATTACATAAGGCTGCAGTAAACTATTCAGTTTCATTCTCTTTGTGCTGGGCGGCCATGTAGAGGCGGGAAGTCTTGGCGGCCAGCAAGAATGCTTAGTCATCGTTGTGCAGATTGGAAGTCGTCTCCTTGCGCGTGCACTTTCCCGCTGCGACCACTTGGTCTTGGTGGTCATCAAGATTTTCACAGGCGCAAAGTCGGCCAAGATGTCGCGGCGACCAGTAAAATACATTACAGCCCCCATACATTGAAGTAGCTTCCCCAAAGTCCTTCATTAATTTCAGTTGCTTTAATATAGAACGATCGGTTGATTCTCACGAGATATTGATGCGAAATGGCAAAATCTGACTTTGACGTTGAAAAATTTATGATCGAGATATAAATTAAATCGAATAATTAAATTAAAGTCGATTTATAATCTGAAATAATTTTCATTATTGATGCATAATGAAAACAAAACATAGAATAATCGATTCAATTTGAGCAACAGCGGATGAATCCATAAACGTTTGACATTCTTTTTTCGGTATTTCTTTGGGAGACAATAAACTGCTGTAACCTCTTCCTTATTCATTTTACAAGTGACCTCGATAGGCAGCTGTCGCAGCTGCTTTCATGGTCGTGTATTTTTTTTGTGCGCGCACGCCCGTCATATTTGCTGTTCAAATATTACGTTTCAGTATATTATGTAATATTGTATTATATTACATGTTACCATAATAAGCTCCAGAATAACAGAGGATTTAACATGATGGCCGAAATGAATGGCCTTTAGACATGATGAGAATTGCTGACTACGTACCAGTTAAAGACGGTGTGTTGCAAAAAGTTCATAACGATCGATTTTGTATACATTTTAGGAGAATGATGTCTGGTTTTGGCTTTCTTACAATTACAGGCCGATTAGAGCTTGCTTGTAGAAATTCCGCATACCGGTGCATTATTATGAGCATATTATTTTACCATATTCAAGAAATTTTAATTATTTTGGTGCTCGTCTTCTTCTTTATTTTAATACATCATTGGCGGCAATGGCGATTAATTTGATAAAAACCACATGTACAATTGTATAGTGTAGATATGTGTATTGAAGGAACAAACCTTAGTGTGTAGTATACAATTCCATTTTTTCTACTGTGTAGGGGATAGGCCTATATTATAACCAGTACATTGTGAAACTCATTATGCACATCAAGAAATTTCAGAGTAAGGATTCACAAAACCCTTCCTCATATCATCACATTTTGAAATAATAGAAGGCTCAGAAAAGTTGTAATTCTTGCTTGATATGACTGCCAAGAAAATGTTACGAACACCAGCGAGTGAGTGAGTGGCGTGCGTGTTGTGATATAACTTCGCACACACCAAAACACACATCGCTGTCTGGCTGTCATTCTGTGTATGTACTATGCAGTGAGGAATGCTGAAGAGAGAATGATGAAATCATCAGGTGAACTAATTTTCGTGCGCCTGCTATTTTCTTTAATAATGATTAGAATGACCAATATTATGGGGAAAACTTGTGCGTAGTGATCTGAATTCTTCGAATCTGAAGCAATCGTGGCAGTCGAAGCACTTCGATAGAATTCACGGCAATCCGCAACCGACGCACGACTTCTTCCCTATCTCCATAACCGACGCACGACTTTTTCCCTATCTCCATAAGGTATTAGGAATTCCTTTTTGCCCACTTACTAAGTTCTCGCATGTGCCATCTATTTGAATTAGTCTTCTCTCCTAATAAACTGAAGCAGTAAAACAATTTAATTCTGTGGGCGGGAGGTTTTGTCTGCGACGCTTTATGAAACATAAAATTCTGCTGGTTACATTCTCAAAAGGCTGGAAGTTTCGCCTGCGGCGCTTTGACTCAATATGGTTTAGTTCTAATTAATTACTATCTGTGGCCTTAGTGCATTAATAATACAATATACTTTTAGTCTCAGCATGGGGCTATAGTGTGCAAGCGCATAAAGATTCACAACTATTTAAAGTTGACTTTTGGATTACTTGTAATCATATGAAAACTGAAAATAGACCCCAGATAACAAAAGTAACGTATGGGCCCCCCATAGAAGAGATCCTCCGGATGACAATGCGTTCTCATCCCTGTATGAAGCATATCCTGGGCCCTAAGTGTCAGTAAATTTCTAACTCAGTGTTACGCAGTCACCATGCGTAATCACAAACGGCTACACATTTGTCATAGATACTTAGAAGATATCTAGAGATATTTAGAATCTACACCATGATTTTGGCCACTTCATTCCCTTCTCGGTCTCAGATTTCTACAGCTTTTTGCACCTTTAAAATCACGAAATACCTTATGATGCGTTTGTAATGTGTTGGCCGAGTTGGCGAGATGTACGTCAACGTGACGTAGATTACGATACGTTTTCATAGGTGGGGCTCATTTCATCGACACTATATTGGTTCATTTCATCGACAGGTGGATGGTTTTCGCTCAAGAGCATCATGCGTCCATAGATAGTTAAAGACATAAACTAACTCACTAATTCATGGACATCAATCTTTGATGTCCTTGTTATTTATCAGGGACTCCTATGTCTTCTGACCCTGGACCGATGATTGACATTGATAAACCGACCTGCCGATGAAATGACTCAAGTCCATGATATCTACGTGTCGATGAAATGACCCTGTTGAAGAAGTGAAACACAATCATATGTTGGCCGATGTAGGAGACGACAGCGTGACGTAGATTATGATACGTTTTCATAATGAGAGCAATGCAGTGGACAATTACAACGCAATGGTGTAACAGCGAAGAGAGGGATGAGAGGAATGCGATGAGAGGGACAATTGCAAGAACAATTACAACGCAATGATGTAACAGCGAAGAGAGGGATGCGACTGCAGTATTCCTTTTTGAACTCTCGTTTACTCGTCGTTGTGCTGGTATATATTCACGCTCAGACAAAGGTTGTAAGCACGGGCCTGAAACCCTGTTTGTGGAAAACATCGGGAATAACTTGAATGATTTGAATGATGTCCCTCGTCAATCCCGGGCTTGAGTCTCCTAACCCTGGATCCTGATTTTGTAGACGAAAATTGATTATACTTTGATCGATGTGGTGGTTATATATTTCTTATAGATGTCTTATAAGAATTATATCTTATAAATTCTTATAAGATATCTTATTCTTATAGATTTCTTATATATCTTTTAACCAAATATCATATTATGAAACCTTCATTTCTAATCCATTGTGAGTCATAATTTTGAGGCACATGTACTCATTTGCAAATTTGTGCTTTAGCTTACAGGTGGAAATAATTGATCATTAGTATCTGAATGCCATTTCTATTTTGTGTGTATGTATAAAAGCTGAGTAAAGTTAATAGATTTTGATGATGATCATGAAAAGTAATTATGCCGTAGCTGGGAGGCACTTGATTGATTCCGCCCGATTAATCGTTCGATTTGAACGGTTGTAAATGTTTGAGAATCGCATGTGTCAAATCCCCATATTTAATTTCCTCACCACACTATTAATAAGTTTGAGACTTTTAATTTGAAGACCTGTCATGCTGTGTAAAGTATGAACCGTCAAGCAGTCTGGCCATCTGATCTTCACCGCCTGTAGACTTTTTCACAGCACTTGGAAATTGCTCGATTGCACAAAACGTGTGCAGCATGTCTTAAACTGACAAGCCCCCTGATAAAGAACCCTCTTAACTGATAAGGCCCTATTCGTCTTCTTTATGCTTGTTTCTATGAAGAAACGCCCCTCATTCATTTACTTCTTTTAAATCATCATTTCGACCGATTTTCAGATAATTGCTTGCATTTTCTCATTTGCAGATCACAGATTTTTCATTTGTAATTCATTTGAAGGTAGCATCCAAATGGCTGCTGCTTGCGATACCGGTAAGTTTCGTTTATTGTCTATATGGATACACAGAAAATGTGATTTAGCACTGTCTCATTTCCTTCCATTTCCTCCATTCCTTTCCTTTCAGACTCTTGGAAAGTTTTTATTTCCGCAGAAAGTGCTAATCTGGACAAAATTTATCTGTTTTCACCGGACACTCCACTTTATCAAATATTGGAGAGTTGGAAAAAACAGTGTGGTGCCTTTGGAAATTATGTATTTAAATCAGATGACAAGACAGAAGAGTATGACATCGACTTCACCCTCCGAGAAATTGGAGAGACGAAGGAGGGATCGAGAAAGGTATTATTCTGTGTCGATCTATCAGATTTTCCAACAGCACCAGAAACTCGAAACATTTATATAAAGATCAATGGACGATGCAGACACTACTCTGTGAGACCGTATTATCGCTTAAAAAGTATAGTTCCAAATTCAAAAAACATGATTTTCCAGCATAATGGAATATGCTTGGACAAAAGAAAAACTATTCGACAACTAAAAATTCCTGAAAATGGGTTGATCACAGGAATAAAAGCCATTTCTGTGCAGTTAGCGGATGTTTCTTCAAGAGAAGTTCATTTACCTGATGAGGCAGTTACTTGTCACCTAAAAAAGGAGCTGAGAAGTTTTGAGAAAAATGATTTCCTTTTGAAAACTATGGATACATTTCTTCGTGAAGATGAACTTGTTGGTTTCAAAGGCCCATTAGAGATCATCAGACCTGAATGTAAGGTCACTGTAGGTAATCAAACCTTCCACTGGTGTGTCAATGGAGGAAAATTTGATTTTCAAGATCTCACTGGTTACTTGGCAAATGTATCAGGAATCAGCAGACGGGAGCTAGCGCGTCTCACTTACACATGTGAAGGATGTGGAAGACGTGTCAAGAAGGATGAACAAGGGTGTCAGCTCCTCAACATAGACTGTTGTCGATCACGGTCAATGACGTTGAAGACCGAGGAGATAAGAGAAGGTGATTATTATCATGCAAAGACATAGCTAACTACCCTATAATCTTATGCAATCCATAGAAGCTTGTAATATCATAAACCATTAGTAGCTAGTATTTTGTGGTATTCTTAATTTTTATGACTATATCCCTGTTGTCGAGCATGGACTCGAATAAGACCACTTATCTTAGAGATTGAACTGTCAGGCTAGATTATCTAGTATTTTGATTGTATTCGAAGTACGATCTGAATCATGGAGATGAGATATTTCACATATTTGTGTACATGAGACGAACAATATAAAAACTCATATAGAAATTGCAATACTGAAGCAATATAGAAAGCCATAGAATTACATGCAAAATTGCATATACAGGAGCTACAATAGCCAACTATTTAAATGCCTATCTGTGGTACTATTCCATGTATTCGGTTCACCATTGACCTACTTGTTTAATTAATAAAAACGAAGACGCGGTCAATAATAAATTGTATTGAATAGCTTTCGACTACGTCTTTGTCAATTCAATAAAACATAGCAATAAGAAAAGAACTTTAATACAGTCCTTAAAACAGTCCATAAAACGATAATATACTCCTACGGTATTTAGAATAAAATTAGCTTACGGGCCGAAAATTTTTTGCTACATTTTATTAAATATCCGTCCTAGCAGCGTTAGTTACTTTATGAATACCAATGATACGCTCATGGAAATATGACTCAGACTTTCTACAGCGTTTAAAGCCCAATATCAGTGATATACAGGGTTGCCAGCTGTCCGTTTTTTCGACGGACGTTCGTTTTCCCGAAGTGCGTCTGTTTTTCTTCAGCATTTTCTCTTCTGTCCGTTTTTTAAATACGGACGTTTTTGATACCATTATTTATGTATTGTGATGTACAACTACTCATTATTTTTGTCCTTTGATTCAGATGAAGCCTCTATAAATCTTTCTTCAATCGGTAGCACCTGTTTTTTGAGTTTGTATAACTCACTGAATAGTATTCTGGATAATTATTCAGTTATCAAGGTATGCTTTTTACACCATCTTACCAGAAAGCCGTCTCGAGTTGCATCACAGTAGAGATTTCAGAGGATATGTGGATACCTTTCTGATTCCTTTGTTGAGGTTCTTCTTGTGTTCTTGGAAGACGCATTAGAGATAATTTACAAATTTGAGTTATTCTTACAAAAAACAAGAGCCAATTGGTCATTTTTTTGAAGTAAAATAACTCTTGTCTACTTTGCTTGGTCGCTGCTGTATTCCTCGTGTGGCAGAGAAAGTGAGAAACGGAAAGTTCAAAGTTTTGAACATTTCGAAGATTTTCTTATTAGAGAACCAAACAGTGGTCCATCAATGAATGTGACAGAAGATGATGATCTGAAGAAAGTTTATCAGGTTGCACGGGATTTTTATGTCTCTGTTTCGAAAAATCTTATGCATTATTTCTACTTTAATGATAGGAATATTCGTAATCTGTGAAAGTATTTATCATCTCAATTTTTTTGTGAGAGAAAAATCATAACACGAGAGTGCAGTCAAGAACTTTGAAGGACTTCTCTATCTTCTCAGTGTCTGTGGAATCATAACAGAAGCTGATGGTTCTCCTGCACGAGATGAATTTGTGAAATTTTTGACTGATCCTGATGTTACTAAGCTCATGAATATTAAGTCCACAGCAGTTCTTTCCAATTCGCGTAGAATCGATCACCTCTTTCGAGATGTGTTTCTGATTCCTGATTTAGATGATTCAATTCGATATCCACAGTTGTCAGTCATTTTTAAGGTAACGCTGTGTATCCAACCACATTCGGCAGACATCGAAAGAAATTTCTCTATAAACAACAGCATTTTGACTTGTGATGTCGGAACAGCTATTGAGCGATAGAAAGCGATAGATTATTGCCAGCCACGTGAAAAATGTTGGTGGTTGCGTCCACATGAATGTTCCAGATGAGCTGTATGAAATGGCCGCTGAAGCACATAGAAAGGTGAAAGAACGCCGTGAAAAGATGAGCGCACCAAATAAACGCAAAGAAACCATTCAGAGACACCAAAAGGCGCTGTCTGCTGTACAGCAGAAACGAATGGCTTCACAGATAGAATTTGAAATCGCAGAGCGTAATGCTCACAACTGTTAAGTGCTATGTGCTACCACATTAAAAATGGCACAGAAATACCGGAAGCGGGCAAAACTATAGCGATTGAAGATAAAGACGTCACTGAATCGAAGGAGATTCGCAGCTGAAAAAATTGATCATTACTTACTAAATTTTGATGTTGCATGGTTGCGATTTATTGCCATACCGGTTTCAAATACCGGTATAATAAAGTATTCTCAACAACTAACGTGAACCAAAGAACTAATGAAACAGAAGAAAGAAGGACATTTTTGGAAATTACCATACACTGCTTGCTCAGCCGCTGAAATTAAACAGCGTACTCACAAAATCAATAAATTTTGAAAAACAGCAAAATTATGGTAGCCTTCAATACTTGGAAAAGTCAAAACTTAATCCGCAACAAAGATCCCATTAAGTTCGAAGAGTCCTCCTCAGTTGTGTACGAATACTTTTGTGAACGATGCCCCGATCGTTACATCGAAGGAACTCGACGGCAATCGCGAAAAAGAATTCTAGAGCATATTACAGGGAAACCAGCATCAGAAATTTCTATGCATATCCATCCACCTAATGACAAAAACTTCAAAATATTAACAAAAACAAAACACACAAGAATAGCAGAATCACTCATCATAAAATCACGCCAAAACCTCAAGAACAATCAGACATCATCCGAACCTTTACATTTATTTTAGTTGGTGACCAATTCTATTTCTATGTTTGCTGACAGATATTTCTCTGTCAATGCGTGGCTCATTCTATTTCCATGCCCACTGACAATTTTAATTTGTACTCCTGCCTTGCGACTGTCCGGATCTCTTTTTTAAATGTGTTCATCGATTTCATGTCCAAAATTTTAAATGTCCGTTTGTTGTATTATCGCCACTGATGATGGATACCACGGTATTTGAAACTGGTATGGCAATAAATCGCAATCATGCAAAATCTTTACGGCTTCTAGCTTGCAATAAATTTTGATGATCAAGTATTAGAGAAAATTGATTCAAGCGACTGAAAGACAGTAATAGATCTGTTGGAAATAATTGACATCTAGCAGCACTGACTATTTCTCTTCAACTAAGTAGAATGAACTTAGATTTTCTGTAGACGAATTCTATGTTATTGCTGAATACATAAATTTGTTTTTAGTTACTGCTGTTGGTTTACCTATGTACTCTACTAATACTAGAGAAAATTCAACTCGGTGGGACTGGTACTATTCAATAACAAAAACCAGCCTGTACTAATCTCCACAATGTATGGACAATATATGTATTAAACGTAATGCACGCACGAGTATATGTATTTAGATATGCGTGCAACTATCGAGCGTTTGGTGGATATAAAAGCTTCACAAATTGCTACGTTGACTTGATAGTGATGATAGATTGTAAAATATGTGTTTACCTACTTATAGTAAGTGATATATGTTCTACTTCAGCACAGGCGTGCTTCATGTATATTGTACTTTATTATTAAATACATGATTATACTTTTATCGTAAGAGTCAATTTCATAACCGTGGGAGTTAGGTATTTTTCCTTGTTATGGGAAGATTGATCGTCATAGGCCTTGCAAGTACCGGGTAATATACATAAGTATTCTGCTCTGCTTTTGTGTGGGATGGTCTTTGTAGTATTTCTTATTTTCAAGGGTAAAATCAGTGTTAATACAAGCTTCAGAAATAAAAGTACGTGACCGTTCGTTTTTTCATTTTTTGTGCTGGCAACCCTGGATATATCATACACGTATTGAAACAATTGTGCCTGTTTGTAATTTTATAAATAAAAAGCGCACAGAATGCTTTCGAAGTCATAATAAAGTAGTTAATTGAAATTAGGAAGAAAAATGTAAACCTGACATGTTTCGACTGGTCTTGTCAAAGGTAACCCAGCATGTGAAATTACATTGAAAGATAGACATTTTATAAGGAGAAAGTTGAGATGTAGAAAGAGGAGAAAGAGAGAAAGTTTGACTTGTATCTCAACTTTCTCCTTCCTATAAAATGTCTATCTTTCAATGTAATTTCACATGCTGGGTTACCTTTGACAAGACCAGTCGAAACATGTCAGGTTTACATTTTTCTTCCTAATTTCCATATACGTATTGTAAAATAAACACAGATACGTCCCGACAACCCCGCTATACGCAAATGATGGGTTCGAGGAAAATGGTACTTAAGCGAATATACGCATATTGGGCTAGGAACAAATGGGAAATTAGGTGTTGCTGACTTAATGATTTTGGAGCTCAAATAGATGTACAGGGTGGCGCACGTAAACCGCCGGATTTTAAACTTTTATTACTCCTCAAATATTCATCCGATGAAATTTCGACTCATGCTAGTTTGGAGTATAGGATTTTTGATGATCATACCTGTTGTACTGAGAATTGTCAGAAAATTCTGATTCTATTGACCGAATGACATGTAGTAGAATTGACATGCCAACAATGTATCTTAACATGTAAAATTTAATGATAAACTTTTCCCTTTATTTCCCCACGTCTTTATCAATATTGACCAAAACGAATAAAGGTTAATGTCATAGAAAACATTTATTAAATGAAAAACAAGAAAAAAGTGTTAGTAGTCATCGAACTTCAACGTGTCCTCCTCCATTTTCGAGGACGGATTCGAGTCGCTTTTGGTAGGCCAGAGCAGTTTCTCGACACATCTCAGTTGTCACTTTTTGAAATGCTTGTATGATGCGGTCCTTCAGGTCTTGCATGGATGTTGGCCGTGTATGGTAAACCTTGGACTTGACAAAACCCCACAAGAAGAAATCGCAAGGCGTCATGTCAGGTGAACGCGGTGGCCAGGGCATGTTAGGAGATCCACGTCCCATCCATCTGTTAGGCATCTTCTTGTTCAACCACTCACGCACAGGAAGTACCCAGTGTGGAGGTGCACCATCCTGCATGAATAAAATGCTCCTACCTCTTCTGTCCGACTGCAACGCTGGCCAAAATTCCTCCTGTAGCATCTTGAGATACCGATCCTTGTTGGCGGAGGTGTTGAAGAAGAACGGTCCGTAGAAGCCTGATTGGCTGATTGCCGCCCAGACGGTGGTGCGTGGCGAGTGCATAGACTCTTGTTTGATCCAGTGAGGGTTCTGGTTGGCCCAATAACGACAATTGTGGCGATTCACACCACCATCCAGATGGAAGTGAGCTTCATCGGACCAGGGTAGTTCCACTAAATGGCTCGGAAGCCACCACCTCGGTTGGCTTGGATGCGCTGTAGCTCCTTTTCTGCGAACTCCACTCGGTTTTCCAGATCTTCTTCGTGTAATCGCTGCACCACCTGCACCTTGTACGGATGCTATCCATAGTCATGGAGGATGCTCTGGATAGTGCGGCGACTCACTTGAAGTGCATTAGATGCACGACGCGTAGATGTGTTTGGGTCCTCCTCGAAGTGCTGCACAACTCGTTCCACATTCCACTCCGTTCGTTCAGAAGATGACCGGTCCCGCTTGACAGTCACCACACCACCACTGGTCAACAGGTTTGTGTGCCAGCGCTTTATGGTACGGGCATCCGGTGCTCTCGCGTTCTTGCCATACTCGGAATGATAAAGCCTTTGTACCTCCACTGGACTCTTGAGGCATTCGTACCAAGCCGCGCATTTTGCTCGTTCTGCAACCGAATAATCATCCATTCTTCTATGTTCGATTCTTTTCAGATAGTGATTTAATCGTCGAATGGTATTTTATATGACATAGAAGTAACTGAACAATATTAACTTCAAGACTGCGCACAATTCGTTGTGCAGAATACGATTCATGTTAAGTTAATTAACTTGATCTAGATTTTCGATGTCAACAAAATGAGTACATGTCATTCGGTCAATAGAATCAGAATTTTCTGACAATTCTCAGTACAACAGGTATGATCATCATAAATCCTATTCTCCATACTAGTATGAGTCAAAATTTCATAATCGGATGAATATTTGAGGAGTAATAAAAGTTTAAAATCCGACGGTTTACGTGCGCCACCCTGTATCTTTAAAAAATCGCTATTTCAAACTTCGAATTGAAAAATAAAAGAGCTGCTTTAACTTTTTATCATATTTGTGATATTTTGCGTCCTTAAATGTACTGTACGTGCGCAACTGCGCGTACTCATATGAATTTATTTGCACATGCAAAATGGACACATTGTTGATACATTTTAATTACATTAGACATTGCAGAGTGACAGTTCGTTTGGGCATTTTCTAGTATGTCCGCAGACTTGAACAGTTTTAGCGCTAAAATCATAAGCACCAGTAGACACTGTGTTTCGTCTTCCAATAACACATCAGTCAATAATTGATCAATAGTAATAATCAAATCAAATCAAATCACGTTTATTGAAATTCACAAAGGCGGTGAAAGTTTACAAATCCATCATAAGATAAGGATAAAAAGTATAAGTAAAAATTATGCATGGAAGCACAGCACAAAAAAAGCATGAAATATTAGCGACCGTACTTAATAAAAGATTCGCTGTAACGACGAGTTGAAGCATAGGGTGCGGTAATTCTGTATGGATTTCTACGACTTGTACATCTCTCTTTGAATAAAACACGCAAAGGATGATCAGTATTGACTTCAATCTGCCTGAACAAACGATTACAGAGACTATCAACAGCATTAGATAAGTCAGAATATTCACAATTGGGAAAAAAACCGTGCAGCACGACTCTCAACTCTCAACAATTTACGAAACAAATATTTTGGCAGATTACAGAAACAAGGAAAAGAAAAGGTTAATAAAGAACGAATAAAACAAACGTAACATTCAAAAATTAGTTCTTCGGAGCAATTTGCTCTCTTCAGATTGCGTAAAATGAAAATTTTACGATAACATTTAGCAGTGGTAAGTCTAACATGTTCATTCCATGAAAAATCACACGAGAATGTAACACCGAGCAATTTTACTGATTGTAATGTTTGAATAGTAACACCACTTTCGGAGGCAATTTCAGTTAAACTCAAATTCTTCTTGGTACAATAATTCATAATGCAACTTTTCGAAAAGTTTATGTTAAGACCGACAGATTGAGACCACCTCTCTACATTAGTCCATTCCAACTGCAGACGATCTTCACTATCATAACGCACATAATACAGTAATGTTACGTCATCAGCATATTTTACCATTTTTGAATTCTCACAAATTGGCTGGAGGGCGTCGATGACAACAGAAAATAAAATAGGCCCGAGACAGCTACCTTGGGGCACTCCACTAGATATATCACACCAATCCGACAACGCATCATTAACTCGAACACGTTGTTTGCGCCCACAGAGAAAGTCTTTTACAAACACTAGAGCCTGGCGCGGAATATTCAAACTGACAAGAGATGACAAAATTGATTGAAATGTTAGGCGATCAAAAGCTTTAGAAAAATCCGCCGCAACTACCCGGACTGCTCCAGGCTTACGATCCAGATAACTAAGGATGCTATCATTTACATAAGTCAAAGCAGTGGAAGTTCCTTTGCCCATACCCGGTACATAGGCAAACTGCATACCATCAATCTTACTGAGTATGTACGGTAATATCCAATTAGATAGTACTACACGTTCCATTACTTTAGAAAGCACAGGTGTGATAGATATTGGACGGTGATCAGACAAATTCGTAGCTTTAGCACACTTTGGAATAGGCACAATATCACAGAATTTAAAGAGGGAAGGTATTCGACCAAAACCAAAACATTTATTGAAAATAAAAGCAATCGGACCGGCTAGGATGCTAGAATTATCACGATACACCCAAAAAGGGATACCATCGGGTCCGCCATTACCCTTCTTCAACTTTTGTAAATATTGATCTAATTCATAATCCTGCACAGTAAGGGTATGATCAGGCAAAGATTTACACACATCATAATTGAAATGAATAGAATCATCACCATCTTGGAATACAGAAGCAAAGTATTGATTCAACTCATCCGCTGAGAAGGCAATGGATGAATCGGCACGATTATTCCTTGAAACATTCCGAATGCGATTCCAATCATCCCTAGAATGACAGGAATCATCAACTTTCCTTAGATAACTGGACTTCAAAAACGTAGAATACCTGATCACTTCCAGTCGAAGCTTCATGTACTTCTGCTGGTCTTTCTTGCAGAAAGCACGATCCCTTTTATCAATTAGAATTTTAAGTTGTCCATCCAACCATGGGGGATCAGTATTCCTGAACCGAACAGTGATCCAAGGAAAACATGTATCGAACACATACCATAATACATTTTGAAGCGCAATACTTGCCACTTCAAGATCCTTAATATCGTAAATTAGGTCCCAATTAATGAGAGATAGAGTCCTTGTGAATGAAAGCTTGTTAGAGACACTGAAGTTCCGAATTCTCTTTTTCGTCACCTGAACCGCCTTGACACATATAGGATTCCAAAAGACAACGGAATGATCTGACTTGCCAATTGGCGCAGATACTTTGGCTAGCACATCACTATCAATGTTAGTAATAATTTGATCCAAAATGCGATTCCCTCTTGTTTTTGAATGTACCATTCTCTTTAGATTATACGTATTTTCCAAATCGTCCGTGTTATTTATAAGATCATTCAAATCTCCACAAAAAATAATTTCTGTGGTAGTAGGATTGCACGTAGAAATAGAGAATGCGTGCTCAATTACGTCCATCACACATGATATCGCCTCAGCATCTTTGTCGTCATTTTTCCAGAAGGGATGATATATTGCAATAATTACCAATTCCATCTCAGGAACGAGAACGGGGAGTATTTCACTACTGCATGTCATCAAAGACGGGACATCCACAGACTGAATCTCCACATAATCAAGATATGTGCGAAAATAATATAGAATACCTCCACCGTTCTTATTGCGGTCTTTTTAATAACACATCATTGGGCTCATAATGGCCCAAACTAGCTTATAATATTCGGAATAGTTGAGCAACCTAAACGACGGTTCAACAGGCTACATGCGCCAATTTGCTCTGACTTCGCCGTACGGCTGGAACCATGAAAGATTACATAAAGCCGGTTTGCATGGGCATAAGAAAATGGCATTATTAGATGTTTCTCCGCTTTATTTTTCACAACATAATCATGCGAAACTTCAAATTAAGAGAGATGAAATCGAACTTTGTATTCTTTTTAGCGAGGCAATGATTACGCAAAATGAGGTATATTGAAGCGTGCTTTGCATGTTATTAGGGTTTTTCGCATATCGAAATGTTTGATTTCAAGTTATTTTCAATGAATCTGGTGTCATTGCATTCATGGAAAATAGTGTGAAATAATATCAGAATACAGTAATACCTCGGTAATACGTAACTCCGACAACACGTAAAGCACGAACATCCATTTAACTTATCTCTGTTCGATTAAGTACAACTTCAATCAGAAAATCCTGATTTTGTAATCTAGCCTATCTGGAGACTGATTACCAAAATTTAAAAATTTCTGTTATGAAATTGCATATCTCAGGATTCAGTCCAGAATTATGTTGCAATTACAGGTGTTGAATTATAAACATTACATGCATAATGTGCGATATGGTTGTAACAGGAAGGCACGGAATCGATTGAGTTTTGTCATTTGAACCGCTTTTTACACTTCACTTAGTATTCTGATATTGGATGGCGCGTTTATGCATTCCAAGGTTTCACGGGTTTGCTTGATCAACTTCCTGGTGCATATCCAGTGTTTTTTCAAAATCACCCGAAGTTTAATTCGTAATCAAATGCAAGTCTTCGATTACAAGACCTTTCAATACTAGATGTATCACTGATTATCCAATCTATTTTTTCGAAATGATTAATTTGCATTTGCTTAGTGTGTTAATGATTCATAGAACAGGAAGAATTTCGTCATCTATGAAATATCCATTGAAGAGGTTCAGGGTCAAGGGGCGGCAACTTTTGAAAGAGAGATCGTACTTAGACGAATAACCGAAATAGACCTGCGACACAGGTTATGTTTTAAGCCACATTCCACACTTCCTTTAACAATTCTCAAAATACTCATAAGCCATGAGAAGTAAGTAATGAGCCTTCAGATATACGAAAAAATGAAAAAAAATCGGACATGGCGCATCTTGGGGTAAGCGTACAAAATGCCAATAGCTTTCGCTATATTGTTTACATTTTGTGTTCCAAATTGCAGCTTGTCGCTTATCCTGCGTTCCTTCGGTCATATAATGCATCAAAAACTTGCCACTTAAGTTTCACTTTTTCTAGTCTATCTGTGATCTGTAAGCATTTATGGATCATTTATTCCGTGGATCTGCACCCTAAATTAGTTGATTATTGCTATAACAAATGTCTTTCTTCCTCGCTCTGTCATTATCAAGAGCATTAAAAAATACCTGCAGAATATCTGTAATTCAATATCAGGATTATTATTAAGATTTTTATGCAATATCTATAAATCAGTCATGGACAGAAAAGATGCATCTCCTTCTAAAAGTAATGTCATAATTCTGTCAAATTTATCGATTCTAGCTGTCTACGACTGGGACAATTTTCGGATCTTCAACTCGACAGAATAATTGCTAAAATAATTTCAAGGATAAATTACTTATCATTAAAGAAACTTCCATTCTGTCGTAGCGGTTTTTGTCATGATCATGCTGTAACTGCTATTTAGCTTCGACAGATACCTACAGTGACGGCTCGTCCATTGTGGCAGGTGGAGCAGCAAATGCTGAATATTTCCGCAGCCTTTAAATTTGATAATCCTGAACTGTAATGAACGAATAGTCTAACAAATATTAAGTCAAGCATAAAGCCGAGACTTCAGTTAAAGACATAGCATCAATGGAAGTGAATATTAGTCGGGCAAAAGCCGTGACGGAAAGCTCTGAAAAACAAACAAAAAAAGACTTATTTACCTTACTAATGAGATTATCGTTTATATTGTATTTATCCATAAGTTCGTGAATCTGTTTAGTAGTTCTGTCATCAACGAAATCTAATTTCAATTTAGTTTTATACTCGATGCGTTGTTTTTTCTTATTCCGATTTTTTGAATTTTTGTTTTCACGGAAATGCTCTTCAGTAAATCCATTATTGCGACAGTTATTTTCAATTTACTAATAGCCACTTTTATTTTCAGAATCACAGCATCTATTTTGAACATAATTTACACATTTTATTTAGTTTCTAATATAGTTTTATGTGATTGGGTAAATAGCTGTTCTTGTTCAAATAAATCCCCGAATGATGCTCTTTGACATACCACCAATACTCAACAAAATTGTCCTTTTCTTCGATGCTAATGTTCAAAAAGTTTAGAACTTCTGTAGGAATTTCAATGGTAAATTGGATATCATTGCTCACAGAATTGAACACTTCCAAAAGGTTTGTGTTGTTCTGAACACACAGCCTGTTCTGAAGCTCGCCAAATCAAATTGCTAGAACCAAAAATGAATAGAAGAAATGAAATGATTGACTTCTAATTTAAAGCGTTTTATCAACTCCATATGTGCCATGTACACTGCCTCGTACATAAACTGTCATCATGTATGTGCGCGTGTATACGTTGGCCTTGACAAAGGACGAAGTCCGAAGCGTCGGCACTGAATTGTTCTATAATTGAATAATAATTCTATTATTCGTCATTTTCGTGCCATATCTTTCTGAAGGTATCTCTCACTAAACCTATAAGATTAAAAACATAGAGTAAGTATATTTAGTACAGTCGCATTAATGAAATCCCCATTCTGTATACAGTTAAGATTTTACTAAGTGAACTCGAGTTGAGACCCAGTGCCTCATGTGAGATATACAAATTTTTACACTTTCTCAGAAGTTTACACGGATTTGACTGATCATGATAGCAATGCAGAAGCAATACTAGTGTTTTACAAATCCTCCGTGGCATGTCAACCTTGGAGAGGTAGTAGTTCGTTAAATTAGCAATTCGTTGGGTCACTATTACTTTGATGCTCAGCCTTAGTGATTAGAGTATTTTCTTAAGCGTGATCATATCACAAACTACCCGCTACTGATAGAGCAAAATATCATAATCAAAGACAATTATCATAGTTAACTTTAAAAGATGTAAATGGGTCCACGTTACTATTCAGATTCAAGAAATGACGCATGAATTTAGGGTATCATAGAATTATGCCGCTGGAAATTGAATTAAAGCTCGAAATCTCAGCTAAGAAGCACAATAAGATATCAACCTTTTCATGAAGACTAGAATAATACAGTTCATGAAATTTCCTTGATAATTAGCTTAATTTCCGCTTAATTATGGTCACTCATACCAGTAAAAGCAAGAACACTTTTCAGTGTGAACTCCGTGTTTTTATTTTGGTCAAGCAGTCAAATAATAAAATAAAATCAAAATTACCGAAATTTTCGGCCTCTTGGCCCTTGTCAACTGTTGATGTTTGCATCACCCTTACGTGCATATCCAACCATTAAATAAGGCCATCACTGGTCATAGATCAGCAGTGAACATGGCTAACAAGAGGGTATGACGTCATTTCTTGTTTCCTATTAATCTTAGGTTTTAGACTGTCAATATATTTACATTCGTCGATAGTAGTATCACGAGAGTTAGTTTTCTTTGATAGAATCTCAATTTAAAAATTATCTATGCTGGTATTATTTCCATGCAACAACGTATGCAGCGCTAGCGCATTATTTTCGTTTCTTTTATTTATAGCGCTTTTTTAAAAAATTCGCCACCATGAACACAAAAGCGCTATAAATAAAAGAAACGAAAATAATGCGCTAGCGCTGCATACGTTGTTGCATGGAAATAATACCAGCATAGATAATTTTTAAATTGAGATTCTATCAAAGAAAACTAACTCTCGTGATACTACTATCGACGAATGTAAATATATTGACAGTCTAAAACCGAAGATTAATAGGAAACAAGAAATGACGTCATACCCTCTTGTTAGCCATGTTCACTGCTGATCTATGACCAGTGATGGCCTTATTTAATGGTTGGATATGCACGTAAGGGTGATGCAAACATCAACAGTTGACAAGGGCCAAGAGGCCGAAAATTTCTGTAATTTTGATTTTATTTTATTATTTGACTGCTTGACCAAAATAAAAACACGGAGTTCACACTGAAAAGTGTTCTTGCTTTTACTGGTATAAATGAAACTCCCGAACCGACTGGTCGAATATGTATGGTCACTCACTCAGTCCCGTGTCCGGTCTGGACGTCGGGGGACAATGATGACGAATCCACCGCGATCTGTCTCCACGCTTGTCGGTCCTGAGATGCGGGCAGTAGACGGGGCATTGGCAAGGTGGTCCATTCCTTGATATTATCTACCCAGATCTTTCTTTGCCGTCCTTGTTTCCTTCAGCCTTTAACTGTTCTTTGTAGGATTGATCTTGGCCAAGGTGTTATGTCTCGTGACGTGACCGAAGCAGGTGAGCTTGCGCCTCCTAACGATGGTCAGAAGAGGCTCTTGTGGACCTACAAGCGATATTATTCTGTCTCTTACGAGGTCGTTGGTCGTATGATATTTATACGAGATTCGGAGCAGTTCCCTGTAGCATTTGTTCTCGAATGCTTGGATCTTCTTTTCGGTCTCGGCATGGAGGGTCCAAGTTTCACATCCGTACAGGACGATGGAACTTACCAACCACTTGTATAGTTGGAACTTGACTTTGAAACTTACCTTGCTTCTCATCACCTGGCTTAGTCGGGCCATTGCTGCTGTTGCCGCTGCTATTTGTGCTCTTATTTCTTTGATCAATGTTCCATCTTTATCAAGAGTTGAGCCAAGGTATTTGGATTAGGCCACATCTTCTAATGTTTTGACATTCATTGTAATTTCAGCAATGATGCTCTTAGTGCTGTTGACTATGACTTTTGACTTTTCGATAAGGTTGTTGGTAAGGTCTTGTAATTCGTTTTTAGTGCCTCAGGCAAATCTCAGGTTGCAGATAGGTCTTCCACCGATGGAAATTGTGGTCTGATGGTCTTGCAATGTCTCAGTCATGATGTTTTCCAGGAACAAGTTGAAGAGTACAGGTGATAGTGCACAACCTTGTCGGACTCCCACCGTCGTCTTGAAGGACTCGCCCATTTGATTATTAATGAAAACGGCAGTTTCCGCATTTTCGTATAGGCTTTTGATGGTGTCAATCAAATATTCGTCGATATTGAATTGGCGTAGTACTTGCCAAAGACCTTCATGCCACACCCTATCGAAGCCTTTATTGAGATCAATGAAGTTGTGGAACAAGTCTCTCTGGTGTTGTAGATGCTTTTCATCGAGCATCCTGAAGTTGAAGAGTTGTTCCACCATGCTCGGTTCAGGTCTGAAACCGCAAAGTAATGTTACAAGTCTTACTCAGTCGACTGAGTAGTACTTGTAACATTATTTTGCTTAAATGGCTTATGAGGCCGACCTACTCTTCCTCAGGCGAGTTAGTGCTAATTACAGTTAATTGTTCATGTTATCATGTTTATTTTTGATTTGCAAATCGGAATTAAATTTGATGGAATGCAGCTTGACTACCTCTGCAATGAAAGTCTTAGCAGACACTGTTTTGCGTTCTTACATTGTCACCGCTGACGTCTTTCCTTATTTAGAGACACGAGGGGATTCACTTTCTCGACGCTACGAGAGGTACACGTACGCAGTCTATCCATTATCCTTGTCAGTGGATTCAGCATTGCAGGAATAGATAAACAAATGGACAGAGTGGACGGAACCCTCAGCGTCTCTCATTGATTAATTCTGCTTTTGTTTTCACCAATAGACACATAGGTAAAGCAACCTTAATGCATCGCGGAATGAGCAGTTTCTTCGAGACTTATAGTTTCTTCATTGATTCAATTTTCTTATATCATAACATTACTCTGGCCTGCTGTAAATTTAGAATTATGATGAATTTCTCTGAGTTACCTTTTTGAAAAATTTAATGGCACTGCTTACATTTCTCATGCTACATTTCTACTTGATGGTTTAGTCGTGTGTGCAATATTGCAATGAAAAAGAATAGGCCTCTCTGTGCCCCACTTGAGTCATAAGTCATCAGCCGCTACTGCCTATCGACCTCCGTAAAGTCATAAAAGCAACAAAAAATCCAAAATTAAAACCAGGTCAATTTAAAATTCAGGTAGGGACAATAAACAATAAATTTGCATTCGTTGTTGTTAAAGCTGACGTTATTTACATAGAAATATGTCAATCACTTAACTTGGTCATAAAATTTCATATTACCTTCTCCTAAATAACTGTTTGATGCAAGGATGAATGTGACAGTTTTCCGAAGGAGTCCATGATAACCTCGATCATTGATGGACTGCATATGTAACACGTTATCAACGCTTGCTTGTAAGTGCCCTTGCGGCCATTGCTTTGCGTTTTCTGTATATTTCAGAATAAACATTTATGACTTATGACCAGTGTTTTTGAGCGAGCGGCATTTTTTCAGTTTTTTATGAGCTGATGAGCGAGCGACAAAAATATTCCGTGAGCGAAAATTGAGCGAGCGAGCTGTGATTTTTTGTCGTGAGCGATCGGTTGAGCGTGCCATTTTTAGAAAAAACAAAAATTATAAAGATCAAATAATCAAAAATGCGATATATTTGAAAAGTCTCTTAAAAATCTTTTCTATAAAAGTCTTTTTATAGTACAGTAGAACCCACTTATAACGTACTTCAAGGGGCCTAAAAAATTGGTGCGTTATATCCGAGGTATGTTGTATCCGAGGTGTGCAAGAACAAGCTGTATAAGAAGTATTGAAACCTATTTCTGCACCAAATTTAGTTGTCAATTGCAATAGTAAGGTCCTATCCATCATGACCAGCTAATTCTCACTATGCATCACCATAAATACATGTACATGTAATGTACATTTATTTGTATGCCCTGGCCCTACATGTATGATCATGCCTACTCGAGAAAACAGCATAGTGTCTTAACAATTCTCTATTGTCTAAGAAAAAATATGCAATATTCTGAACATGAATCTAAAAATCTGAATATGACTAAAAAAGCAATGTAAACAGCGCAGTGACGCGTTAAGATGACACCATGACAGACAATGTCTTAACTCGAGTTCACTTCTATCGATTGCTCATTGAACGGATTCGACAATCAAAAGTTGTCCTCCGAGCCAATGACAAGAGCTGTTGCTGCCATCATCAAACGCAGCAAGTTATTGTAGAATCGTGTCAGCTTAGTTTCGATGATTCAGTTTACTTAAGTACTTTCATCCCTAAGTACGTTGTAAAAAATCAAAATTTGCTCTGTGGACCCTTGAGTTCGCTATATCCGAGTAGTACGTTATAACCGAGGCATTTTATATAGACATAATAGGAATTTTTGTCCCTGTCTGCAAGAGGAGTACGTTATATCCGAGAGTTCGTTATAACCGAGTCCGTTATAAGTGGGTTCTACTGTACATGCATGTATATAACTTGATTGATGAACAAACTTCCGAACTTTTTCTCTCTTCTGTAGTTCTCACACTCTTGACAATATACATTGAATGCCTGTCTGGATTCTTCTTATGAACTTAGCAATAAGAAGGTCTTTGTGATCGATGCTGCACTCAACATCTGATCATCGACACATTATTTATTCACATATCTTTTGAATCGGTCTCCCAATCGTCGCTTCGTCCCATAGATGTACTAATGGTCTCCGCAATTGCACGAAACCATTAAAAGATGCCTTAATTTGATAGAAGAATTTCGTTGCTGGAACATATCCACATGCAGATCCTTGAGAGACATTCAGCATCGTCAAACGTGAAAGAACTGCAAATTTAGGAAGAATTGAAACCAACCAAATTAGGCTTGCACACGGTCAATCACAATGTAGGCATACATGGTTTCCATTTTGCGATGCATTGATTTTAAGACCACGGACATTGATTCACTTTAGTCCTTTTCCATACCGGACTCTGAAATGCGTAGGACTGAATCTGCCTCCCCTTTAACATCCAAACCAATGTTCCAAATCACATGAAATTCACGGTACAACATATTTAGGTTCTGAGCTTTATTATCGTGTTCATTTGCTCCAACTCATTCATCCCCGATGTTGTAAAAAGCAATTCAAGATGTCAAATCACCAATTTTGTCAGATTTTTTAAATTTGAAATTCCACCGAACTTAAGAGAAAAATCTCCTCAATGATAAAGATTGCAGAGTGCCCTCACGCCTGGACAAGTAATGGAGAGATGTCCTCAAACATCATGTCTGAGGACATTTTTCTATTCTGTCTCCTCAATTATTGCTATCTACGATGCTAAACGAGTTGAGTGTAATAGGAAGTTACTTATCTGAGAACGACAAGATTGATGTGTAGGCCATACATGGAATAGCCTACATGTCAAACATACGCATACAGTCCGTTTCATAAATAGTTAGAAATTAGCTAGAACTAGACATTTTAAAGTAAACAGCACGTTTTCTAACTATAATTGAATAAATTTGCATCCTACATCATATTCAATATTTTTCTTTGTTATATGTTTGCCCAGTTAGGGCCTAGTCGTTAAAAGGGAATAGACCTTGCTGGCCAGTCTAAGGTTCGTTTTCCTGCCTGTCTTCTATACAATGGAGTTGCACTGGCACGATGGCATGGAGCATTGTCATCCATGAGAATGCAATCAGATGATGGATCACCTAAACTGCATGCTAAAGGATAAACATGTTCTTCGATCACTCGAACGTAGCGTTCGGAGTTCATGTTTTCCCGCATAACATGCAGTGAACTGCGACCATCACTCCCAGATGGCTCCCCAGATAAGCAATTTCCTGCAATCGTCCTGACTCCTCGATGTAAAAAAACGATCAGGAATGTCTTTCGATTATTGTGTTTCATACCCAGCATTTGAACGGTCATATTTTCCCAATTCGTTCGATCTTCCGCTCATTAGCCTTTCAGACCCGTTCGTTCGTTCACCGCTCAAATGAACTTTTACCCCCGTTCCGTTTGTTCATGGCATAAAACACCCGCTCAATCGTTCCTTCTAAGTCAAAACAATATTCAATTTTAATGGACCCTACATAGTGCTGTCGAACCTTATTATATAGTGATGTCATTTCTAGCTAACATTGGTTTTTTCAGAGAAATGTGGAAGCTGGCGATGCAGGATGTTCTCCCATCTGACATCGCGAAATAATACAAGTTGCCCTATCGGAAGATTCGTTGTCGGTATTGTCCTACAATGACAATGCGAAACATGAGTTGACGTCAAACGTTACACGTCACACGCGCCCTTTGTTTCAAAACCAGTCAAACTAGAGAATATCAAGATCGATGGAGAAAGTCATACTCCTTCTGTCTTGATGATTAGCCTACAACACGCTTTAGCAGCATCACGCTGCACGAATTTGCTATAGGTGACGATGGATAGATGTTCACCCATTTGACACTTCGCTTCACAGTGCTTGAAACCTGCTAGCTAGCATAGGCCTAGGTCTAGTCTTCAGAAATAGTGATTTAAGAATACGATGTGACTAAATTCGATAGTGACTAGATTCAATTGCATAATGAGCTTAGGCTACATACATTACGCCCACGTCATGTACGCGCCATAAATCCCTACCTGCATATCCACTGACCGGATATGAATTCTCAGATTAAGCCATTATTGTAAATGCCCGCCTCCCGCAAAAGTCGAGATGCCCGCATTGGGCCCGACCCCAGCTTATGACTTTACTTGATGCAAAAGCAACATAATGGAAGGACGTGAAACTTTTTCAGTCCGGATTCTTCAGTTTTCACCACTGATAAACCGCATTGATGGTGATATGCGCAGATGTTTTAGTAGCTGATGAGTAGTAGAATAAGTAGATGTATTTTCGGAACACTAAATCAATAACAAGACATGGAATCATTGTGTAATAGCAAGTCTCTTGTCATTGTTTTGCCATTGAACTGAAGTCTTAATGCTCAAACAAGCAATTTCGAAGAGCATCAATAGAGATTTCTTTTATCGAAATTTTCGAGGTTTCACTACACCACGAAAGCCCAATGGGTTAGTGGTGATCCATGCTCAAATTCGCAATTAAATATTTTCAAATTTCAGAATACTATTTTATTGAAGTCAGAATGTGTTAATAAGCAATTTTGGAATGTATCAAGGATTTTCTACCATTATTTCTTTTGCTGGGTTTCCTGGGCTAAATTGCTGCTCAATCACACTCAATCAAGCAAAAAGGCCGTTCGTTCCGATCACCGTTCATCGGCTTCTCAGACATGCCGTTCGATAATTCGTTCATCAGAAAAATGAAAAAAGAACCGTTCAGACCGTTCGTTCAAATGCCATATATACCCTGCTAATCTGACACGTTGAGGAATCCGGACCGACCCTCAGTGTCATCTGTGTGACATGCCAATCTTCGCCGTGTCCTCTCTGGCTATGATTTGGTTTCGCAGAGAGTATGCTACATGCACCGGAACGGTGTTTAAGTGTAAAGATCACCATGAAGAAGAGTGCAAAGGTAGAAGGAAGTAGGACTTGGGCGCAACGAGCTGCTGCGGACCGACCATCTTGACAGATACTGAGCTTAGTGGGCCGAAGTCTCAGTGACGGCTGGCGCCGATGTCTCAGGTCCTTTTGGGTGCAGCATTTGCTGTTTCACATAAACCAGCGAATTCTTTTATCAAGCGATTTTATTTATAGCAGATTTCTAGCATTTATTGATTACTCAGTCACTCATAAGTCACGTATGTCATCTTTACCTACTTTTAGGAATTATCTACATTATTTTGTCACGACTTCAAATATGTTTATTTTCAATTGTCAACGTATTACATAGTTTCTCAACGCACCTTACGAATTTTGTCTAAGTATTGCACCAAGAATTGTATGCACTGATTCATGTGATCAGCATGTAGGATTAAGTTTAGATTATTGCCCATCTCTACACATGTCAAAAGAATTCTGTGGCTATGTTCATCAAAATAGATTGTTTCAACTAATTTTGTGCAATAGCTAATTTAATACATTGGTATGATTGTTTGCATTGTTTCATCGTGTGTTTCAAATTTCAACTAAAATGAAATGATGAATTTCCTTTCAACGCCTATAAAAGGTATCTATTTGATTTAAAGCATGGAATTAGCTCTGAGCATGAAAAAGTTTGTAGAATTAAAGAGGGTATTATCGAGAAATGAGCGAGCGAGCGTCATTTTTTCATGTTTTTGAGCGGTGAGCGAGCGAAAGGATTATTTTGAGGAAATGAGCGGTGAGCGAGCGACAGAGCGATTATGAGCGAGCGAAAGCGGAATTTCGATCCGCTCACAAACACTGCTTATGACTTATTTTTACAGGTGAAAATGCAGAGGATTTGCTGAATTGCCTTCAGGCGAAGTATTTGAAGTTACTAGCAGCATACAAGCTGTTGGAAGAAGAACAGGCTGCATCTCATCAGTATTTATCAACACTGGGACTAGAAAGTAAGATGTCTCAGGAAATAGCGTATCGACAGACCGCATTGCCCATTGAAGAAGATAGGAGTAATACACTTCAAGAAGCGAATGACGATGTTAAGACAAATTTTGTTGGTGATCCCAAAGGTGACCTAAAAAATCGACAGGCGGCATTGCCCATTGAAGAAGATAGGAGTAAGACACTTCAAGAAGCGAATGACGATGTTAAGACAAATTTTGTTGGTGACCCCAAAAGTGACCTAAAAAATCTGCAAGGAGCAGAAGAATGTGAACAAGGTAAGTTCATTATTATTTATAATTATGAAGCAGAAGTAATTGAGCAGAATGTTTGTTTTTCAAGAGAGATCCACGTCGGTCTATGCAGACATATTGGTCAAAACGAAGCTCAACCGCTAATCAGAATACATATAACAATCATTTGAGTACATTAGATAGCTAAAACACAGCGCTAGAATTTTTTACTGAGCAAGCTCGGATATACACGTCAGACATCGTATCAAGTAATGTTTGTGAATTTGGGTATAACAGTATCCCACTTATTCAATAGAACACACTTGAATTTGTTAGCATTGACAGCCTACCTAAAAACTGAATTTAGCTACAGGAGGCACTCTCGAGTGTGCTTTTTGTGATCACTAAAATAGGGAGCCAAATGTAAACAATACCCGCATATTTTCTAAGCAGCATTACGATCGGCTTTAGCCGGTTTATTCGGTCTGATGTAAGCTTGCTTGGCAACATTATGCAGCATTGTTCTCAAGATACGCGTGTAAAAATAATACAGTAATTTAAACATAAGTATTTTGGACTTAAATAAATCACTTATCGTACTTTTGAGCTTTAAGAATTATCTGATACATGCCCTGTTGTAATCTTGCAAGTTCTTACTACCAGCTCTAACTAATAATAATAAGCTTTATTCCCGTAATGACAGACGCATATCGGTGTACAAGCAAGTAATAAAGTCACAACAAAAAGTCAAGATAAATGGGAAGGCAAGAGGAGGATGAGAGAGTAATGCTAGAGAGAATTATACAAAGATCACAATTGGTGCATCTGTCTCATTATGAAATTTTTGATATTGTTACTGGTACACATGAACAATGAAAGGAGTGAGTACGACGGCGCAGATTGTGATCTTTGCTTTTGGGTCATGGAAGCAGCCTATGTAGCACGTGGTGCTTGCTTCGCGAAATCTTTTCGAATAGTTTTGTATCCCGTCTTCTGAAGGCAATGAAGATGTTGTCAAGCTTGTAGAATCCTTAACGATGGCCACGCTCAACGAACTTACTGATGCGGGATTTGTCGGTTTCACTAGTGAAACCCCACCATCCTTGCACTGCGTAAAGTAGCCGGTTAAGAATGAGAGCGTCGTATACTTGGTGTATGATCTTCCTGCTAGCCCCTCGACTCCTGATAATCTTTAGTGCATGCAGACCACTGTTGCAGTTGCTGATGATCATGTTGACGTGCTTTTCTGTTTTCAATTTATCAGAAAATGTAACTCCGAGAATTTTGATTTCATCGACTCGCTTGATATTGGAAATGATTGGCGGGCTGGCTTTGGTCCTTGGTCTTTTGAAGATCATTTCTTTTGTTGTAGATAACTGCTGTAGTAGACAAACGTGCCTAGTTAGCGTACACTATGTTGCTCAATGCAACATTACATTTTCATAGACATTTGAACGTTTTTTCTTTTGTTGGAAGGATTGATGAATTCGTTTCATTTTGACAGATACCCTGATGGAAGCTTCGGCCTCAGCTTCTCTTTCACTGTCATCGGTTCGACCAACAATTACCGGTAAGTTGGAAGTTTTGACGTCAATAGGTGAAATGAACGTGCGATGGCAGGAAACGTTTTATTAATTTCATTATGAAAATGGAATTATAAATCACTGAAGAATTACTTTTCTAATTGCATTCTCTAAATGAAAGTTGCAAGAGTGCGAATTTCCAGCGTCTGACACAGTTTCCGTACGGATCCCCTTCTGCTAAATAGTATGGGAAAGGGGTCTTGAGGTAGTAAGTTTTCTTGTTACAGACCAATTTTGAAGAATCCCTCATACGTTTTCATTTGTAAGTAAATCACTAAGTAGTAGAATACAGCGTACCCTAAAAACCTATAGCCCATTCATAGTAGGTCCTTCGACTATTTAGCAGTCTAACCATCTAGCTAACCGGTACTATCTATATGGAGAAACTTATTAATTTTGTTTGTGTACCAGAAGATTTGAAATTCTTCTCTTATATTTCGGTTTCGGAATGTTTCGGAGCTAGGGGCATGAAAGTCAACTCCGCTAAGTCGAATGTCATGGTCTCGTCTACCTAATCTGGTAAAGTTGTGACTTCAGGCAGTTATCCTTGTGGTGTTTGTTCAGGAGGCGTTGGTTCAAACTCTCTTCTCTGTACGTCGTGTCATTGTTGGGTGCATCGCACGTGCAGTGTTGTGAAAGGTCGTCTTCAAGCAGCACAAGCCTCTTTTATGTGCAAAAAGTGCCGGGGAACAGTACGACGCTCCACAACAGATGTGTTAGACAGTGTTGCTGTAGATGGTGACGAGTATGAAGCCGTGGAAAGCTTCTGCTACCTGGGTGACGTGCATGACGCTGGAGGAGGATGTGGGGCTGCTGTCGCCGCGAGAATACGCGCAGGTTGGAAAACACTCCACGGATTTGTCAACTTTCTTAATATCAAGAGTGCCCACATTGAAGGAAAGATTTTCAAAGCCTGCATCCAAGGTTGTATGTCGCACACAAGCGAAACATGGGCACTGAAAGCAGAAAGTGGAAGAGCGCTGGATACAGCTGAGATGTCCATGTAGCGTCGAATGTGTAGTGTGCCACTGAGGGAGCGTTACTCAAACGCGGAATTGAGTGTGTTTAGACATAGAACCTATAAGCAACATCATCCGCAGAAAACGTTTAAGATGGTTTGGACATGTGTACCGAAGGAAGGAAGAAGACTGGATAAAGAGAGTGTGGAAGTTGGAAGTGACGGGAAAAAGACCAAAGGGGCGTCCAAAGAAGACCTGGGACGAAACGGTGGCATGTGATTGCAATCAGCTTAACGTAACAGCTGAAGCAGCCCTTGACCGTCAGACTTGGAGGATATCTCTAAGGAGAAGCGGCATGACTCAATGACATTCGAACAAACGGACTCAAAACGCGGAGTAAGTAAGTAAGTACTCGTACATATATTGAAGTTTGAACGTATCGAATAAAACGTATCTCTTCAATTTATGAATAAGATCTTGCAATTAAGTAATTTAGAATGTAGGCCTAGCATTTACACATACTTAAACTGTGATTTTTTTCTTCATCATGTTAGATTTAACCTCAATGGATTTAGCATCACAAAACTTTGTTCATGCAAAAATGAGTTATAAACTTTAAGTCACAAGATGTAATCGCTTTATATAAGAATATTTGACTGATTGTAATAATAGACGTGACTGCGGATTGTTTTCCTTTTGATTGAAGTGATTGCAAGGAGATGACAGTGTTGAAAGTCAAAATGACCTGCACTGTGATAATGTAAATTGGCACAGCCTCGTAGCAGTTTAAGGGTGGTATTATTGAAATGTATAAACATGGGGTTAATGTTGAATTACCATTCAATAAAAAGGAAGTGAAATCATATTTCCTTAAATAGTTAGTTGAACTCTGTGTTGAATTCTTGAGCTGTCGAGACACTTTCATGTCCAGGTGATCGAGCAGTCAAATCTGTATTGGCTATATAAAACGTATACTGCAGTCAGACGATCCATGAATATAAGAATAGAAACAGCAGTGAGGAACTATTTACTACCATTTATATAATTGCAATTATTTTACTCAAGACAACTAATCAATTTCGCATAAGATACAAAGGAAATACTAATTGAGATTAATACTATGCTATGTGAAAGCTATAATTAGTATTGTAGAAGCTATAATGATAAAACAAAGGCAACCTAAGCTTTATCATGCAGCAAATGTTAGCGATGTGTTCTACTTACTAAAATTATAAATTCCATCGTCAATATTCAATCAATTACGTTGTCCTTTGACTTCAATTAGTGTCGCAACACTGCAGTCACTATGCTGCGATGAATGAATCCACACTGTTGTTTGTATTCATCAAATAAATGTAAATTCTGATGATCTGTAAATGTTTCGAATTCAACATAATTCTAGAATCCTTCACAACAACTGACACTTTTACTTGTTGGCACATAAATTGGTAGCAGAGTGTCTAAACTATCCACAATATAATCAACCGAACACGTGCAAAATAATTCCTACAGTGTTTTTAAGCAAGCAAATATTCAAAATCGAAATCTGTGTCGATAGAAAATTCTGAAAAATATGCCTGCAACGAAGCCTATTCCTCAATCCAAATGTAGAAGACTATTGAAGCAACTTCAGATAAAAATAAAGAATGTGAGTGATCAAAGCGAAGAATCTTTGAACTTATTGAGCAAAGAGACTATGCAGAATAAGTGCAGGGAGGAAATTGAGAATTTAAAAGCACTATTGAACGACGCTAGGAGTCAACATGAGACTTCATTTTCTTCCGAACGGTCTGACCGGGTACGTGTAGAACCACATCATGCATTTGTAACATGAGACTTATCTAGAGTTGTCCGACAACATCATCGAAGAACTTGACAATGATCCAAAGTATACGTTTTACGAGGACGAGGCCTGACGTGAAACAGAGAATGTACAGTTGTTATCACAGAAAATAAATGATGTTGCAAAAATGCTGAAGTGCTTCGTGTTAGAAAGTAGCTTGATACACAGCCGAAGCGAAAATGAAAAAAGTGACAAGCCTGTCGAAAGGCACGAAGAAAGTATTGAGAGGAGGCACCGAGAAACTTTAGAAGCTGAAGCAAAGCGACTCGATGATTTGATTTATTTTCAATTGAAGACCATTGAGCTCAATGAGCAGTAAAGAAGTAGAGAAAAGGATAAGCTCGATATTTCCAAGTCGTTTGTGAAACTTCATCCAATAAAACCACTTGAGATCAACGGTAAAATAAGGGAGTATCCAGCATTTCTTTCGAATTGGTATGCTACCGTTGACTGTCAAAATCTGTGAAGTTACGATGTCTCCAAGATGCGTCAGGACTTATACCTAGAAGAACGATTTCAATGTTGAAATCAGACCATGAATATCAACTTGCACTCTCACTGCTAGAAGAGGGTACAGTAACCAAACTGCACTAAAACGCTCCTGCGTAAAGACATTTTGTCGACGAACTCGATATACGAAGGGTGATAGAAAAGTTCGCGGCCCGATATAGAAAAAAGCATATTTCGCATACGATACATATTTATTTTTCGACATAATCGCCCCTACAATCAACGCACTTAGCCCAACGGTGCTGCACTGCGCGGATCCCTTGCTCATAGAAGTGTGAGTCTTTGGAGTCCTCCATGACGTCACTGTTGGATACGAAGTGCTGACCACTGAGCTCCAGTTTCATTTTTGGGAAGAGATGAAAGTCCGATGGTACCAGATCAGGAGAATAGGGTGGATGGGAAATGATGTCAAACCCACAACCTTAGATGGCAGACATGGCGGTAGCGGAGGTGTGAGGAGGCGCATTGTCTTGATGGAAGAGCACGCCTTTCGTGAGCTTCCCTCTCCGCTTGATCTTGATCTGCACTCGTAACTGCTGCAACAAATGAGCGTAGTACTCGCCAGTAATTGTCCGACCAGTCTCTAGGAAGTCCAACAACAAAACTCCCTTCGAATCCCAAAAAATGGAGGCCATGACCTTTCCCGCGGACCTGGTGACCTTGGCTTTCCGCGGAGTTGGTGATCCTGGGTGCCTCCATTGTTTCGATTGTTCTTTCGACTCTGGCTGATAGTGGTGAACCCAAGTCTCATCCATCGTAATGAACCGGTCCATGAAATTTTCAGGATCTCTTACGAACAGCGCCAGGTTGTTCCTTGAGATGAGAAAGCGGGCTCGTTTGTTCTCTGGTGTGAGCAGTCGTGGCACCCATCGAGCGGAAACTTTGTTCATGCCAAGTTCATGATGGATGATGTTATGGACACGCTCTTGTGAAATCTTCAGTTCGAAGGCAATCTTTCTCTCGGTTGTACGGCGATCATCAAGAATAATCTTTCGAAAATGATCGATCACATCTTCTGTGCTCACTGTCACTGGTCTTCCACAACGGGGATTATCTTCCAAGCTCTCTCTTCCTTGCTTGAATTCTGAATCCCACTTCTTGACTGTGGTGTAGGACGGAGCTTTCTCACCAAGTGCTCCAACCATATCATCATGAATCTCCTTTGGTGTGAGTCCTTTCAAGTCGAGATAACGAATGACAGCTCGATTTGAAGCGTGATCCATCTTACGCAACACTTATCTGACTAACTGACTGATAAGTTAGTAACTGAAGTTAAGTAGCTGTGGTTTACCAACAGTTAACCGGATCGACTGATCACTCGTCATGCGCCGTCAGCACATTCCATTGTATCAATCCACATGTGCATAATGGCCTGGCTTTAAGCTTTCTATGTCAGGCCGCGAACTTATCAATCACCCCTCGTATGCTGTCCTGTTTTATTTGAATATGGCATTGACTCAGATGCCCAAGATCTAATGCTTCTCAATACTCTTGGTAAGCTACCCGAGATTTCAGTTCACTAAATCTGTCGGTGGTAGTAAACAAAATTAAGCTTCTTGTTTGAGAAATTTGTTAGAAGAGCACCTGACGATTTTTGATGGAATAGATATTGATCGTACAGAAATCGATAGGCATAGATCATCTGAAGATGAGCAAACCTTCTTCGGAAAAAACTCGCACCCACAGTCCTTAAATGATAAAATGAATTATCGAAATTTCCGCCAAGTACAAACCTCTGACCAAAGAAATAGTATTCGGCATTCGCAGGAACCATTGCCACCCTTTTCGGCTTGCAAATTTTGTAAGGAAATGGGTCATTGAATGAGGACTGCACTGGATTTTCAAATCGATGCACTAGGCCAATGCTGTCTAAAATGCTTCCTGACGAATCATCGAACGCGTGAATATCGAAAACGACTATACTGCCCGCATTGTAAGTTTTTAAAACTCGCATAATCGAAGTCTTTGTCCACAGAAATTTTCAAATGCTGATCGATGTAATAATATTGGAACTAATGTTAAGCCTACATCACAGATAGTCGTTGAAACAGTTGACCGACATGAAAAGTATTTCTGCACGAATGATGACAAATCAGGCGATGAAGATAAGACGAATACTTTGTCTAAAACAAATTATGTTATTTTCCCAACTGGTGTTGCATTCGTTAAATCAACCGATAGACCGTTCCGTGTACTCAAATGCAGGATTGCATTTGACACTTTGAGTAGCAGATCCTTCATTACCGAAAATGTCGCGAAGGAATTGAAACTTAAACGACGAGCTATTAATTCAGTACTAAAAGACTGTCCAGTATGCAGGAACATTCTGGTTGTTCGTCTAAAGCTTAATGACAACGAAAAATATAACGTGAAAGTTAATCCAATAAGTGACCCCATAGTTTGGTGGAATTTATTAAGTATAAGTTCCGCTTGTGAAAGAAGCCTGTAAGAATATTGATTGATCGCAGATTCCCATCCCTATTCCAACTCCAAACAATAAAGGTGGAAGTTAGGTAGAGGCTTAAGCAAATTCCATACCGCTTGTTCATATCGACTCTGGCAGAAATAGTTCTAGGCAAATCTCAAAAATGACTTTCTATGATTTACTGTGTTCGAACGCCCTTAACGAATGAGGATATCAATGACCATGTTTGTGAAGCTCATGAACTGAAGAAATAGAAACAAAGTTTGGGAAACAGGTTGGAAACTTTTTGATCAACGCTTGATGTTTGCTTTCATTCTTTAGCAATAATCCGTGAACATACCAATTGTTTTTTTTTCAAGTAAGCTTATCTCATATACATTAATTGTTCATGTCAATTTAGCTCTTGAGGTATCAAGTAAGTTGCAACCCGGCTCATACGTCAGGAAGGTTGATTTTGATTATTCACTCAATGAATTGTATACTGTAGTAATTTTATTGACATTTGATTGATGCGTCTACGATGTGTGACATCTTCCCAGTAACTTTAATATGCTACATGATCTTCATCTACCCGAGCAGTCACTAGTCGATCAATGCGTACATCTGAATGTGGGGAACTACTTGTCTTATATGTATGTAATATTTTTATTTAGGATTTTTGGCGGCGGGAGTGTCACAACACGGCAGTCACTGTGCTGTGATGAAGGATTCCATACTGTTGTTTGCATTCATCAAATAAATGTAGATTCCGATGATCTGTAAAATTTTCAAATTCAATATAATTCAAGAATATTGGACAACAAATGACGCTTTTACTTGTCGGCACACTTAGACAACTTCTAACCATATTTGATAGAACACCTACTTTCTGCCAAAATATCATTGCTTGACTGAATTTTTAAAATCATTCAAATTGCAAAGTCAAGCTTTTTTAAGATCACTTTGTGCTACAAATTTTTGACCATCCATTTCTCAAAATGTCAAAAGTTGAAATGCGATATTTTGACAAATGCATGCATGCATATTTAAGAAAATGTCAACTACAAATTCGAAATTCTCTTATTTTGAAAAATGACACATGAAGTCAACAGAATTGATTTCTTCATTCATCAAAATTCGACATTAATAGATTTTCCAAGTTTTTCTTGCCGTTTTAGTTGATTAATTCAACATTGTAAATGACTTCAAAAATTTAAAGCAACCTTTTCTTCCAATGACTTCAAGTAAAGAAAATAGAAATAAACTCGTAATATAATTATCTTAAGCGCTTTCGATTGCTCTAATTGAATTAGACTCTAATTTGAATGGCTATAGCTTTCAGTGTAAGATTATTTTGAATCCTTTTGTATCATGACGCGTTATCTTATGATTAGAGTCATCGAAAGGGCTTGAGATAATACATTATGTTATGAGTTTATTTTTATTTTCTTTACTTAATGTCGTTATAAATGACATTCGAAGCCACATTTTTATATCTAGTGATCTGCAGAGCATCTACAGAGTTATCAACGTTGAGTACGATTCCCGATCGGAAATCCGATCGTACGATATCAACTTGCCTCTCATCGACTAAATTTTGATAATTCTGATTGTCTTAATTAATCAATGTTGATTCAGAGAGATATTAGTCTGTTGTTATCGAGGAGAATAATGCATGCATGCAAGTACATGCTATCACCATATGGAATTTTTGTTCCTGTGCATTTTGTAAGTCAGATATCTACTCGTATTCCAATATATAAAATTCGAGTGAATGATTGAAGCAAAGAGTGAATAGCTCCTTTCTTGCAGCAGCAAGTGGCTGATGCATGATATGTTCAATGTACAAACCAAATTGTGCATTTTGAAACATTTTACAGGAGACGATAAAAACTGATTTATATGACTGTATGCATTTTCGATATTACATTTCTAGATACATCACAAAGTAGATCTTTCTATTTAGTTGTAGCTATTTCTTAAGGAAAGCTTATGTAAGGCATTGTACTTGACCTTGGAAATTAAATGCCAGGTGTTACTGCGACAATACCTGACAGGGTAGTATACTAACCAGTATTGTCAAATGTCTATTGTTGCTTAAATATCACCTCCATTGCCTGATACTTGAATCACCACTCTTCTTCATAACATAAATGTTTGTCTTCACCAACGGCCTATAGATTGATTGAGTCCTTTATATATATTAAACAAATACATAAGAAAATATTTTTGCGTCAAAATCGCAAATACAATGAATAACTTCTACTGTTCTTTTGAGTTGGAGATAGCGGCTGAGCGTTTCAATTTTTCGATCATTAAATTTATTCTAAGTTCGGTTTATTAATTGTTCTCCGAATGAGCTGCTTCTTTCAATCCTCTAAAAACTGAGCTTTCTACACTATCATGACTAGAAGAGATGATGACCATTTTGTCATTAAGATACCAGGCAATAGAAACAAAGAAAACAGTCTCTTGTCATGGATGCCGAGCATCCAGTCCATCAGCAAACAGACAGTCTAGCTCATTGATAGCCTAAATTTTGCCAATAGTTTTCTTAAACCACGAAGTGTCTGCTACATTTACAAGTCCTCTTTCTGTCCACTGATACAGCACTGTAGTGTAACCATGTGTGGACGATGCACCTTATCGAACGGTTTGAGGAACCTGTCACTTTGTATTATAGATGAAATGCTCGATAATCAGTTGCAGCCGCGCTCCGTCAGACGGGATGTATAATATTTTAAGTATCCCAGAATAAAGCTCGTATTTGAATGCAACCCGCTCTCATGTAAAGTGAAAATAAGATGAAGGATTCCTTCGAGTAAAAGAAATCAAAAGTGGCATATTGATGGCATTGTATAAAGTTGTAGGCTTGTAAAATTTATTCTGTGGAATACACGCAGTTCAGCAGTGCTGAAGAGCTAGTGCGCATGAAATTCACATATCAGCTGAACTTTAATCGAATAATAGGAAGCATTTATTAATGAGAGTTGAATCGCCAACATTTATTATCTACCCATGCATGCTCATTTATATCAATAAACAAAGAAAAAGGTAAAATTTAATGAAAGACGCATGAATTTTATGCATAAAAACAATGAGAGGCGTGTCTTTTATGGAAAGCATTAAGTAGCTTCAATGGTCTCCTCTACAAATGTTATTTCGGTAGATAGAGCTCTGAAGTGAATTGCTGCGCACCCAAACCTAATTATGATCATCTCCAGAAACGTACGCATAGCAGACACATCCACGCATGATTATGTGACCTTCGAACGCACACGTACAGGATGCCGCTCGAAAAGTGTTATTGTTCCCCCCCGATACACTCCCTGAGGATTAAATTCTTTATACTTTCGGTCTATTTTCAACCCTCCCTCTTTGGTGGCGGTCTATTACAGTTGTCAGTCTATTTTCAACGTCTCCGAGTCTAAAAAAGGAATATCGCTTCAATGAAACCTATATTTATGTGTATGTTCCATCAATAAAACTCAAATATCTAAATGATTTACCAAATACCCGACAAATTATGAAAGTGTTTACACTTCGGCTTCTTGATATGACTTCTTATCTTGTTATTGAAACTTAAATATGGCACTAAAAACTTATTTTACAGATATCGATATTCAATTAAGTTATCACCCGTTTGCTAGCACTTGAGGCTCAGCACGCAACACGATTGTATACTATATCTATCTATTATATTATGCACGCAAGATTACTACCTATGAAGAACACAAGATGACCAACAACACAAATTGTGATTAACATTACAGGCACTTAATGTTTAATCTAAAGCAAATGTTAATGGTGAAGAAGACACATGAAGAGCAAATAACACATCGGACCGGCCCTAGACAAACAAATATCTTGTTGCTCACTATCACTACTTACACTGGCGAAATATAGGAAGTGGGGGTCTACTACATGCTTGACGATACATTCGGTCTAGTGAATTACCGCGGTGGATTCAAGAGCATTTGCAGTATCGAGGGTGCCATCCCAACTGTCAAGTTCCAAGACAGCATTCGGTTTCTTGGGGTTCATTTGGATGCGAACCTTGGATGGAGAGGCCATGTAAAGTTCATCGAGAAAAAGTGTGCTCAACGCATGTACATTCTGAGGCGGGTCAGATCTGTCACTAGTATTGATGACTTCACTACCATTTATCAAGCATTGGTTCGGTCGCTGATAGAGTACTGCTGCCCAGCGTTTGTGGGAATCTCCTCAACAGACTCAAACCGACTGGAGAAGATTCAGAGGCGCTGTCTGAAAATCAAATCGCGTGATCTGAAGCTGGATGACATTGAAGCTAGAAGATGGTCGCAAGCTATCAACACCTTCAACAGCCTGGAAAGATTAGAGACTTCCATCAGAGAATTGTTCCCCAGCTATTTACCAAGTGGGCGTCTCGCCGTACCATTCTGTAGAACTTTGCGTCGTCAAAATTCTTTTTTTCCACGCATTTGTAGCACCCTTTCAAGGTCATCTACGAGACACTAAATGCACGTGACTATTAGTTTTATACTTGCTTTTGTACGCGTATACGAATGTGTTCTTAGTTTCGACTAAACAAAACTGTCATTCTGCTACTTTTATCTGTGTATTTTATTTCTGATTTCTATTCGACGATACAATATAAACATTTCTCTCTCTCTCTCTCTCATTCCTTTTCACTAAAAATAATCAAATTTACTTGTAGGCTCACATTTTTCATTGAGTAATCCTAGCTTCATTAATTATTAATTAGCGCCTTACTGTGCTGCGAGCAAATGCATATATCTATCTGTAGGTAGTATTTTCGGAGCAATTATTAGCAAAATTTCTTGTCTTTTGCAGCTCATCTCTTTCTGGGAAGAGGTCTAGTTTATCGCCCTTACAACCTCAAATTACCGCAACCGACGACGGTCGGTGATCTTCGAAGATCCATAGCAAGGAAGCTTAAGCAGCGTCCTGATAGGACGAAAATTCGACAGTGGACCGCCCTCTCTAGATCCAGCGATGTGGAGGAGCCCTTGTTCTGGGCATCGGAAGGAACAAGAGGATACTTATTTGAGCTACATTGCTTCTACATATCAGCCGACGGCGAGAGATTCAATAGAAAGAAAGTGAAGAGGCAAAAACTTAGACACCTGGACGACGATGATGAAGATTTCTTTATTCCGAAAGAACGTTCTCTGTGTCTCGATATCATCCGTGTAAATAATATCACTAGTGACAGTGATAGCAGTGATTGATATCAAGGCTATCGTGGCTCTTGGAAGCCTATGACCTTTGAATTAAAAGCTGATTTTTTATTGTTATTGTAGCCAGATCATATACGTTTATACATGCTGAGAGTTTTGCGATATGTTCTGAATCACGACGAGCTATGGATTGTCTTCATGTCAAATGTACAAAGTTTGCTTCTGTATGCTACTCAACTTTTCGGAGAACTGTCCTATTTTTGTAAGCGCATTATCTGCAAGATTCTCAAACGTACAAAGAAGATTATCTGTCCTAACATGTGTAAATGTTCCAACACTTTTCAAAACTTTTTAAGAAGACGATTGAAATACTTTGAAGATTTTTATGTTAAATATCATGACTCGGATAATCCTCTACACGATGTAACTGCCCGTTTTTGGATAAAACTGCATGATGCATGTATCACGGATAAATCCTATCAAGACATTTCATTCCTTAATAAATAAAATGGTCTTTTTTGGTGTAGATATATAAAGGCGTCCCTCAAGTTACAAATTGCGCGAGTTTTTTAGCTACTTATAGTTCCATGCGACAGCATCATAATCAATTCTGTTACCGTAGGTGAAGAGACTTTCAACTCCAATCGAATTTTTTTTTCAATTTCACTTCATGGCAAAGCTAAATGCGAGAAAAGCAATCAATTACAGAAATACTTCTGTACTGTGCGAGTCTGTCCAAGATCGCAACTTACTTCATGCGACAAGGTATTTTCGGACTTTTTTTAATCCTTTACATCTCTGTGCACCAGTTATGATAAAATTACTTTTAATTTTCTACGTGACCAAGTCCTATGGATCATATGAGTCACGATAGAGCGCAAATCGGATTGAATACTATTGAACTTCACTCGACTAGGCAATGGGACAGAATTTTATTAAAAAGTGTAATCTATTCTGGATTTACCCATATGTAGCGATTAATCGGCCAAAATCCGATATCGGAAATTGAGCGGAATATCAGCCCTGTGGGAACGCATCTTGCTAATATCAACAGATTATCTGGCGAGGTAGCGATTTTGTAGATAATTTTTTTAAAGGTTCATTTTCGTGTAAAAACTATCTCCGCATGTGAAAATGATCATAATTTATCCAAAAACATGTGTAAAATTAAAAAACGACAGGTGGCGAAAAAGTTGCTATAATTAGTTGGTAGATATTTGTTTACTAATGCGAGCTGATTTTTCGCCAACCGGCGAAATCGTGGATATTGTAGCAACTAATTAGTGGTAAGTAGTAATGTTCGTATATTACCTTCACATGAAAATATATTGTATACTCAGTCTGATCTGATAAAAAGGGATCTTTTTTTAATTCACGAAGGCTTAAACTAAAAAAAGTATTTATCTTCCATAAATGTCGTAGTAAATACTATGATATTATTCAAATATTTGTCATTGTTGTAAATTATTGAATGTCAGGAGATGTTATGAAAACTGATATATGCGGATTCTGTATATTCTTAACATTATCAAAGAATGATAGTCTGCACTTATTTCTTAGATAGATTAGCCATATGTATGGGATAGTGAGGAGGTGAGGGAGAAAATAGAGCCTCGGCTGTAGAGGCGGATTACTAAAGAAAATAAGAGGGAAAGTCAAAAGTAAAAGGTGACATAGAGCGCGAATTGTCGCCGGCGAACTTCGCCAGCGAATATCCCGCAAATATGACTGAACTTTAGCATGATATTCTGCAGCTGACATTCGCCAGTTTTTCGCAAGATTCGTTCCCACAGGGAGGTGCATGCCGAGACGAATTCTCGGGCATCGATTTTATGGGAAATCGAACCGCGATACCGAAACGAGATTTCATGCTTCGGCTCGATGAAATTTTTACCACCGGGAATAGTTTCCTTTGCAGACTATTTAGGCCTATACAATGCACCTTGTGTCTAGGCTGTCAGCCTACTGTATTCATCATGAATATTGCGAGATGTCAAATTTAGGGTACATATCCTCAGTAGAATATTGATCTGAATAAATAGACAAAAATGCATATAAAGATATAACTTTCGGTCATCACATCAACGCATCATCCAGCGTCATCATGACGCCCTCATATCAGAAACTCGAAGCAGATCTCCTAATAGTAATTAGATTGTGATTTATCACACAAAGTGCATCTTACAAAAACCAGATACAAATATCTGGAGCAAAAGAAATCAAATTTTTGAGTGGACAAGAAAGGAAGCACTTTTACTGGATTTTACCATATATGAATTGATCAATTCCATGAACCTCAACTAGCATGTAAAATGTCGCCTGAACCTGTTTATCTAGGTACTGAGGTACCGTTTATCTCGGTTAATGCAACTACCTCCGGAAATTGAGCTCACTCGAAGCTGCTGCAAAATTAGGTCAGTTGATACGCGTCTCAACTGACGCACCCTGCTGTATCAACTATATCCTGCATGCTATCATTACACAGATCCTCTGCTCACGAATATTCTGTTATCTATTTTCTAGACTAAGTGTACTTTTAACCTTCTAACGGTAATGAAACAAAATCACACTAACGGTAAATGGGGTCAGCGTATGACCCCATTGGTTCTAATATCAATTATCCTCCAGTTATAAGCAAAATTGCGTCTTCTGTAGGCTGCAGTTGTAATAAGCGTTACCAGTATATCTTAGAACATGCAAATAGGCTTATTTTATGCATGCTACTGCATGTGCAATGTGCAAAGAGGTCATAATGGTAAATGGGGTCATATGACCCCACGTGTCCACAGTGTAATAACAATTATCTCCAGTTATAATAAACATAATTGCGTCTCAAGTAGCCGGTTGTAGTAGCAAACGTTGTCTATCATGTTTTTGGCACTAGGCAAGTACAGCTGAGCGTATTTTGTGGATGTACTGTATGTAACGTGCAATCTGCAATGTAAAGTCATTCCTGGTACTGGTTGCTGCTCCGTCTTCCTTTCAGAACTAGGAAACATTTTGAATTGTTTACGTCATTATATCCCACATATTCTCTGTAGTCAAAACAAAGTAAATCGTATCTAAAACTTAATGCGTTGTCTATCAAAAATACTATACATGTAATTGCAAACCCCATGTGCAGTCAAGGACATAGTCACAGAAAATGTGATCCTTGCAGATAAAAGTAGTACAAACACTGCACCTTATTGTAGCTTTCCTGTCCAAATTCCTTGGCCATGATTTGCAACGTCTACACTTTGGGGAAGAATCCCCAGTTGCATTCAGTTTTAATCTGGGCTGAAGAGGACCTTGGACATCGTCTGGACAGCGTCTTCCGACGAAATCTTCAATCAATTGAGAGCCGCGATAGAAACAAAATCAAATTCAAATAGAAACATCCGCCGACGATGACTCTTTTTTTTGTTGTACTCAACCAAGAGGTGTAAACAATAAATGAATTTACTGCAGCAGTGTCGATGATAAAAGAAAATACCACCATAGGCCATCGACGAGTCCTCTCTTGCAGCTGTGCTGATGATTTTGTCCAAGGTGTCGACCCCACCCTTGAAGCAATCGTCTTCAAGGTCACTTGTCAGATAATCGTATGTTACTTCGCTCTCTTCTCTTGTCTCTGTACTTCGAAATCACGCGACCACCGATGCATCGAGGTCACGTGATGGGTGCAGAAGCGGATTGCTTGAGTCAGAGCAGCATGCAGTAACAAATATAATTGATGATTCGGAATGATGATTTCGTAATATAGACTGTTATAAATTGGCTGTAGACCCACCCCTATCAAGAAAATGCGTAGGTAGCCTATATGCATTGGCCTACACTCTAATAATGGAGATAGGAACAATCTAAACCATGTAATGCATGCATTATAGTCTGTAAAACCTAGCTCACTTGAAAGAAACTAATAAGAAAATTGCTTCAAGAAACAACAATCTTATGTATACTCTAGGTCTAAATGTAGACTAGGCTTAATTACAGTTGAAATGAGGCAATTGACCCAACAAAATGTTCAAATTATTGGTTCGATATGTCAAGTCAATGCCGGCAGTATCAAAATAGTCGCTTCTAACAACTTGATCATGATATTGCCTTTCGTAAATTGCAATGTTGGACGGGGGTCAGCATATGACCCCACATTGCCATTAGTGTATATTTTTTAATTTTGAAGCCGATGAGCGATGTAGAAGGACAGCGATAATCCAAATAGCACTTACTTTGAGCTCAACATATTCTGAGAATTGTCACAAGCAGTTAGCCATATTCAGTCATGTTTACTTAATAAACATGATCATGAAAGATGATGTGGGGTCATACGCTGACCCCATCCGTTAGAAGGTTAAATAATGACTAAGTCGATACATCAAAGGTCTTCACAGAAGTTTTAACTAAGAGACTTGTTCGAAAAGAATAGCAGCTCCACTATAGGCGATCGCCACGCGTAATTACGGAAAACACCCCCAACATCCGTGGTTAAGGACATTCTGTTTTTCTACCCGCGCACATACGCGCTGCACTAAGAGTCAGAAATCACTTGATCTGATGTTGTTAAAACATGGGAAATGTTTATGAATACGCGCTGCCGCTTGAACCGCTAAGCATGTTCTGTCTTCCCTGAGCATGAAATTGAGGTCCTATCACATTGTTTAGCCTCTGATACATGCAGACACATGAGACGCAAAGTCTATATAGCAGGAATGCCAACTATACTATAATTACTTATATATATTGCAGCAATATCCCGCATAGCCACGGATGTTTAATGGGGTCATGTGTAATTACGCGTGATTGAGCGTAGCATGTCACCTAGTGTTGCTTAATCGTTTCAAACATCGTAATACTATTTTATGTACAGCTTGTGGTGTCACAGAAAGCAATACAATTTAAAAATTCGATTCAATGTACCTTGGTATTGGCCTACTTCAACAAAAAGAAATCATCAGTAGTGAAAACTGTGCCCTACTTGCGAGGGATAGGTACATGGATAGGTACATGTAAAATTTAGTGTTATCAATAGGTACATGGATAGGTACATGTATAATTCAGTGTTATCAATAGGAACATGGATAGGTACATGTATAATTCAGTGTTATGAATAGGAACAAGTATGAGATCTGTTTTACTGGATAGGTACATGTGTTTGGTACAATCGGTTGAGTACACTGTGTTTCGGAACGTCTATGATCGAACTTGTGTGGTTTGGTTCTGAGTACTTGGGTACGTACCGATAGACGTCCGTTGTTTGATTTTGAATGGGTTTGCTCAATTGCGACTATTGTGACTATTGAAACCATTGTAATCAAGATGACACATTGATTTTCCTTTTACGTAGACAAACTAAGCTATAAATATGAGATAGTTGTTTGATGACATACATAATGGTTGAAACAACGGCTCTCAGGTATGATTCGCGTGAGGAATGCGGCGCAAATAATAAAGATCAGCATTCTGTTGATTCTTATATTTCCACGAGGCCTTTCGTCGACTCTCTACGGGTGGCTACAGTCGATACATTAGAAACAAATGAAAATGAGACAATGATATATATACAAGAAAGAATGAATAGCAATGAGTGATAGTTCGCTAGCGCCAAGGGAGAGACAAAGTCACTGTTGTGTCTTTCTGAACGCACAATGGAGGTCGCAGTGACGTAATGTGCGTTGCCTCGAGATATGGTAATAAGCGAGGTCTTTGCGTCCGAACGATGACGTCGAAGAACTTGATTCTTTGGCTTGCATTATCGAACAAGCGGCACTCACTCGCGTGTCTCGTCACCGCGCTAGCAGGTTCGGCGCTGCTTCTTGGTCGTCGGTTGTGTCCGTCCATTAACAAGGCGGCAGGTGCTCCTTCATTCTGGTCCCCAACCACCGTTCTGTGCGTCCGATGTAACTGCTACCACAGTTGCACTGAAATCGATAAACGACATCGGACACACATTCGGGCGGCAGGGGATCCTTGAGAGAGCGCACCGGCAGACACTGGGTGGTGCAGAGGATCCTCGGCTCGACAGCAGGAAACGCCAGTCTCGTCACCCGACGTACTCGGGCCCTCACATCACTGAGGAATGTATCCCCTTGGAATGGCACCGTCAGGTAAGCGATCTTTCTCTCCGGACCAATCGTTGCTTCACGTTGTGGCGGATTGCTGCTGTGCTTCTGGATAAAAGAAGCGGGGTAGCCGTTTGACTTTAGCGTGTTCAGCAGCAAGCGACATTCAACGGAAACTCAACACATGTCTCCATGACATTATCACCTCCAGCTACTATGACGAGAAGGGTGACAAATGTAAATTGGACTTATTCAGTGGACCGCCATCAGTAAGCATCAATGTGGCTGCTCAAGGACATTCTGAGGTAATCAGTTTGCGGGCATACTATGCCAATATTTTAAAGACTTTCCATTCAAAGCCCTGCTGTATGTGCTGTCCAATTTCAAAACATCTAATGAAAGACATTGAGCAGCTCATAACTGCTACAAATCAGACTCTAGCCGATGTGAGTGTATATCAGTTTCCCTCTACATCTTGTTAAGTGTTTTATGTAATTTTATAAGTACCAGCAACAAACTCTGTGTGAATGCTTGTAAACTTTTGTATATAATGTTGTAAGTACTAAGCAAAAATTGTAATTGTATTATCTATTTCCATATTAGAATAAAAATGTCTGTAAAACGGAAGGTATCTTCTCGTCAATCGAAACGGTCCTTCAAACCTTCAAGTCAGTTTAAAAAGGCGTTGCGAAAGTTAAACAGGATACATGATAATAAGAAGAAGTGTAAATTGATTCAAAATTCAAGTGATGATTTCATTCGTGATTTAGCTTTTGCAATACACAAATGTCTACCTATTTACAAGCCTCTATCGAATGCTGGCTCTTTGAATAGCATAAAAAAGTTTTTTTCAAATCCAAGGAGTAGTGATAAGAAAAGGCGAAACTTAATTCAGCGCGGTGGTGGAGGGTTTCTAAGTATGTTAAATGATATTGAAAACAGTATTATGGTGTAATCAATAGTCCGCTTGGAAGGATTGCAGCAACTGCTGCAATGTTAATATAAGGTTAGCGAATCATAAAGTGACACGTCATCACTTTGATTGATGAGTCATACATAGGTGTACATAAGGAAGACGCTTTAATGATATTTTACCACTTTCAAGTGACAATTCATTTGCGCTGGTTGAAAGCTCCGAATTAGTACTTGTTGAAACATGACTCAGAAAATGTATACAATCAGAGAGGAAGGTGACGCTTTTGAGCAAGATCTCTTGAAGCTTCGTCCGACACGAAAAGTGCAAGGGATTGGAAATACATTCTACTTTCAAACCTTGAATTATGGTGATGATGGCTTTTATCTTCAAGTTCCATTCTTCCACAGTAATGGTATGTCTACATCAGGGTATAGCAATATGAGACAAATGCGAGTGACTTTTCCAAAATGGCAACAGGTGATTCTTAAAACTATTGACTCTTTCGCGAAAGAATGTGTTGAGCTGCCTGAAAGTGCTCCCACTCATTGGAGAAAGGCATTAGAGGGAGGAGTTGGTTATAAGGAATTGCCGGAATTCGATACACTGTTTTTAAAACTATCGGATCATTTTCAAGCATTCGATCTCTTTACAAACGCGATGGAATGTGAGGATCTCAAACGGGGCCGCTATATGGGCTTAGTGCACGTTACCGGACTTTATATTGGTTCACATGGTTCGACTGGTAAAGTCGCATCTTTACAAATGAAGGTTCTTCAACTAGTCTATGAACCACTACCAATTGATAAATGTTAAATTAACATTGATAAGACTGCTTCAAGTGATGGGAAGGAAGAGAGCAAAAAGCGAGGGCGGAAATCTAAAGATGGGAATCCTAAATTGAAGTTGAAGCGCCAAGATGCTGACTTGAAAACTTTCTATAATCCTAATTGTGATGAGGAAACACAAATGTTTTAATTTGTAAATGTTTTAATTTGTAAATGTAACTTGAAAGTTTCTAGTCTGAATGTAAATAAACGTGATCTGGAACATGTGTCTGTTTTGTTGTTCTAAGCAAAATTAGCGGGATGATGAGTTTAATGTTAATGGAATTATAAGATGACAGATTTTCGTCTATTCACTGATCGCACAAAGTGTGTCGCTGGACCAAGTCAGTCCGGTAAAACTACATTTGTAACTGAATTGCTACAATATAGAAATGAAATGTTTAACAAGGAAATTTAGAGAGTCAAATGGTATTATGGAATATTTCAGACCACAACTACATTCTGCACTTCGCCAGAAAGGTTATGAGGTGAAGCAAGGGTTGCCATCAATTGAGGATATCAAAGCAGGTGACTTACTAGTATTAGATGATCTATTACGAGAAAGCAAATCTTCAAAGGATGTAACTGAAATGTTCATTCAAACTGCACATCATAGGGAAGCTTTTATTATCTACATCACCCAAAACATCTTCGATGGAGGGAAAGAGCAAAGAACTAGAAGTTTGAATACACATTATTTGGCAATATTTAAAAATCCAAGAGATAGCAGTCAGATACATCATCTCAGTAGACAGATATTACCTCAACAACCTTAAGTACTTTCAAAAATATATGAAGATGTAACAAAGAAACCACATGGTTATCTATTTATTGATCTAACCCAGGAATGTCCGGAACGACATCGATTTCGAACAAATATCATACCTAATTCCGCTGAACCAATGACAGTTTTCTCGGTTCACAGTTAGTTTTAAGCAATGTACTTTGTTGCCTTATTATTTTCAAACATGTCGTATTCAAAGATGGTAGTCACTCTTCAAGAGGAGTATGTACAATTGACTACATTACAAAGTGCACAGGAAGTCAAAAATATAGATCAGCCTTTTACGAATCAACTTAAGGAACTAACACAAAAGGATATGGAAATTCAGAAGATTAAGGATCCCTATCGACGAATGCAGTTAGCAGCTGTAAACATTGACGAGAGGCGACAGATTCGTGACAAGTTGTGACAATTGATAACCTTGTCAACACCTCGACCATATCGTGTGCGCGCTGAGCGATTATTTGACTTCATTGATCCACATTTGAAGTTCAATGAGAGAGGAGAGATAATAGATGAAACAACTGGTGATGTTATTAGAAATAGTCACATAGATGACCTTCTGCAATATGCTGTCAGAGATGCAAGGCGAAAACTAGGTGCACCACAAGGCTGGTCATATTTTCAGAAAATTTTATCTGATCAAAATGTACCTCACAATATTATTGGAGGACCGACTGTGAATGAATTGAATAAGGGTCACTTACAAGATGGATCAAAGAGTAAAACACCCACGATGGCGGTCAAGCGAGAGCTTCATGATCCCGATGATCTGCAACCAAAAAGAGCTACTAGGCGCTCAATGCGTGTTGCGAAGGAGTATAGTAAATATTAAGCAAATATGAATTAAGCCTTGCCTCTCTCATATCATGTCGTTACAAAAATTTTGCTGTTGTTTGAAATCTGCGCTCGAAGGTAAAGCAGAAGAGGGCATAGAGGTTGATATCAATTGTGTTAGCAGTTGCTGTGCGAGTAATACGCGTGCAAATCAGAACAAAGACGATGAGTACAGCAGCGACACTCAGAAAGATTTATTACGACTTAAATCATCCCGCAAGTTTCAGTCGTCCGGAGGTTCTAGCTCGTGCAGCAGGTGTGGGAATAGAGAAAGTCAAGAAGTGGTTGAGGAGTCAACCGACTTACACTCTTCACAAAAATGCGAGAAAGCGGTTTCCAACAAGAAAATATGTTGTTAACAATATAGATAGTCAATGGCAAGCGGACTTGGCTGACATGCAACAGATATCACAGTACAATGATGGCTATAAATACATCTTAACTGTAATAGATATTTTATCTCGCTATGCTTCGGCACGTGCGCTGAAATCTAAACGAGGACCAGAAGTTGAAGCGGCTTTTCAGAGCATTTTCGATGAGGGGCGTGTTCCCCAAAGAATACAGACCGATCAAGGGAAGGAATTCGAAAACTCTCATGTTCGAAGTCTCCTTAAAAGTCATAATGTGGAATTGTTTAGTGTCAAAAGTGCTTAAAAAGCTGTCATGGTTGAGAGGTTCAATCGCACACTGAAGACAAAAATATGGCGCTATTTCACTGCAAAAAATACACATGTTTGGGTAGGTGAGCTGCAGAAATTTGTTAAGAATTACAATGAAAGCTACCATCGAATCATTAAGATGAAACCAGTTGATGTTACCCCAGATAATGCGATGGATGTATGGCTTCGATTGTATGATAAGAAAGCGAAAAACATTTCCAATGAAAAGAAAATTAATGCTGGTGATAGAGTTCGGATTTCAAAGGTTAAGTCTACATTTGAGAAGGGGTATCTACCTAATTGGACTGAAGAAGAGTTTTTTGTGGATGAAGTAAATACAAAATTTAGACCCACCATGTATAAATTAATAGATTACCATGGCAATCCAATTGAAGGAAAATTTTACTCTTATGAATTGCAAGTAGTAGACAGAAGTGAAGAGGTGTATATGATTGACAAAATAATTAGGAGGAAAGGTCATGGCAATCAAAGGAAATATCTAGTTAAATGGAAAGGATATCCTGATTCATTCAATAGCTGGATAACGCACCAGGATCTACAAAATGTGGAGGTGGGAGACACTCGTAACTTTTAAGCTAATATAGCATGTGACTTCTTCCATATATGAGTTTAACATGTCTACTAACTTCAACATCATTCTTCCAAGCAATAGCAACCCCAAGATATTACCAAGTAACAAACCATCTCTCTACTCTGTTGAATTCGCTAATCCAATTACTCTGCATGGACCCCATGAAGTTGCTCTAACTGAAATTACTTATTACAACGATATCAGTTTGCTAAAGAACAACTATACAACTATTTTGAATTACATAAAGAAGTGCGAGAGAAGGATGATTGCTTTCGCATATTTCAAAATAGTCTACATGGTACATGGGCTTTTCATCATCTACCTTTACATCCTTTTTCAACATCTTTACCATCTGTCCAAAACATGATTAAAATTCAAAAGGCATTTGCAACGTCAACTTTTGATTCTAAGGTTCCCACAATGAGCTTGCAAGATACAGAAAAGGAAATCGGTAGAATGTTTGAACGAATAAATGATCTCTTCAAGCTGACTTTGAATAAATTCTACAAACCAGTCATAAAGGGGTCAACAAAATTGATGAAGGAAGGGAAGCATGTTCTTCTTGTATTAGGTAAGGATTTGAGTCATACTTTTGGGTATTCCAGAACAACTTTCTCATCAAGGTATTGGTACAATGGACGTGGGTGGAATTCGGAGAGGAAAGTCACTGATTTTCAATGTAGAATTGTGCCATTGTATGCATTACAAAAAAGGAGCATCCGAGTAGAAAATAAATTTGAGGTCATTAGAAGTGTTGAAGACTTTGCAAGAAAGTTTCAAGGATCAGTGCCAGAAACGTTAATGACTTGTGAATATAAGAAAGAGAAAGTAACTTTATTTACTGTTGAAACGGAGGCAGAATTGATTGTTTTTACTAAAAAGACACCATTGGAAAAGTCTGAGTCCGCTGTTATTGAATTCGGATCTGAAATGATTGGGATGTTTAAAGGCCTTGAAAGCGCACCTTGGTTGACAGAATTAAATGATACATTCAAGGTTCAATTGTCCTCTTCTAAACTCAAAGCATCAACAAATGCTTCATGGGATATCCACGTATACAGCGAAGACATATTGGGTGATGAATTGTCTACTTCCAGTGAACTTGTAAAAAGAGTTAATTTGAACATTGAAAGCTTGAAAACGCCATCTGAATTGTTTACAAAGTTAAATGAGTTTGGCGTAGATTACCTTGGTGCAGATGAATATCACTTTTCTTATGACCCACATAAGAAACGCATGATTGTAAAGGTAGGGAAGAACTCTCTTATCAAGCTGGATAACGTGTTAACGACCACATTGGGATTCTCAAAATCAACTATTTATGAAGGCACATCAATAGGTAATACAGCCCCATCACTAGAGCGTGATATAAGTAACTTATACGTCTATTGTAACATTATTGAATATACAAGGGTTGGCGACATTGAGGCCCCACTTCTGCGCACATTTCCTCTCTCATCCGTAAGGAAGCAACTAATCAATCGAGAATTTTTTAACACAATGTATCTACCAATCAGCCGAAATTTCATCAATAGAATTGACATATCAATTCATGATGACGCAGGAGAAGTAGTACCGTTCTGTGGTGGTGTTACTGTTTTGACCCGACATATTAGGTCACGAGAATAAGGCTTTACGCTATTATGCCTTCCATAGTTATTCAATAGTCATAATGACAGGCATTTACAGTAAACCATCATATCAGAGCGGTTATCCCGTGTTTGTTGGAGGTAGACGACAAGTTGGAGGAGGCATATTTGGTGCACTAAGACGTATGGTTCTTCCAACACTCAAAAAGTATGGCGTACCAATCATGAAGCGCGTTGGAATCAGGGCTTTAGATTTTGGTGCAAATGTTGCAGCTGATGCGCTTCAAGGTGAGGATATCGGTGAATCTATGAAAATGCGCGCGCAGCAATCTGCCATAGACGCATTAGATGATTTAACAAAGACGAGACGTACAGTTCGGAAGAAGCGTAGGAAGTCAAGACAAGTTGGATCCGGTCGAGTTACTAAGCAAAGACGCGGGAAAAGTAAAAAGCCGACTAGAGCAGCACGTCTAGACGTCGTGTGAAAGCAAGAAAGCGCAAACGAAATTCCACTGCGACTGGAAACAAGTCAAAACGAAGGAAGACAACATATTTGTAGAGCTAATACGATGCAGAGTATCAATTCGGCTTTGTGTTTCTTCGATTCTCCCCCTCATCAGACAGACATCATCTCCTCAACAATTGTAGACATAGTCCCCACAACAAATATCGATGGTAACCAGCAGCCTATTCAGTTTGATATACCTGCCAATCCTCAAGATTATATTGACTGTCAATCCATTGATTTAGAGTTGTGTATACAAATTAAGAAGACTGATGGTACAAATATCGATTCATCCAAGGATAAAGTGGGATTAGCAAATCTTCCTATTGCCAGTCTGTTCTCAGATGTGTATCTAATATTGAATGACAAACAGATTGAAGGAGGGGATCGAGCATATCCATATGGAGCATATATACATACAATGACTCAATTTCAAAAGCAAGCTAAACAGTCACACTTCCAAGTTTCTGGGTGGTATGATGATCAGCAAGGGAAATTTGATGATGTCTCAAATACAGGGTTGAAAAGACGAATGGATTTAACAGCGGATTCAAAGGAATTATACTTGAAAGGACCCGTCTATCTTGATTTCCTTCGTCAATCTAGATATCTGCTATCACAGGTTAAAATGCAAATGAAATTTATTCGTGCAAATCCTGAGTTCACGTTAATGGCTTTTGGAGCTACAAACTATCAAGTCAACATAAGTAATGCCGTGCTCAATGTAAGGCGAGTAACAATGAAACCGTCAGTCATCAACGAGCATGCGACAGGATTTAGGAAAAATAATGCAATATATCCCGTTAATCACAGTGTGTTGACAAACTTCACAAGTGGTGCGGGATCATCCTCACATGCCTACCCAAACCTTTTTCCCACTGCAATGCCAAAGGCGGTGTATATCGCATTTGTGGAAAATGAGGCATTCATTGGTGCTTTTGAAAAGAATCCATTCAATTTCCAACACTTTAATGTTAGCAAACTAGCACTCTATCAGGATGGGAAATTTGTATATTGCAAAGCATATGAGCCTAATTTCAAAGATGGTAAATTCGCACGTGAATATGGTTCTACTTTCACCGCCCTCAACATGTTTAATACAGATGATTCAAATGGAATTACAATGGATATGTACAAGAATGGCTACTTCTTCATTATGTACAACCTCACAGCAGATGCAGATCTAGGAGGTGAAAGCGTAGGAGTTACAAAGCCTGGAAATCTACGACTGGAGGTATCATTTGAGTCACCTTTGAAGAAAACAATTACTTGTCTCATTTATGCTATCTATGATAGCAAAGTTGAGATAACAAGAATGAGAGACGTGACTGTCAGCTATCAGAGATGAGTAACTTAAGCAACATAGAAATCTTGAGGAAAATGAGGAAAGCTCATCCCTACTCCAAGACAATAATTCTCAATGTCTTTTCTAGAGATAATTTACCTGATTCAATTCCTTTCTATCCTTGTTCGCTTATCATCAATACGGATACCAACAATCTTCCCGGAAAACATTGGATTGCTGTATACATCAATCGTTATAAAGTGGCCGAATATTTTGACTCTCTTAATCAACCTCGTTTACATGATATCGCATTATGGATGAACAGGTTCTCCTGGACTGTTAGGAAAGTGAAATCGTTCCCACTTCAAAGTAATACATCTTTAATGTGCGGTGGCTATGTACTCCATTTTGTCAACGAGAGACCATTGAAAAATAACTGTAAAAGTGCTTTAGAACTATTTTCAAAAGACTGTGATAAAAATGATGTAATTCTTACTAAATATGTCGAAACAGTTTTGAAATAAAGTTTTATGTTGTATCATTAACTTGTTCTCTTTTTTTCCAAAACAAGGGTTTATAAGGAAAACAAAAACATGCTCATATTTCATTATCTATTCACATATATACAAAAACATGTTCATATTTCATTATCTATTCACATATATACAAAATCTACAATTAGGTTTTCATGAAACATTTTTTCAAATCACATATGATGGGAGGCACATCACTTATGTCTTTAATGCCGGTTTTCACAATCTTTCCATTATGGAACACATGAACATGATATGGATGCCAGTTAGTCAATTGAGCTGCAGGAAATAACTCCAATTCATAAGTTAGATTATGTGATGATGTAACTTTACGGAAGTCATAGTGATAGTGCAATTCACATAACACGGTCATTGTCTTCACTTTCCAATCAGATAATGAATTACCAAGTAAATGTTCCAAAGTAAAGTGTAGATATGAGAGATCACCCTCCATGACCCTTCTAATACATTGGATTGTTCCATTTGGAAAGAATAGGACAGTGAGAGATTTATCCTTCCTCTGAATCCTCCATGTTAACATTGAGGGTCTTCCAAGATGTAAGCTCGTTGTCGGCTTCAATTTGCGTTTTATCAGCAACCATTGTTTTCGGTTGGGTATATTCCTCTCGATCTCTTGTAGATTGAGTTTTGACTTTGCTCTTGTAGTTAACATCCGATTTACAACTTCCAACCGTTTGATGTCCTCCATCTTTAATGAATGACGTTATCTGTGGTAGTATCTCCCTTGTAAAGGTTTCCCATGTGACGTCACTGAAACGAAAAAATCGATATTCAACATCTTCCCGTTTTGGTGAACAGACGTATAGTTTGACTGATGAATCACACTTTATCCATACCTTGTCATCGAGAGGAATCTTGATCCGAGTCTTATGGTTGTCAATGAGATCCGCAAAGTCTGTCAGTGAAGGCAATGAGTCAATACTAATGCAAACGCCACGATGTTTTCAAACACTATTTGCTATTGAATGACGAAATGCTATTCTTTTAGAAATTGTTATGTGAACGTTTTGAACGTCACTAAGTTTCCATGTTCTAATGTAATGAGGCATGTTCCGAAAGCTATGTTTCAAATTTAGGTTTAATGTTTGCCTAAAGTTTGTTATTTTATTAGCTCAACATATCGGAATGATGTTGAGTACAAATTCTTCACATATTCATTCACATTAGGACTACCTATTTATTAGTAATCATTTCTACATATCGGAAAGATGTAGAAATTTCAATTTTAGTAAGACTACTTATGTATTAGTAAGTGTTGCTACATGTCGGAAGATGCAGCAATCGCAAGATCTATTACAAGTGGAATATTGTATTGTTTTTTTATTTAGACTTATTCTACATCCCCTGTGACAGGAAGGCATCTCCTTCTCTTCGACGGTGGGGGAAGACCTAGGCTGTAGTGTCCATATGGCAATGATAAATTTTTATCCAGCCAACAGCGCTTATCCTCCCAAAGTGAAAGACCTCGCTTCCTAAACGATTTTGTGCTAACTATGTGATTTTTTGAATTTATAATTGTCATATCTTCAGTTGTATCATTCTCACTATAATAGACACTCCTATAGTCATTATGTTTCAATTTTTTAACTGCTGCTCTCTGAATTCCTTTTGCACGTTTGATGCTATGATCCGTAGAGTCTAGATATTTCATTGAATACATTTTCGGTTTTAGTAGGATCATTTCCTCAAGCAACTTTCCAGCACACTCATCCTTAAAACAACCTAATCTAGCTTCGCTTGTAGTTGAGTATAGTCAGTGGTGACTGTCATAGTTTGAAGAGTTGAACTTGTCACCGAAGTATAGAAGTATATCTTCCAGACGGACAGATGGTGATGTGTATAAACATAGGAAGAAACTGTCGGTATCACCTCCACAAAGTCGCGTTCTATTTATCAGTGGACATCCTTTTAGATCATTGTAATATAATTGATACATTTCCAACTTACTATAGTCAAGTACTGCTTGACCAACATATATTAATTTATTTAAAACTATTGAAGGTTTGTACATTTCCATACCAACCAGATCTTCATCAAATATTTTATGTTGAACATAGAGAGGATGATTTGACAATTTCAGTAGTTGTTTCTCATTGTTGACTAGTTTAAATTTTTTCCTTCTTACATTTCATTGTTTTACCATATAAAGAATTATTTTTCAATTTGTAGAATGACTTTTCGAAGTCAGTGCTTGATTGAGTCCTCTTTTGAGAGTTCATATCAATGTATGTTTTTAACCAAGACTTTTGTGCGAATTTTATGCCACTATGAATCTTCTTGATTCTCATGCCCATGGTCAAGTAAAATTTTAAAATTGAGTAGTGGACTGCATAATTTTCCCCATCAAATTGATGGAGCAGAAGATTCTTGATAGAAGAAAAATGTGTATTTGGTCTTACTTTTTCATATAGATTTTTCATATAGTGTGAAAACATTCTCTTTTCAATCATCTGCATTTCTGGAGCTAATGGGAAATCGGCAGTGTCATCATGAATGGCTGCAGGATACTCTAAATCTAAATCAAAAATGTAGCCGATTTCACCATCATCATCTATATTTTGAACATTTTCTTCAATTAGAAAATTATCTAATTCACTTTCATTCAACCATTGGAAATTTGAGTGGGGTAGATTCCTACTGAGTGAAGAACCGTAAAGGTTATTAACATCTAAGTAGGTCAAATGTCGACTTTCATGTGTATTATTTCCTAATTCTTCAATGCGTGCACGCGCTCGGTGAATGTTGGTGAAAGTCATACCCCCTCTAATTCCTCGTTCAAATAGATTATACATATTTTCATCTTGTATGTAGTGCGGGGGATCATTGGAAGATAAATTTATTGCTGAGGTAAAGCTAAGATGTGGGAGACTGACAAAATGTACAGGGTCGACTTCATCCTCACGTTGACTCAATGCTCTAAACACTTCAAATATGTCTGCCTACAATAAAACATCTAACTTCAGATATGCCAGCATGTAATCACCAAATGTGCTACAATTAAATTCAATCCATGCCTTGTTAGCGTGTTCATATTCACTATCGGAACAGTGCTCACGAGTAAGATCATTATAGAATTCAAATTGTGGTGGTAGACAGTCTTCCGTCAACGTGTTTAAGTTTTTGAAGTATGAATATGGAAACACTCCCTTCTGATATAAAACATTATCACTTAATTGTGGAAATTCTACCCTTAATGTCTCTACATGCTCATACGTTTGCAAGCCCTTGGCTAATTCACTCAAGGATGCACTTAGAAATTGATATGAGTCTAAGAATTTTAGTTTAAAGTATACTGTCTTCCCTTTGTATTCATTTACAGGGACACTGGCGGATAAAGTTATATATTTTTCAGCAGTTGCTGCTACAACATCTAATTTCCAAGATTTCATTCTTCCAATCGCTTTATAGCAAACGATGTGACTATCATAATTTTTAAAATTGTGGAAAAATATGGGGAGCTCCCGTCTGTTAAGTCTTAACCGGAGATTGCATTTCCTACATAATGTTTGCCTATATCGTCCGGTGATATGATCATGATCACGAACTTTTATGACTTCATCGCTGAATTTCAATTTACATTTGTTGCAACATTCTGCATTCTCGTGGCTTGCTTTTTCATCCGCTGACAGTGACATTGGCTGCCTAGTTGTTGCACATTGGTTGTCATATAAGTCTTGGGCTACGGTTTCTAAGTGGTGCAAGAAACTAATAATGCAATTTTCTCCCTCAAAGAGGTAATACTTGTTTTCAAATTTTGATTGAAGGGCATTATGCCAGACATGATAAGCTCCAATTGCCGCAGGTTTATGTATTTTATTATCAATGTAGCACTCTATATCTGCATAAATTACTAAAGGAGGACTTAGTTGATATTCTATGCTACTTGTTAGTACTTTTAGATCTGACGGCATTTTTTCTATTTGTGCTTCTCCTCGAATACAAAACTGGAAGTGTCGTTCTAGTGTTGTCTTATATGTGAATGACTGAGTGCATCTTTCGCAGAAGTATTTATGTCTTTTTAAAGTTCTCCTATACAATCTTGACAGCTTTGGAATTCCACAATAGTGTGCTGCTCCATTGTTTAGAATTAGCAAAATATTAACCGTTTGCCTACCAGTAAAGTTACTATTGTAACGAACACCTTTGAGTCCATTTTCATAAAAGTGAATGTTAATTTTAATATCATTATTTTTCTCAAATTTTGGAATATCTTTGATTGATACTGGTGTGGAAATGCCTTCCATATTTAGCTCAGATGTCCACTTACTATATGATTTTACTTCATTCTTTGAATAAGGTACTTCATTATAATGCAATATTGATAAAACTGCATATAGAAAGCAATCATTTGCATTTGAATTAACATTAATGACAGCTTTAGAGTTTTTAACTTCTTTGGTAGAGGAAATGATTGTCCACCTGACAGTATTGGACTTGTTATTACATTGAACTCTATATTTTGTACATCATCTATAATCCAATTGCTACCCTTTTTTGTGAAGGCTTCAATATGATTCATTAGACTATTTAGATGATCCTGAAACCAAGCATCATAGTCATAAATATAGTTTGAGGATGATGAGGTAAAGTGTGCGAGAAAAGTTTCTTCTTCTTGAGGATTAGAACGGACATAACGAATTTGTGCAATCAGACGACCGCGCAATTGATAGCTCCTTAGTAAGTCAGACACTAAATTCCCTAACATGGAACGCATGCTTTCTAAGAATGATTTTATGTCCACAGTAGGTGTTGTTGGCGTGATATCATACACACGTGCATGGCCATTGATTGCGCTTTCGCTGAGACTAACAGTTCCATAGTTATTATGCATATTCATCTCACTATTTGTGTTATGTACATTCATATGCTGTCGAAATCTACTTATAGAGTTTTACGTTTTGCCACACCGAGAGCAGTATTGCATAAAGTTTTGTATGTTAGTTGAAGCGCTGGTTGTTGGCTTAGAAGTAGATCTATTCTGATTATTTGAATTTGACTCTGTTATGCTATCATTCGGTTTATTATTGCATACAAGTTTATGCCTCTTAAGATTATCCATCCTATTCGTCTTATATGGACACTTGCTACATTGATACGTTTTTCCTAACTTACAAAATTTTTCATGTCGTTGCAAATTGCCTATGAGAGTGAACACTTTTCCACACTTGGTACAGACAACCATGATTATTGATGAGGATTGAAATTAGCAAGCCCTTATATACATCTACCATCTAATGACGTCAGTGTCATCATCAGCCAATAACTTATGTTCCGATCTGTTGTAAAGACAAAACACATACAATTTCAACAATTATTTTTTTTCAAAAAAGAAGAAAATAGAAGTTAAAGTAATAAAGTTACAGTTTAACACATTTAACAATACCACTATGGTAGAGTTTTAGGTGACTGCAGCTGTCACTACAGCCACCCAAGTCGTCCATCCTCGTAAGGCGCACTCTTCTGATGCCATTTTGGGAACATTCGAGGTGCACAAGCGTTTCTTTGTTATGCTGTTGGCTGGTGGTTACTTGGGAGGCCAACAGGAGGTTTGATTGAGTAATATTTCTTAGAGAATCAATCAAACCTCTATTGTCCTCCTTCAAGTTCACCTCGCGGGCCTCAACCTCCTTTAGGCGCTCTTGGCAACGACGGAGTTGTACCTCAACGTCTTGTACCTCTTCTGCTGTCGCGTCGAGATCCACATTGTACTGCCGAACAGGGAGAGCAGCTGGAGGTGCGGGCGCAGCAGCGTGAGGGGAAGGATCTGCGGCTGGGATCGGAGAGGAAGGAGCTGCGGCTGGGATCGGAGAGGAAGGAGCTGCGGCTGGGATCGGAGAGGAAGGAGCTGCGGCTGGGATCGAAGAGGAAGGAGCCAGTGTCATCATCGGTGATAATGGAAGGCGCACACTCCAGCTCGGAGAAGCCCGGATGTGGCTGAACGAGACCTCCTCCTGAGATGCACGCATCGCGGAGTCCTGTAATCGAAAGAAACAATTGTTTATCATCTATTTAGCATTTTACCATTGATGAGATACAAAAGTGAATTTCTCTTACCTCCGGCTGGATTGTGACCTTTTGATCGGTTCCAACCTCTGTCTCACGGGGCAACGAGTCATTCTAAAAGATAAATCAATCTATTACAAACAAAAAACATATTTTAATAGAAAATTCTGTACTCATGCAGTTGACCAACTTTGATACTTACATTTGTAACAGGATCATCATCCTCATCGGAAGATGTCGGGGAAGAAGTCGCTGACGACGTTTCCTCATCAGATGAAGTCGCTGACGAGGTTTCATCGTCCTGTGATGAAGACTCCCGAATCGAATAAGGCTTTTCTTCATTGTCTTCCACCGATGTACTTGTCGCTGGCGTCGAAAGGAAACTTCGATGCTTCCTGAGGGACAGCGATCGCACAACCTGCAGAGAAACATGATATAACATGCTGCTATGGACGTCTGAATATACGACGTCTGCTATGGACACTGAATTATTTGAAAATGAGTGAAAATTCGTTGTGTGCAACTTCTTTATATATGAAATTGACAAAGCAACTATGAACAAAGACCTTATGACATCACATCCTGGAATTGGTACGGTTAAACAAAATGGATAACTCAAACAAGAATTGGAACAGCTGGTTTATTTTTAACCTTAGAAATGGTAGTGCCATCATATGTGTTGAAAGATTTCTACATGTAAACAGTAGAGTGAATTCAAAGTAATATGAACTGATGGACTGATGTATTATTTGATATATATGTTATTATTAATAGTCATATAATGATTCATATTTGAAGATAGAAAACGTGTGATTTGAATAGAACATTAAATTTGAATTAAGCGCTAAATTTCGAAAATTCAAATTTTGCGCCAAAATGTGAATAATCAAATTTAAAGACTTTTTTTCGAAAATTTGAATTTCGCGCAAAAATTCAAATAATCGAATTAAAATACTAGGGTTAGGGTTAAGGGGTAGGGTTAAGGGTTAGGGTTAAGGGTTAGGGTTAAGGGTTAGGGTTAAGGGTTAGGGTTAGGGTTAAGGTTAGGGTTAGGGTTAAGGTTAGGGTTAGGGTTAAGGTTAAGGTTAGGGTTAGGGTTAGGGAAGCAAGAAGAGTATCTATGGCACCCGGAACGAAGCGCACGAGAAAATTTATTTACCCTATAATCCGAAAAATTTTGAGGGCGCGAAGCGCCCGAGAAATTTTTAGGCCCCCCGCCGTGTATGAAGTGTATGAAGGTCAGGTCTAAGGTTAAGGTCAAGTGTAGAGGTTTGTATATTATGGTCATTTTTAGTTGTAAATCTTTAACTTTGAAAATTTGTAAACTTAGTCATTTTTGTAAAAAAACTTGGAATTTTTTCAAGTTGCATACAGATGCATACAACTAGGATTTTTTCATCAAATGGGTACATACAATATATCAATCGAATGCTCTTTTCATGCTGATTCTAATGGTGTATTGTATGACACATTTATGACATATAACTAGAGAGCTACATGTCTTTAAAGAATGGGCTAAAAACTTAGTGAATTTAAAAATCTAACATTTGTCTGCTTGCATACAGTTGCATACAACTAGGATTTTCCCATCGAATAGGTACATACCTTATATCATTCGAAAGGTCTTTTCGTTCTCATTCTTATGGTGTCGTGTATAACACATGTATGATATCATCCTGGACTGCTACAAGCATTTTTAAATTAAGAACATAATTGTTTCTTTAAAAGTTATATGTTCCTATTTATTTCAAGTTGAAGTCTTCATATTTGATTTTTTGTTTCAATTCAGTTATTGAACATCATTAATTATAGATAGTTATTCCCCTTTCCCATTCAGACCTTAATTGAAGACCGATTTGTGAAATGATAAAACAAGTCTGTTCATATATACAAATGAATATTAAATGAAGAGATTAAGAAAAAACACACTATATGTCATCAAGGTAAGGAAAGGGTACAAGTTTTTTCAAGTCCACTTGCACATGGATCCTGGTCTTTTTGGGCGCACAGGGACAGCGACGTGGTGTATCAAGGTCGATGACCGAAAATTCGAGAGCGGTTGTGAGGTTCCGCTCGTTCGGCTCCATTCTTATGAAGACCCGTTTCGTGTGGTACTTTTTCGGGGCGTTCTTCACTTTGACCTTGACTCTTCCATAAAGTGGCGTTCGCATGGACTTCTTATTCATGTGACGCATCGTCTCGATTGATACGTCACTATCCTCACCATCATCACTCGAGTAGTCGGGCGATGCAGGGGCTTGGGTGAACACCACCGGCTCGTTTGGTGTTGTCGATCGCTCCATCGGAGATTGGGGAGGTGTATTGGTACGTTCCACTGGCGAAGTGGTACGATCAGCAGTACCGTTCTCAACTGCGGCTTTCTGTTTGCGATCCATTATGACTTGTAGATTTAAAATAATTGTAACTTGTAAACGTGAGGATTAGAACCTTTGATAAGAATTGGTGCAAACCTCGGACTTATATACTTTTTAAACAAAGGAAATCCTAACAGCCAATCAGAGAGGTACCGAACTTCCCTAAAGAATATATAACTATATAAAGGATGTCATTGTTCCAAACTGTTAAGTACTTATCCTCAACGTTCCATAACAAGAAGCATGTCCTCAAAACCATTATTTTATTTTCAAAATGACAGCCAAGTCATTATGGGAGGTCAGTTGGACATGACCATGCATCTCTGTTGCGGCTGCAAAGTGGCCCTGTGGAAAACCTGGACTGTGTCAGCACTTCAAAGGCGGAGTGGACTACCAGTGAAGTGTCCGGTACACGAGTGTGATCATGACTTTAGCAACAATCAGACATTTCATGAATGGTGTGATGACTTCCTAAAGATCATGGAGTCGCCTGAGGGACGTGATCTGTACCCATCCTTTATTTTTCATGCTTAAATTAAACTTACATTGTAAATCTCTTGTCTTTTTCACTCTAAACATAGTTCTGGAATTGGTTTTCTTATTGGGGAGCAACTAAATCATAACTGCACATTAAAGTTTCACATCTAAATAGTGCTACATTAAAAATAATTGTCACAATAGTCGCAATTGAGCAAACCCATTCAAAATCAAACAACGGACGTCTATCGGTACGTACCCAAGTACTCAGAACCAAACCACACAAGTTCGATCATAGACGTTCCGAAACACAGTGTACTCAACCGATTGTACCAAACACATGTACCTATCCAGTAAAACAGATCTCATACTTGTTCCTATTCATAACACTGAATTATACATGTACCTATCCATGTTCCTATTGATAACACTGAATTATACATGTACCTATCCATGTACCTATTGATAACACTAAATTTTACATGTACCTATCCATGTACCTATCCCTCGCAAGTAGGGCACAGTTTTCACTACTATCATCAATTGCTTATGTGTATGGAACACAACGATCTGAAAAACCATTTCAAATCCTTAGCTTGATGATTCATCTCTACACACGAAATCAGCATGATAGGCCTAATAACGTAATTTTGGGAGAGAGAAGCAGCAAACGATCTGATCTTGAAGGCAATTTCTGTACACCATTGACAAGTGCTTATGAAGCGTAACTTTATTAAGTCTATGGCAGGGCCAGAATGGCAAATTGTGATGACACACTTCATACACTGCTGTTCATCGCACGAACGCAAAGTTTGATCAGACACGTCAGAGAGAATGAACCTCGAATCCTGGAGCCTATAGGCTAGGCTCTAAGTTCAAATTTCGAAACTTTTTCAACTGTTGTCATTCACATGATTCTATCACAAGAGTCAATAGCTGAAAGCAGCATGAATGCATTAACTTGCACACTGTATGGCTATTCGCTTATATTCACATAACAACATCATGAATTGGAGTAGGCCTAGAATAGGTCTAAATTGAAATAATTAACCAGATTAGTATCAGTATCAAATAGAGGGGACACAACTGCCTCCACTCATCTAATCCCTTAAGTAGACTGGCATGCATGTATTTATGCTTGATAATAAATTTATAGTGCATATATAATTAGTTTTATTGACTTTTCAGGTCTTTTTCGAAAGTTGTCGTACCTAACGGTAAGTATGAGATTTTTGACAGTCATATTTTTTTGAAGCTTGAAAAGTTATAGGTTTATCAAGTTTTAGTTTAGGATGGGCATGGATGTCCATGAATAAGTGCCATGACTAGATATAGGTTGGATCCTTTTAGGCCACATCGACTTCGAATTCCTATCATGCGGTTTGTGCGAAAATTAATAAAAATGAGGTTTATTAGTTTTATTAGAATTTAGGGGTATTTCAGGAGAAGTTTTCGATTGGTTTCGAGAAGTTTTCTTTTGGTTTGATATTAGGTTTTGGTCAGTGTGTCATGTCTCATGGATAGCGTGATTGCTTTATAAAAGGCAGAGTGATCGGCATTAATTTTATAGGCCTACTGTAAAAAGCAACAATTTCTTTCGTATATTTTCCAATGTAGGCCTATAAATGCAAGCCATTTCCAAGTAAAAAGAAGACTGCCGCCTAATATAAGATCCATTTACATATGTAAATAGAATTATACTTCATTTTTGCTTGTCTTGTAGTAAAACTAAAAGGGTGTGACGTACATTTATGCAGCTTGTAGTATATTTACAGAATTTAACTGATGGTTGGAAATGTGTAAGAGTTGGGCAATAATTGAGAACAAAGTGATTTTCATATTCATACCAGAAATATTTATTGTTCGATGATCATGGAACTTCAGTTGAAATAAAAATATAGCCATCAATTTACTGGTGCAAAAGCTCAATGGTTTATGACATAAATGAAATATTGAGTTGGGGTGTGGGATGATGCGGAGTGTCCTTCTAATGTAGGCCTGCGAGTCATTGAGCGAATTGGCACTAAATCTAAGTGTTCTTTTAGTCTTCTAGAAGTTCTGTCGACAACATTTCTATAGGCATGGTTTAGGGATGAGTCTCATATCGTTATTCAATACCTATAAAACACGAGTTAAATGAATATGAAAGTGTATTATTATATAATCTTGCCTTATATGTCTTCATTTTCTAACCTCTGACGAAGAACTCCATCGGTCTTTGCTTCGCTTCACATGTAGACCTACATGGATTTTGCCATTACCGGTACTACCGCGAGCATAAAAATTTCAAATGCCTCACTCAAATATTGCTTGTCCACTTGCTTTTGTGAACTCCTGAAGAATGGACACATATGTCTGAAAGCTTGAGCAGCAAATAAATCTAGAAACACGAAAATACTTCAAAGGATTTTCAATTTCGCAACGTTTTATACAAAGGGAAATAAGGAAGCTACAAAATCATACTGCAACTGAACATTAGTGCTTATACTGATTAAATAGAAATGTGGATATTGAAGAAGAGGGCAGGCACAAACATGCGTGAGGGATAGCCCTTAATAAGCCGACGTATTCAATCCCATTTAAATGCATTAATTCCATAAATCGTGATCTAATTTGTCAGTCGGTGGTCTTAGGAAAAAAAATTCAAGATATCGATTCAACTTTTTTTTATAAAATCATATGCAGTGGTTTGAGAGATCAAAATAACAGTAAATGCATCACACATTCAAAATGCTTCCCCATCTCCGAAGATAGGTTATCTGAACACCAGAGAACCATTTACATGTGCAAGCTACGGCTAATAACATAAGGACATAATTCTGATGACACAAACCATTTCCACTTCTAAAATCAAGATAAACTTTCTTTATCATATCAAATACTTTATCACTGTCATAATGACAGGGCAAAGAGTTGGAGTGACGCAAAAGAGTTTGAGCTAAAACGTTTATGTTATCATTGTTCAGCAGTTTATCTTGAAAATTTAATTCAGAACACATTTCTGACACGGTCTGAAAGTTTTCAAGTTGGTAGCATTTTCGGTCTAATTCAAATGTCAACAATTGTATTTGCTTGTCTAAGCGGCGATTTCTCGACATCAGTTTTTGCACCTCTAACTGTGTTCGAAGGAGTCTCATATCCACTAAAGTCAATTTACAATTTGGATCCGAAATGTGAGAAAATTCATTATTGCTATCACAGAAAGAGTCAGTTTGTGTTCCACGGTCGTCTTGTTTTGCCAAATTTGGAAGCAGCTCGACCTGAAATCAAAGAAAATAAATTCTCAAGTAATAGTAATTCAAATTGCTAATTGTAATTCAAAAATCTGAAATGCTATCTACGGCAAAGGCCTCTCCGATAAGATAAAAGAACAATTTGATATGCATCCGTCACCCGATGACCCAGAATTCCCATTTTCATTCATTTGAGTTGTCAGTTTAATTCCTGGGGGTAGCAATTTAATATATCAGTGATATATATCCTGACTATGCACTGGTTTAAACTGATGGTCGGAAAGATTGAATAAATTCTCAGTCGTCATTAGAGAACTGTTGTAGGGCACAGAAGCAATGAACATACACTGCACAAATTCAAAAAAATAAGTTCAATAAAAAAGATCACATGGAAGAGACATCAGAAGATAGAAAAGTGATTGTGCGACAGATAGTATTCGGCTACATTTTATGTTATTAATGAATTATCATGAATATTGAGATTGATCTGACTGAAAATTGTGAGAAAAAGAAAATAATAATCAATGTGATAGAATAGTGCACCAGAAATTGATTTACTAAATGCATATTATGCATTACAATCGCCATAATTCTCGAGCTCTGATTTGTTATTAACATTTGTGCTCAGTTTGTTGACGAAACTCTAAATTCGCCGCATCACGTAGAGGTACAGGCAATAACATCATCTAGTAAATGTAGGCCATACAAGCTAAGTGTTGACATTATTTTTTGCATGTCATACAACGTATTAAACTTTCGATTAAACTTCTGGCACTGCAGAAGGTTAAACTTCTGGAAGGTTTAACAGAAGATTAAACTTCTGGCACTGCCAGTACACGCCATTACGACTTCTCCAGAAAAAGTGGTTCAAAAGAATGAAGCTTGATATTTTACTTTTTTGTTTGTCTACAACTAAGGCACAAAGAAAAATTATGGTTCCTTGTCAACTACCCTAATTTGGCATAGAACAGTGGATTCCGCTTCCGGTCCAGATAGGAATAGTTGAAAGAGGAGTCTATGAGGTGCTGTATTTCGCACACCAAGCCAACACATTTAGGCCTACATGTACATGTACATGCAAAAGGTTGTTCTATTGAAAAAATTGAGAAAACATTGCTAGAAAACATTTTAAAAACATGCATTTTATCAACGTCTATAAAGATCAAGTTTTTGAATCATAGCTAGGGTAGGCTATCCTTGTTATGATTAGTTCGAAACTGTTGCACGCAAGATGACAGTTCTAAATTTGATGACGAAAATATGGAAGTTTATTCTTCATGGCAGTTAAGAATTTGAGAATGAAATGTTTTATGGACGTTATAAAACTTCAATATTCGAGACTGGTCAGAACATTTTTAGTATTAGGTAGCCTACACCAATATTCCTGACATAAATTTACCTACATGTAGGTCAACTTAGGAAATTTGTTTACCCCAATTGCATGCCTGCTTTTCGTCCCGGTTTCGAAAAATCAAATGGCAGCAAACGAGTTGTTCATTATAAACAGCAAGTAAAAGTGAGGCACCATTGAATTTCCTGTTATGGTTTCTTTCAATTTGGGGTTTGGCACTTATTTGGGAAAACCGAAAGTGGATATTGCTTCCAACCCTAATTCAGAATTAACTATAAATTATTACATATAATGAGCGCTGTACATGTGTGCATAAGTATATATCAATCGTTTATCCTTGCTTTGCATTTTTATTGAAAAGGTGACCTCATCACGTTGGGCTTTACTCATTTAACCTTCAAAAAATTGCTAGTTCCAAAACCTATCAAAAAGAAGTCTACATACAGCAAGGTTCATGAGCCACGAGAAAAGCAAGATGATGATAGTTATGATGTAGCCAACGTTACAGTATTTTCAGTAACTTATTCATAATTTGTGCCCATAAACCGCATGACTCGGTGCAAAAAGCCAACCAAATGACCCAATTCCATCTTTGCTGAATGCATGCTCATCAGTCAGGAAAACAGGAGAATAACTGATAAAATCATGTAAAAAATTAATGTCATGATTGTCGCATGATGTTAACGCAAAATATTTATTAAAACCTTTTTCACATGAAGTTATATTAATATCTCATTTCGTGCGCAATCCATAGAGGTATCTTTTGTTTAAGTATCTTGGTCACTGAAGTGCGTTGCTTTATCCGCTTAGCGTTCAATTCACCAGCTCGGCTGGGATGAACTTTCTATAAAGAATGCTTCCATGTGTACCAATTGAGCATCCATTAATCCGTCAATCTTATGCCATCATTCTTCTCTTTTACAGACTTCAGCTATCATGTATTCCAAGCAGATATCCTTACTGTTTCATTGCATTACCTAACTCCATGTAGATGTCCATGGTAACAAGGATTCATGAATTTCTAGATTTTTAGTAACTTGCAAGCATGTTTGATGTCCATGCCATTGCTATCCATGTTAGATCATAGATGTTATATTTGAAAACTGCATTGGAAATATTTCAAAATATTAAACAAAATTATTTCTATTAAATTACGATGTACAGAACAAACGTCAATGAGCTACCCAGAGAAAGCAACGCCAACAATTACATTTTTGGTGGAGATTGTAGGGGCACAAATAAAGCAAATGTAAAGCACTTTACTGATCTGGACGTTCCAGAAAACAGGATTCTAATAACATACGTGTGGGTTGATGGATCGAATGAGTATACTAGAGCAAAAACGAAGACAGTTGACTTTGAGCCGAAAGTCGCCAGTGACTGCTCGTGGTGGCAGTATGATGGAGGAAGTACAGGACAACATGATGACGAAATATCCGACGTATTTTTGAAGCCAGTCGCATTATATAAAGATCCTTTTCGAAAAGGAAAAAATAAGTTGCTACTGTGCGAAACATACAAGCATGATATGACTCCAACTTTTTCGAATAATCGCAACAAGTGTTATGAAGCCATGGAGAAAGCTAAGGATGCGCATCCATGGTTTGGAGTCGAACAAGAATTTACATTCTTAGATCTAGATAATTATCCACTTGGTTGGCCAAAACGAGGGTTTCCTGCCAAAGAGAACGGCTATTATTGTGGAGTTGGTGCAGGCAAAATATATGGTCGCGATATTCTCGAAGCATTTTACTACGCGTGCTTATACGCTGGAATCAAAGTTTATGGTACGAACTCAAGACCTATGCCAGCACAATGGGAATATCAGATTGGTCCGTGTGAAGGTATACACATGGGAGACGACATCTGGATGTCAAGATATATTCTAACAAGAATTGCTGAAGATTTTGGGGTAGTTGTTAGCTTTGATCCAAAGCCAATCGATGGTTGGAATGGAGCTGGAGCGCATACTCATTTTTCCACCAAGCCGATGCGTGAAGAGAATGGAATAAAAGAAATTGAAATCGCTATAGATAAAATGGCGCTTAAACACGAGGCCCATATCAAAGCATATGATCCAAAGGGAGGTGACGATAATAGAAGACGTCTTGATGGAAAATTAGACAGTTCTGAAATTGATAAATTTACCTTTGGAGTGGCAAATAGGCAATGCAGCATTCGCATACCAAAGCAAGTAGAAACTGAACACAAAGGATATCTTGAAGACAGGAGACCTGCCAGTAACAGTGATCCATATAGTGTCACATTCGCAATTGTCGATACATGCCTATTATCAGCTGATTAAATGGTGGTAACGGTGGTAATTCCTCTTTTCATTTTGCTGTATTTTCTTTGCAGAGTCCTCGAAAAAATGTTGAAAGCTTTCATTGCTCTTATTTTGATTATCGTGTTTCTGTAACAATCAATCCTTGTCCTTGATGTGTGCCAACAATAGGAAAATGACCTGATTATCGATGAATTTGTTGATTATTTTCTTCAGGAATTTGCATTGCTCGTTTATTTAGTATGATCTGTGAATAGTCATTTTACTTTAATTACGATTCAATTATTCACCTGATACTGAAGATATGACATGTTTTAATGCCTTGCATATTCATGAAAATTGATTATACAAGGAAATTTCATTTGTCCTTTTTATCCAAGATTTGGATACACACAATGTTTAATTCTTTGAAATACAATTATTTTGAGCAAAAAAAATGTGCTGATATACGTACTGCATATACAACATCAACTTCCATGGTAAACAGTAAGCCACTTTGAAAAGCTTTTTGAGACAATTTTTCGCATAAGATTTTTCATGACCTCACTTTCACACGGATAAGTAAGATCTAGGCGTATTTGATAGTAATCCACTTTTGTAGTTTTCATTTTTGTCCTTTCTATTTCTGACCCTAGAACTGCTTAAACATGGTGCCAGCTTACCAGCTATTAATAAAGACAAATTCTCTATGTATGTAGAGCAGCTCTTCGCGATTAGGAGTGCTCGCAGCCCGAGGGTTGCGAGCTGTGGTTCGTGGGGTGCAATTTTGCTCTAAAATATCTCATGAGCAAATAAGGGCATATAAACCTCAAGAATCGTTTATTTACAACGTAGATTTCTTTTGAAATATGCGGTGTACACTACATACTCGAATATTACCGCGAAGCATATTACCGATAACTGATCAGCTCCATGGTGCTCGATAATGAAAATTGATAAGAAAAATGTTTTATTCAGCATTCGCAAAGCCGATTTTCATGCGCTGGCTCAGCATTAAATTATTCCTTCCAAAATTGTGTGAGTTTGTGGCGTGTGGAATCTCATCATTACTCTCTGCCTTTTTAGTGCTTTTCCGACTGCGTCTTTACAGGCCATAAATCCAAAATCCTTTCAGCCAAAGTGAATGTGGGAAGTTGTCGTATCTCAAATTGTAAAGCGCTGTCATAATCTTCCTAGTGATTGAACGGCAATTTATATTTTTCATTACTAATATTGATAACATCCATGTCATTTAGCCGGCTAGCGGGATGATAATGCATAGACTACCGGGAACCTGGCAACAACTCAAGATGTCTTCATACATGCTTATCAAAATGTATGAACTTACCTGTAAAGCTATACAGCTAAGCTGATGAGTTGGCAGCTGTATTCGATTGATTTCTGCAGAGCACGCTGCACATGTAATCGGCGCATATCCACATGCGTACACATGTGATCTGAAATTTTCCGTCGGCATAACTGAACAACAACCACGATCATTATTGGGACAGCGAATGCTTAATGTTGAAATAAATGATCTAATGGCGTGAACTGGACGAATAGACTCCATGTTTGTTGACGTTCGACATTCTGGACAGGAGGTATGATTGTATTCTTCTATCCATTTGAAAACACAATCGTTACAGTAGGAATGGCCACACGGCGTTAAAACAACGTCTTCCAAAACTTGTGAGCAAATCCCACAAATCAGATTATTATCAATGGGTTGAATGAACAGCTCCGTTGAAAATCCCATGGTCTGTTTAACAATTTGATTTCGTCGCCAATGAGATCGAACACTGCAAATAAGGTTTATAATGTGATTGATTCATGTACACGTGTATCAGAATGAATATTTGATAATCCTAGAACAAGACAATTAATGAGCTTCTTCTTTCAAAAACGAAGTCATCCGATCGTTTCATAAATATTAAATTGTCAGGCCTTTATTGAAATTCAGTTAGGATCGTCAACGCAGAATCGTCAGACACACACAAGAAGAGAGCTCATGAAAGACGCATTGAGTTGCTCACAAAAAACAGTCCACCAAAATTATACCAATTTCAATCGATTCTCCTACCTTCAATCTATGTCGTACGTAAATGCGACGTACATTCGAGAGCTTATATCACTTAGTTATTATACAGTTAGCTTAAGCGGAACTGTATACATACCTGCAGTGAATATCACATTACTAAAAAAACAATTAAATACATTGTAATTTATTGCTTCAAATTTTAAGTTAACAAATCATAATAAGGTTTTGCCATAATGCTGTGTTTTGTGCATAACTAAAATGTTTTCTTTTGGAAATTGATCATTTAGTTAGTCAAATGGATTCAATTTAACAATTACTTGACAAACAGGAAAAGCGTATTGTAAAAATCTGAAACTAAAGTAAATCGGGATTAATCAATAAGTATTGTTGGCAAAATAACTAGATCTAATGGCTGCAATCTAAAATCTGAGGAACAGTTCCCAGGATTTGTCAAGAGGGGCATGTTTGAAATTTATGGTTATCCAAAGTTATGTTATCCATTAGTCAATGAAATTCGTCATCAAAATTTACATTGCAATTCATGAAAACCACTGGTGCGAATCTTTGGCATGAGATTGGTTGACTGGCTTTGAAAGAAACTCGGGAAGTACTCAGGCAATAAATGATGAGAATCTCTAGTCTGGAGAAAGATGTGATGAAATTGATACTCAGCTAAATATTGAATGGTACAATTTCCAGTCAGCTGAAATTCACTTAATGGACTGGGCTAATGTTGACGCTAGGATGTATGTCACTCAGAAAAATTTCGACGAATTGGATCACTTTTTCAAATCGAATTGACATGTCATTAGAAGAGAAACTCACCAACTGAAATAGTTGCTTGGAGGCTAAAGCGCTGAAACAGTCTGATCTGAAAGGGTACCATTATATATAGCTCGAACAACCGGAATCAAGTTTTCCTGGCCTTTCGTGACATTCTGAGGATGAAACGACTTTATCTATGAAGATAAAGCAACCCAAAATGTCAACAAGAAACAGCCATACCAGGTCGTCGCCAATGTCGGATAATCTTTCGCAGCGTTGACATTGTGGTTTGTTGAGTGTATGATGCAATCAGCGTTACTGCAATCTGAATGATTTGTAGTAGTCAAATATTTCATTCACAAAATAGTTGAACTGCAAATAAAACAACAAAACATTACTTCAGAATAGAAAGCAGCCAGGCTTGTTGGTGGACCGTCCCCATTCCTACTGAAATAATGCCGGAATTCCTAATCCATCCTATAAAGCGAATTGTGTTATTCCAACCTTTTTTTAGATTTTCATACAGTAAATTCCGCTAAATTGGGGCGGCAATTATGTTTTATAGAAACACATATCATAGAACGATGTTCGGTTTGTTGGCGGCCCGCATGCTGAATCGATGCAAGAACATCACCAGTGCGAAAAGAAAAGCAATGTATTAAAGAAACACATGCCCGTGTCTATTACACGGACAGGAACACTTATCAGTCAGACGACTAAGGACATACCAAACAATAGGCTGCAATACATGCACAGAATAAATCCCATCGCCTGATTCAAGTCATGACTGAGTCTGTATAACTCGTTTTCTCCGGATTGACTTGCAGAACGCAGACGATTCGGTGGAGTTTGATTGCCGGCCGGATCTTGTTACCTTAGAGTTCGGAGTGGTGAAAGTTTGTGATAAGGATGGTTCCAAAGGTTCGGGCATGGAAATTTACAAGGGACTGGCATGGAAGGTTGGCGACGAATGAATTTCCGGTTTCTGCGAAAAACCCGACCACTATGAAGCTTCACCAAGTAGTCGCGATGCTGCCCAACTTCCACAATAATTCCTGGCTTGGTCCATTCTCCAGTTCGGTTGTTTTGCGTCACAACCTTTTCACTGTGTTTGGCCGGGTAGATGTCGAGAGTGAAGCAATAATTCAAGGACTGATTCTTCCACAAATCGATGCCGAAGAGCCCCGATTACATGCGTGGATATCACACACTTTTTCAAAACATTCGGTGTCAGCCAGCCTGTGTACGTATCCACACACGCTAAGAAATTCTGGCCAGCGAAATCAAACCTTGTCTGATCAGTTCTGGACGTCTTTGGGCAGCAATAGGCTTACTGACTTAAGAAGGCAACGAAGCTTGACATGAAGGGCAAGTTCGATAGTGCTGCTCAATATCCCTGTCTAGATTTGGCCAATAGATTGTGATTCTAGCACGGCTCTTCATGTTCGTAGCTCTTTGATGCATCTGAAGCAAAACTCGTATTCGTTTTTCAGCAGCTGACGTGGAGGAGCAGATCGACAACTCCGACAAAGTGTCGACAGAATTACCGATCTGGTTAGTTAGACCAAGCAATGATCTCAAGTCGGTCGGACATTGTGATGCTGGGAATTTCTTGATGACTTGGACCCGTTTGTTAAATGATCGAAATCCATTCATTGATAGATGGAAACCTGCGAATTCAACCTTAGACTTCGAAAATTGGGGCAACATTGTTTGAGCATCTATGCCCCAATAAAGTGGGATCGACTCTGTCATGTTTTCATAAATAAGAGGTGGGCGCGATTCGAAAAAATGAAGTTCCGATTCGCCAGCTCCGAGTTCCGATTATCCGATTCGATTATCATTTGTTAAACCGATTCAATTATCCGATTCGACTATCAGATAAAATGAAGTGAAATTCAAATTCATCATCTTAGCACTCCATCAAAATGTGTACTCAAAATACCAATTCAAATTCAGCTTTTTAAATTTGGTATAATAAAAAGTACGTGGGCACTTACAGCCGACAATTACACAGAAATAGTTCTGCAGAGAATTGTATTTATTGGGATATTAAATGCAGGACTTTTAACGACCGAAGGATTTAAACGACCGATAAAATTTTGTTGGCGCAGGCCATGCCAGTGGGACGAAGTTTAATTACGAGATCGGTATTAACTTTGAATGCCTACCGGTATAAAGGGGTCTACCCAGAGGGGCGAAGTTCAATTACGATATCGGTAATAAGTTGAATGCCTACCGGTAGCCTACCCTAAAATGTGGATATTTTCGTGTTTCAAGCATTGAAAAATCAGCAATCAGGGATATATTGTAATCAATCGAGATGTTTGATGTTTTGTGATAGAACGATAAGTTGGTACGCAACGTCATTTGGTGAAAACGTTTTGATGACTCAATTAGTAATAGTCTCATAAATATTTCCATATGCATGTAAGCTTCCATGTATTTTAGGAATCTGTGATATCATTAATCATGAAGAAATATACTAAGCGTGAAGCATGTAGGCCTACCTACAGGATAACAGGATACTAGGCCTACGTCAATCAAGTTCACTGACATGGTCAAAAGAATTTTGTTTGAAAAAGTATCCTAGTGATGGATTCCTGATACTTCTATTCTCCCCCATGCCTCACATTTTCCAGTTTTTCCAAATTCATCAAATTTCGTCAAGCTTAGTCACATTGGATTTAGAATAGACTTGATCTGTCACTGAGTGATAGTGCAACATTACTGAGAAGTCATACTTGAACCCTGGGATAAAGGATTGGTCCCTAGGATAGAATACGTGCAGGATGCAGCTGTGATCATGAACTTCGTGGGATTGTTGTCTACAGCAACAGTGGACGACAAAGCAAGTGCTGTAAATTTTCTACAAACCAGAGGAATTTCACACACTCAACGCTTTTGCGACGGTAGTGAGACAGCAAGAAAAGCTCGTTGACGATGCAACATTCGCGGGCGTAGGCAACAAAAGTAGGGGAAAGAATAGAAGTACCGGACTCCAGTAATAAAGTAAAATCAATATAAGTAGTGTAAGAACTTCAAATTCGACGTAGCTAGCAGCGATTTAGCCAAATCGCTTTAAAATGTCAAGCAGTACGATTCGATTATACGAACCAATTTTTTGATCTACTTCCGATTCGAAAATGATGTTCCGAATATTCGGATTATTTAGTTTGATTATCCGATTGCCCACCACTGTCAATATGTATTTAATGTTATCATGTCAGTTATGTACTTTTCAATTTGTTCTATTTGGCCTGCTGGCAGTTTTGTGCTAGCCTACTTGATAGACTGCAACATGCAATACACTACCGCTAATGCACCATTACTCTTCATTTTCTTAGTTATTTAGCACAATTCTCCTATTAAATAAAACGATTTTCCGCTTTTACTGCATCCTTCCATTACATGCAAGCCTACGGTCTATGTGATCAGTAGGTACATGGAGGTTGCTTTTTACTATAGTTTGCTATCCATTTTATGATCAGCAGCCCAATTCATAAGCGGTCCAAAAATATTAGTTCACATCTGTGCTTATGAACATACTTACGTATAGCAATCATATATAGTTCTTCTCTTATACACGGGCATAGTTCGCGATTAACTTATTAAAAATCTGACTGACGATGCTAATCCTGAGGAGGTTGCGTTTTGTATTTCTTACATAGAATATTTTATGGACTGCCAATTCTATGAATAGAAGCGATGTTTTGTCAGTGTGAATGATAACTATGAGCCACTTTTTAACCCTCATCAGCCCACCAGTCTACATGTGCAGACATAGTGGGATCGTGGGCGTTTTTGGCATAAATTTTTCAGTGGGCGCTAAACAAACATAAAAATACTGACAGTTCACTACACAAGACAATTAGCATATGCTCAACATTTCTACTTTTCCGCTTCAATGGGCTAAATCAACTGTCATTCATTCCTTCCCTTCAATGTCATTCTTCTTTCTGATAAAGTTAGCTGAATCTCCACTGAATAAGATATCAAGTCTTGAAAAGTAACGCTACAAGCACCGTGATAACCCATGGACTTAAAGTAAGAAAGTGATCTACCTTTATAACTGTTATGATGATTCGAATCATACAACCGCAGTTTTCCGTTTCCTAAACCTGGGGATTCGCGGTACAATTGTCGTTTGGAGAACACAAGTTGTGTGACATTTTGGCTTGTGTGTAGGATATTTTTCTTGCTCATCTCAAAGCTGCATTTAAGTTTATAGTTTCTTTCAGTAAATGCACAAAATTTCATCAGTGTATAGTGCTCTAAGGATTTGTTTCTTCTCCTAAAGAATATTTGCTCAGACAAACTCAGGGGATGAGAAAAAGGTTTGACAAGTTCAAAACAAAGTCAATTAGTTGACTTATCATGTCACGGATTGCTAAGCCGAGCATTCTGATATTTCTTAGACAAAGGATGTGACAAGAATGATAACTAAAAATATTATCCCTCAGAAAACATGGCAAAATCGTTCTTCCAGTAAAAATTCTTTGGCCACCTGTAGGGAATGTTAAAGTGAAAGTGGCCGTGAATATGATAGATCTTGTGATGCCAGGCTCCAATATCTTACTGGATCATTAGTTTATATTATCTTACTTGCGATAACAACTGGTGCCGTCTTACATCATACGTGTAATCGCCAAAAGACGCAGAATTCCTACAAGAAATTATTTCAAGTATAAGAAAAATGCGTGCACGTAGGCACTATTCATCTATGATAGAAACAGTGGTCGGGCCAGAGATTTTTCCATTTTTTTAGCAGGCCTACTAATGCGAGCAGCAGAATTTTAACATCATGTATTATAGCAGATTATAGCATTACATTTCATGATCAAGCAGGGTGAACGCCACTCTTATCATTAAAACTTGACCAAGAGCGCCTATGTATCTTCTGGGAGGTATATACAATAGCACTATATTTTTTATGCAATTTTGATATTGCTGCACCGTCCTGATTTAAACAGAAACTTAGCTTTTGTAACAGGAAAGACTTTCCGAAAGCAACTGCGTTTCGTCATTGATGACCCTCGGGGAAGATTCTTCGCAATGATCTGATTACATGAGCTCGCATTAACTGTCATCGATTATAGTTCTGAGGAGCCATTTTGTTAATATGGCTCATTATATATATTTAAAAAATATATGCCCACATAATATTTTGTGAAAATCAAAAAATCTGAGTTACGTACGCGTTTCAGAGCAAGTTTATTCTCCTTCGTCAGCGGAAAGCTAAAAGAATACTGTTACAAGCCTTATATACAAAATCACTAAAAATTCACAAAATTGACGGTTTCGTATGAAAAAACATTACAAAGAAAATTCGAAGTTTTAGGGTTGACTGGTTTAGCTAATCACGGAAGTCACTGTCCACAGTGGCCATATTGACACGAATTCCAATAACTTGACAAGAGAGAACATGGGCGTTCGTTTGTTCTTCACCACATACGCATGCACTATTATTTGAGAGACCTATTCGATTCATAAATGCTCTGTATCGACCGCAACCAGAGCGGAGTCGATTTAAGAGTACCCATTTTGCTCACGGCAGGTCATATCCAGGCGGGTTGTTAGTCCTTGCGATAAACTCTTTGAGTTGGTGGTTAGAGTCATCCCATTTTCTCTTCCATGTATTCATGGCGCAACTGTCTGGTGTCGTCTCACTGGCCTGTTTTTTCAGATGGTAGAACGGAGAGCGGATTTCGAGATTGGAGTCGTTGTTCATCTGATGCCGGGGTGGTTACAACTTGATGAAGATAGTTGGGTTGTTGAATACCTCGACTGTATGGCTGCAAGGTTTGTTGGCCTCTACGAATTCGTATGTCTGGAGGTTCAATCCCGCTCAGTACTGGAAGTAGCTCTGTAGGGGTCGATCTAATACTTCGTATGAGGCGCATGCAGTCGTTAAGCTGAACATCGATCTTCTTAACATTCCTAACGATCATATGTACTAAGTGCATGTCACAAACATAATCAAAAATCACTAATCTTACAACTAAAACAACTGCAAAAGCTTTGCAAAAAAATTCGCGTTACTTATTTAAGACAGTGTCTGTTCCAGTTGATATCAGGCGTCGACAAAAGGGTTGAAGCTAAAAAAAAATTCAGCAGTAAGCAGAGGTAAAAGTTCTCATCAAAAGAGAGGAAAACAAATAATGAAAGCATCGAATTAATTTTTATTGAGTTATTTTCCTTTTCTTCCTTTTACTGTTTTTCAACCTTTTTCTAATGGTCATCTGTCGGCTCTTTCTTCTTTCTCCTTTTGTAATTTTAAACAAGCTCTGGAATGTTGCTTGGCCAACGACATATTTTCACGAAGACCGTCTGTGATTGGTATCGAGTGGCGGAATTGATAATTGTGAAATTAGTGAAACATCCAACAATTGTTGATTCGCTCCCATTACACAATTCTATCAAAGAATGGCAACCGTGAATCTTTACAAGAGGCATTGATAAGGAACCGGTGCCTAACCATAAATTGTCAATCACAGTGAGGTCATTATTCCTCAGGTACTGTTGTCATGGCAAAGCGTGTCCACTGCGCATAATATTGTTTTCAATGTACAGGTTTGTCCTAGACCTTTAATATAACGCATACTGTCGGATTTCTATTATTGGACATCGATGGCAGACTCTTCGCGGCTTTCATTGTCCATGCCTCGATGTTCGGAGATCTTATGGACTTTGCATCACTACAGACGAAACTGATTTTTCTGCATAACTGGTATATTTTGCAGCATCCACTTCTTTAGACTGCCTTTTCAAATTTATTCAATGTCAGGTATATAAGAACCGTTTCTAAAAAGTGGGGAGTGCATCATCAGTGGCTTCTTTTACTGATTGACTTCAAAAACATAAGCCTTGAAAGGTTATAAAAAGAATAAGAGGGTATATAAAGAATAATACAAGCAGCTATCAGGTTTACGTATAATTTTTGTCCTGCAAACCAGCATTTGCTCCATTAAACAGCAAACGTCCATTCAAATGCACAAATAACAATACTTCATTTTTTCGTTGGACCACGTCCATTATTTTGCAGCGAGTTCTTTTTTATTAACATTTTCGCAGACTTTCGCAGTGAGGAAATTTTTGCAGCTGACCCGACCACTGGATAGAAATTACCAGGTTACTGTGAGTTACAAATAACAATGACTTGATAAGAAGTCGCTCAGACTAACGGCAAATTTCTACATCGGCTAGTCAGAAAGTCACATTTCCCTGTATTCACTTTTACACAAAAGAAGGCGTCTATTCTAACTTTTTACATAATCAATTAAATTTAGAATGTGTGTGGGTTTTTGTGAGAATTTCTGAAGTATTCTTTCAATTTCTCAGAAATTTTCTAGAATGCCTAGCGCGTTTCAATTTTACAGCTGTTGTTCTTTTGAATGAAACGTAGGCTAATTAGGCTAGTTTAAGAATGACATGTATTTAAAAAAGCATTAGAAATTTGCGGTCTAATGGTCATCAAAACCGACTGCTGCCAAACCCCTCTTATGAGATTATGTTAATGCATTAGAAGTGAAAACATTACATTCGGTGATGTTGACTTATATTCGAGATAAACAGACTTCATATCCTTGCAGCATTTCAATTTCAAAATGCATTAAAATCAAAAGGAGATGCCAAACCATTCCGATCACTCATTAAAATAGCATGTACATGAAGAGCGTAAAAGCTATGATCATAATTTACAAACATGATTGTGGCACAAAGAAGGTTTAGTTAATCTGTGGAAGGATAGTCAATCATACAAATGCACACAATAAATTATTGACATGACAATTTCTGTTATGATGCTTGATGAAGCTTCTACAAAAATATTTTAATCATGCATATTTCATACAAAGAAATAGAATGAAATAAATGCATATTGTTAACCAACCATTGAAGAGCTACACAGTGGCACAAGTGTGAAGTAGAGGCAAATCTGGAGACTGAATGGACTAAAACTATACATTAATAACTAAGCACACGTCTCTAAGAATTGCCTCTTCAACTTCACCAACATAGCCAATATTTCGTGTACATTATCTTAGTTATTAAAAAAACATGGACAATTATCTAATACTTCCGTCAATGTTCATAGAAAAGTCAACAAGATCTCAAGAGAAACGTAAATGCTACGCATGAGATTTCACGGCTGAATGAATGAACAGATACTTTCAGTCAGATATGATTCCGGAAAGATTCCTAATACATTTCACTAGTATACGATGGCATCAGAAACTAAAGAAAAGAAATTCACAGGTAGAAGGCAAACTTTTGTCATGGAATCAATGACTAATAACAAATAGGGTTAGAAAGCATACAAACTGATCCATCATCGAAGAACTGAACATTTCAGTCTTCACAATGTGAACAATACAAAAACAAAGTTTCAATTCTGCATTTTAGACTGAGGCTATTAATGGATTTGAGAAAGATATTGAAGATCTAATCTAGAAGATGTAACTTGTTTACTTCAGCTACTTTCATATCAGGGAAAGTCGTACAGATACCAGAGAAAAGATGATGAGACAGCAGCTGCTACTAGGCATACCGTCGATTAATCCGTTCATTACGATATAGAAAAAAACCAACGATAATGCAGCCTCAGTCCGAAGCGACGTAACGGGCTTCCCATACAGCCGACTGTCATTCGGCAATGATTTAACCGAGTGACATGCATCACATTTTACTTCTTTTTCTTTTTGCTGCTTCCACGCTTAACAATCTTTGTGAAGACGCTAGGCAGTTGTTGAGATTCAGAGGATGGAGACGGCAGTGGTGGGGGTGGTTTACTTCTCTGCTCTTCAAATCGATTTGATTGAACACGCTGAATGAGACTGAAGAAATCTTCGTCAGGGACGGTAGGAGCTCGGGGACGAAACAAAGGATCTGGCAGAGAGCTCCGTTGGTCATCAATACGTGTAGCCTGAAATCAAGTTGCAGCAGTTAATGAATACATTTATCTTATCTCAATATGAAAATTTTATCATGAAAGAAAAAAATCGAATTAAATATTGAATAGACATTCAAGTTCATCGGACGTAAATAAGTGAGAGCTGACGCCCTGAGAAATCAAAGAGGCATTCATAGAAAAGCAGTAGTGCCAAGATTCATATTTTAAAGAAGAGCGACTCTTGTGGAAACAACCATACATGTTTCAGGTGGATTCACCATGACTCTATGTTCTATAAAGAATTTTGCCACAGTGTTAGACAAGTAAAATCTCGTCGTTAGACAAGGAACTCTCGTATCCGTCCTTTTTTCAAAATGCTGAAAACTAGTATGATTATCTCTAACAAAGATAAAATTCCTAAAGAGCTTTCCTCTTCTATAGTTTACAAATACTCATGTGAACATTGTAATAAATGCTGCATTGGGGAAACAAAAAATCATTTTATCACCAGAATAAATGGCAGAATAAAAGGCGGTCCGCCATCTGAAATTAGCATGCATTTGCACTTTCTTGTAGGGTTGGCTTTTTGAAGGCTAAAACTGGTTTTTGCCACTAAGTGGTAAAAACCCGGCAAAAACTGGTAAAAACCGCTAAAACTAAAATTCCGAAAAATCAGTCTATTTCTTCACGAAATGATCGACAGTAAGTTCGGGTTTAACTATTACGGTGCATGCGGGTTTGTAGTTTGCAACTCTTATCTTCCAAAACATGACATTCATTCTGTCATGGAACCACACAGGTTTTTATAACGAACGACAAACGATGTTGTCTTTCTTTACGATTGCTCTGCCCTTTTCTTGTGATTTAAGAACAAATGTAAACTTCAGCACTATTTTGGCTATTTGGTTCATGTAACAAAAGTTGCAAGATGCTCGCAGAATTATCATCAAATGAATGAAAAAATGAAAACAAACATATGAATAGAACTGGTTTATACATAGAACTAAATTAAGCAAACCACTTTCTTCATGTGGACGAGCTTCAATAATCCCACTGTATCTTCTGTGTTGAGTGTTCAGCAAGAATGCAGAGTGTATTTTAATAGTAGCTTATGTTTCATCAGATCTAGATTTGAACCCAGGTCTCATAAACGCAACGAGAACACTCCATCAAAAAGCCTCTGCACCGGAAAATCTCACCTCCCAAATCAAGCAATGTGCAACAGTCAATTAGAATGCATTTCTACTTTTTTAGAAATATACAAGATGTACTAATGCTTGTGACTGGAGCAGAAAATCATGATTTACAAGAACAAATAATAATTAAATAACATAGTTCGCACCAGCAATCTTGATAAAGTGAGGTATAGTGTATGTCTGAACAGCTTCAGTTATAATCTCAACAAAGGAACATGTCCAGTAAGCTGCAAAATTGATCTTGTCAATAGAATCTGAGAGCGACAAACAATTGTGACATTATTGTGATATACAAGTTTGTTCAAAGTTCTTGAAAATGAATTACAATGAATGAAATTCGAAAAGCAACAAAATGCGTGCACGCTTAGAAGAATAATGCACAACAGCTTTATAACAATATCTTTTATAGTAATTCATATTCTTACACCTATACTTGAAACATATTCTTGATTGAAATATGATATTGATAAGGTTTGAATTGTGAAAATACAGGCCAACATGTTTATCGAATGATGAAAAAACAAAATGAACTTATTGCGACTAGCGTTCATCAATAAAGTGAGGAGTGACGATTATCACTTATATTGTATGTATCCCCAAAAACAAAAAATCTTAAGTAGTAATGCTAGAAAAATAGTTTTAGCCAGTTTTAGCCAAAAAATGGTGACAAAAGCTGGTGGCTTTTACCAGGTGGTAAAAACCAGGGTGGTTTATACCGGCCAACCCTGCTTTCTTGACGTCACTAATTTCCAGATCATGTATCATACCAAAGCTGGCTGAAGCCCTATTCATCATAGAATTCAACTCCGACGACCTATTGAATGTCCAGACCCAAACTACGCAATTGGCTTTGTGGCAATCAATTCCAACGATTTGAAATCTGTATATAAATATTGTAAATTTATTGTTCTTTCTCTCATTTGTACACTGATGAAGGGTGGAGAATCCACCTGAAACATACATGGTTGTTTCCACATGAGTCGTTCTTCCTTAAAAAAGCTTTCCTTCTTCACCAATTGCGATAGTGTTCAATAAATCGATAAAAAGTTGAACATTGTTTAAGATAACATCTTAATACTAGCTGCTCTTCCTCTTTAAAATGATAAATCAAAATGCCATGCATTCAACTCAAATTATTTCCCAACCAATAAAAGGGATGCATATTACTCCGTTCACCATCTCTCAACGGTCGAAGTGACTCAGTTAGACCTAAGTTACTTGTTTATTTCAACTATGCAGATAGGCCTATCTCTTTCTTTATAAGAAAAGTTTTTTGAGTATAAGAGATTTCGGTCTCACTCTATGAGACAGTTAGAAGACAAGTTATGAAGTGTTTTAATCAATTATCTATGTATTTTGAATTTTGCATAGCTTAGTAAATGCAATGATTTATAAAATACAATTCTAATGATGGCCCTTTCAGATGTTCAAAATATTAATTTGGTACTTTTATTTCTGTCATATTACATTTCACGTTAATTAGCAACAAATCCAATTATCACTTACCTGACACCGCATGAGCATTTCAAAGAACGAGTCGTCCAGTATTTGATTTTCCTTGTCAACCACGGAGGCAGCAACTGCTTGCTCGTGTTGAACTTGTGCTGGTGGCAAGACAGCTCGTTGATCGTTCATCCTGGCACCTTGTAGTCCCGCCAACTGATCAAGGAATGCATTTTGAGCGGCACTGAGATTCCCATTAGGAGCAACTTCAGCGCCTTCTGGTACTTCGAAACTGCACCTCTGCTCATCCATTCTACGAGACTGATATTTGGAAATCAGAGCGAAGAAATTCTCTTCATCAGCATCTACGATCTCCGAAGAATCCAAACTCTACATTCAAGATAATATCAACATATAAAGCAGATTGAGGACGAATAATCGAGCATTCTAGTACAGAAGAATCAGAATGAAATAAAAGGGAGCATTCATTAAATATATACTTTTAATGGCAAATTAATATTTTGAAAATAATTTCTTTTTCGGTACTGCAATTCGTCACTTTTGTGACTAATTCAAGTAACTGACAAAATTGGAATTTACATAATTCGCCAGAAATCGAGAAAAACGACTTATGTCTGAGATCTTCCAAAATCGGACTAACTAGCGAGCGCGAATGTCTGTAAGGTCCTACCGAAACAAAAAATGTTGATGATTTTGTAGCATGGATTCTGATTTATGCTAGATTTGCTGAGCACAATCTATTCTATAACTTCTGTCTCTGTCTGTCGCGCAGGTATCCTTGATGCCAAATTTCCTCAGCTAGCCTTCCCTTCGGAAATATACCGTATACTGATCTATTCCAGTATTCGGCTACTTATGTTCGACGATTCATTTCCGGATTATTTCGATCGTGCGGTCATATTCAAGTAAAAACGTTAAATATGAATTCACAAATTTCATAAGTTATGGTGATACCGTGGAGGATGTAGCAGAAGTCAATGATCTAATAATCACTATAAGTATTCAATGAGAGGATCCATGAGAAGATATTTACTCACCAATGAACAACGCGATGAATCATTGGCTGAACTATCGTTCACAATCATCGATAGGTTAGCAGTAGCACCATCAAGCTTGGAATCTGTAAAACTTTCATCTACAAACTGGCCCATTTTATTAAGAGCGTCTCCTGTTTCAGTTGATTCCTTCAAAGCTGACTTTGGTGATGTGTTTGCGATCTTCTCCTTTACTTGGATGAGATTAAATTCAGCTGTAGACTTTCCAGATTCATCGGCTAACTGCAATAGAGGAAGCATCGGGAGTAATAAATTCATTCATTGAAATAATTGCATGTGGATATGCTTCAATAAATAATCATGTTATTTGCTAATATACCTGTACCTATACTTACAGTTAGTGAATCAATACAGCGTTTCGACTTCACCGATCCATTTCTTAGAAAATATATCTACTCGCGAAAATGATGCATTTTGCGTACATGTGCCATGTTGACTCCTATGAAAACTACTAATGATATTGCCAACATACATTATGAAGGCTTACTTAGTTAAGACGGCAATGCAATCGAAGAAGCCTAGTCTTCAATCTTAAGGTTTTAGCAGAAGGGGCATTCCCACACTAACGGATTGAGGAAACGAGACTTATATGGACACCTGAATTGTTTATTTTTCTAACTTAGTTTTCACTAAGGCCATTCTTTTCGCCACGGAACATCTCACACCGCAAGAATAGCGCATCAAATAATTCCAAAAAGGACTGAGGCTCAAGGATTCATTAAAAAGAAGGAGGAGTTATCTTGCATAAAGTATTAAAAAAATGTGTAGCCGTATATCAATGGTTAATACAGGCACTGACGGGACGGTATGGGTTTTGTGTATTTTGGCTACATAGCTATTTTCTTGAGAGAAGAAATATCAACTTTTCCTGCCGCAGATACGTTGCACAGCACGAGCGCAGTGAGGGATGGACAGATAGCTAAGACAGGAAACGTTTATTTCTTCTCAAAAGAATGTAGCTTTTTTCCAAGTATTAATCCTATATTTACCAACAACAATAACAAAAAATCATAATATACAAGGTAAGTCCAGAAAGTGAAGATAAGTTAGAAAAAGTTAGGTAAGCTATACAATTATCCCATGAATGAAGGGAATGGAAGACTTCAATCTCTGCATTTTGTTGTAATCAATGAATGTCAGCATTTTTAACTAGGAACCCAAAATCATCAATGCTTGTGGGAAGATCGTCTATTTTCTGAAAAGGGACACGTGATCCTCAAATGCAAAGAACTGCAGTTTTTAATACCTCAAAGGATAACTTTGTTCTCATGAAAGCCATGACTTTTGAGTATTCTTCGTCATCGAATTTTTCTCCGCACGCACAATAAGAGGGTAACTTTGATAATTCCATGTCATGTCACAATCACAATGAGTATCTAAATTCCTGCTTGTTCAAAGCAAAGAATTGATCTTCTGATGGAATAGCAGTTAACCATGAGCTTGCTCCTTTATCTCTAAATTGTTGCACAATTCTTAGCATTTCTGATGATAATTTATTGTCAATTGTTCGCTGCCTTTCCTTTAAATTTTCTCATTTCATCTGTTCCACTTTTTGTTCTATCTGCGAGTTGTCATTTTCTCGCAGCATGCTCTGTGATGAAACTGACTAAACATGCATCTTCGTTATTTCTTTTGCTGATTTAGCTTGTATTGGTGAATCAAGTTGAAAAGATGGCACATTCAAACCACCAAGACGAGGAGGCAAGCCAAATAGTTCTAGAAGCTCCTGCGTTAAAGGGACGTCCGAATTAAAGAAGGTTGGAATCAAAATATTGTTTATTGCATGTTGCAATAATTCAGCATTATCTTCAAAGTTTTCGATAGCCCGCATGAAGAAGGAGAATTTGGACAGATACGCATTCGAAAAAAAATTCGTATGCTTCTTGAGGTTGTGATTTAGCAAAGTTGTTGAGGACAACAAGTGCATCATTCCATTTCTTCATCTTATTTTTACAATACTCGTCTTTATATCTGCGACAACCAATAACCGCTCCAAGATGTTGCTTCCATCAAATGTCACATTAACTTCATCTTTGAATATTTTTTCAGTTTGTGAATATTTTTCATGACTTTTCACTGACACAACTTCTATTTCCGTTTACGAGATACCTTCATTTTTTATTAATCAGACCATGTTTTTAAATCCTTCACTGAGCCGACACCCGAAGAATCATCTGCAAACCAAACTTGCTTTACTTGCGACACCAAATTCCTCAAACTTTGGTCTATCAAAACAGTTTTTATTGCATACGATGCATCTCCTTACGTGGTTCCTTCTTGCGAGCATAATTTTTGACCTCCTGCCACAAGTAAGAATGCCGATCCCCTGTATGTGTTTATCAAGTACGTAGAGATCGATGGACAAAACAATTCCGATGTTGTGAAGAGCAACTCGCCTGTTTATTGTATTGGAAGCATTTGTTGCGTCAATCAATATGACTCCATCATTCTTTTCGTCAGAGAAAATATTTTCCATCGCATATATTGCAGCTTTTGCGCCTGCTTTATGACCTCCACAAGTTTGAAGAGTATAGTCATTCATTGTCCAGGCAAAGACTTTTCCAACAATGTGGAGCAAAACCTCACCGACAACAATTGGTCTGACTCCGGGTTTCTTTGGTAATGGTATGAGACGTGTGGCAACAAAACGGATATATTTACTTGATTGGATGCAAGTTTAACGACGATATGACTACGAACATTTAACACGATTTTTCCGAACCGTTCCCTATTGACATCTCAATGATCACCGATAGTGGTGAGAGCAGTTTCTGTTTTCGAATTTGATGACCTTCCTTGATAGATAATAAAGTCAAGCCCATCTTTCAGTTGACTCCTTCTCATTTCTCTGGCCTGAGATTACCTTGCTTAACTATCTTGACGAATCTAATAATGCTCAAACCTCTGATTGACCTGCCATGACTCTAATGCATTACTCAAATGACGCAACACCCGAAAAGGACGAGCACGTCAATTCCGTCAGTGAGATCATCCAAGGTCGCATTTAAAGTACTCTCTGACCAGAGATAGTCACATGAAAAGAATCAGAAATACAGAATGTGAGGTCTCATTATTAGCAGATTTTCGAATTCCTGGAAAGTAAAACAGTCTTGTATCAATTTCTAACGAGATGAAATTACAAATTATACATAAAGAAGTGCAATTGAAAACGTTTGAAAACTTTATTGAAAAAGTACTTTAGTATAGTTGACGTGAAACTTTATTGAAAAAGAATTTTGAACTTTGATGATAAATTTTACGGAAAACGGAATTGGTTGCATGACTTGCTTCACTTGAGCAATCGAACTTTGACATTTAAATTTTACTTTGAAACAATAGAATATCTAATTACAGATTCTAATATAATTAGAATATCTAGTTTTCTCATGAAGATATAATGAAAAATATTCAAATGTAACACTACAAATTCTATGTCTACTCGTATGGTATTAGCTGATGACTCATAGAGTCATGAGCAGCCACAGAACCTGCATCAAGGGTAGTCGAACTGAAAAGACAAAGTTGCATAAGGATCCATTTTTTTGGATCCAATCCAATCTGCAATCGCTAAGATCTGACCCGCATTTGCGAATAAATTCAGTAGATCAAAGTGCGTCCATCCTCATCAGCAATCAATTTCTTCAGCTAATCCGGATTCATCCATAAAACCGAATTTTATCCACATAGATCCGCAGTTTGAAATAAACAGAACTCGAACAATATATGCAGTTTGTTTTGGACATCAAATTAAGTCCAAGAAAATTTGATTTGTTCATCATCAATTGTTGCACTTAAAGAACAGCCGACCGACCAGAATCTTGGACGATATCGCTTTTCTCAACACGCAAAAGCTAAGTACGCTTTGTTTTCTTTGCATTTACCTACTACTCTGCAAAGGCTGAAGATGCAATACTGGGATATCGAAGTTTGTGGTTACTAGGAAACTTCATATAGTTCGAACTCACAACTCTTGTTAAGATTCAAGCGGGAAGCTGAATCTGACTGCATGATGAACAAGACTGAAACATGAATAAGTTTTGTCGAGCGAAGTGATGCGTCGCGGAATAAGACTACATAGAGCCACACGTATTAGTGTAAGGGATGTAACACATGTCATTATCACTTCGCAAGATGACTTTGTTGACCTAATTAGTCAGCGGTTAGTCAGATCAAACTGCTGACATCGCCACCATTTCCTATTCAAAATTCACTTTTCAAAATAAACGTGGGGAGGTGATCCATGAGTACCAATTAATCTTGATGTCACCATGAGGATGAGGTTTTGATTATTCCATTTTGAATTCAATTTTTTGGAAGACAATGAATGCTAGTGAGGCCTACTACTTTCAATATTTACGATGTATTATTGTCATACTATTCATTCACCTAATATAGGGCGATATATTTAGTTGAATATAGCGTGGAGTGATTCCTGTGCAGAACTGTATTTAAGAAGGTGTAAATGCAAATTCACTTCTGAAAGTGAAATACCAAAATCTCAATATTTACAGCAGGATAGCGTATTATTTCAAGGATCTACTTTGAAAGGACATCGGTTAGCCGCTCACTAATGTCACAGGCAAAAAACAAATCACGCATGTCACGTTATCAACATTAAAAACAAGATAACATAATCAGCACATTCAGCACTACAAAATAAGCACGCACGCATTCTACTTACAATTCTTTGAGAAGTAATGTGATTGTGCATGCATAGTTGGGCTAGTATTAAAAAATGATTTCAATTTGGACAAAACTTCATTCTGGTTTTCATTATTGTGGATGCCTAAATTCAGATACATTTAGTCGGTGAACAGATATGGACATCAAGTTGTTTCCTTATGAGCTATTCGAACTTAACATTTTTTATACGGAAGGTTATATCCAAGGAAAAGTAAGTTGCAAATAGAATGATAAAACATCTGTATCTTAGTTAAAAAATGGGAACATGCTTGAATACCAACCATTTCATCCAAAATCAGGAATAATCAGCTGGCCTAGTTCACATATCTCAACTTCAACACAACTCTCTATTACTAAGAAATGTTAACGCAGAGTAAATTTGGAAAACATGTGCGCAATTCCTTAATATTTCTGATAATTATAAATAATGAATGAATATTCAAGTCTGTTCTCATATTCAACGATGATGCAACTCAATATTTACTGACTAGATTTACATTTTGTTTTCAAACAGCATAATTGACTGACTATTATCACTTATTGGTCGACATGTCACTGGTGTATTAGAAATTAGTGAAAAGGCAGGTTTCTTTAATGAATACTTGAAGAAATCAACATAACATTTTGACTGTTCTTCTAAAAACAAATCGCCTCGTCATTGTTTGATAATCATTGAAAAGGGCGAGATCTTGCCGAAAAATTTTTGTCTTCAAATGTATAGTTTCAACTGCTTCTTGTGATTGCAAATGAGGTAATAAGGTTTACTATCATTCTACGTTGATCTGGACTCGAAACGTCCGCTGAAAAAACAAAACGTTTTTTTACATCTGGCATCAAAGAAGAGGGAGAAATAACTTCTATTTTCAAAATTGAAAATAATTACTGCAGAAAGTCTAAAATGAAATTTTTATTTTGGATTAGTTATGTATGCCTCATGGCATGCAATTGAAGAAATTTATTTCGCATTTTGAAAGGAATTGCAGTTTAGTCAGACGATGACTACGTCGAGACAAGGGATCTGTCTGCCGAGTTCATGACTTCGAGGAGAGCGAGAAAATGTCGTCAGCAAATGTATAAATATAGAGACTGCGCTTTGTTGAAAATATCGGGAGATGTCGGAGAGTAGATAAATGCCGCAGATGACCTGAAACGTGCCCTACTTCCACGAGAGAATAACATTCTCATAATCATGCGAGTTTAGGATATCAATCAAGAGAGGGAGAATCGCAGTTGTTGTTGAGTGGTAAGGACTGTGAGTCGACAATGTGTGTGGCAACAGGCTGTAGGCATCGCGATACCTCCTCAATTGAGTGGTGATGATTCTCTTTAAGCATTTTTGATAAGGTGGGAACATTGAAGAATGGTCAACAGGACTCTAGATCATCGCAATCGCTCGAGTTCTTCTTCAGAATAGGGATAACTAGGGTTGCACCGGATATCCGGTACCGGATAGTGCATCTATGAAAACCTTGCATATTCATTGCTTAACCTTTGCGTAACCATATCTTAAGATAATATTAATAACAATAAATATTGCAGACACATGTATTAGATTCACAATGCACTACTATGCATAAGTAGATGGCCTCTTATACGCAATTAACATGTTTTCTTAATTTCGCTCAAACAAGCATATACAATATCAGAATTTATTGTCCCATCAAAATTTTATGATATTGAACACTTCTGAAAATTCAAAACTATTTAACTGATTCAGTCAAAATTTTCACTCTGATCAAAAATAATAACCTTTATTGTCTCACATAACATTCGCTGAGAGCATTACAACAGTTGACGATGACAATACAGAATTAAGAAGGAAGTGACAATAGGTAAAATGAACTAAAATAACAACTTTATTTACAGAACCGAATAAAAGATTGGCTAAAACGTCCTTGATGAGAGAGGCAATTGATGAATGACGGGCACTTGCAGAAGCCGATCTAGGAACAAAGAGTTTGTGAAGTGGATGGGACGTTGATTTAACAATTTTTTCAAAAAGTTTCAAACTACTTCTGTCCGTAGTGACCAAAAGACAGCTCTAACGGTTAGGTGGGTTGCCGATAATTCGGAAAACTCTCTTTTCAACTCGCACAAACTCATTAAGATAATAAAACAACAGTTCAATATATTACTTTGAAGACAGCCACTTTAAATTGTGATGCAAAAAGAGTTATTTCTCGGAATTCCTTGAAAATAAGCGCTTTCTGTGTCAATAAATGAGGGAAGCCTCTGGTTGAAATAATGTTTATTCAATTTTTCTCTATTTCAAATAATATGAGTAGAGTGACCGAATCACATAAAAAACTTGCTACTATCCATGTTTAGGAAGAACTTTTTGATCTTACCCTGAAGCAGGCTGAAGGGCCTCCGTGTTCATACAATAAAAGAAAATTCCAACCATGATGAAAATTTGAATTGGCGCTGGTGTGATGAAAATTGAATTAAGAGAATCATTTTTTCAAGATATTTACGCAAATGCGATCAACATGCGTGTAAATGTACAATATACAATGTCATTATGTAAAAGTTGGTTAACATATGAACTATCCAGCATCCGGTACCGGATAGACAACTCTCCGGTTGTCGGATAGCAAGAACACTATCCAGTGCAACCCTATGGATAACACAGGCGTTTCTTCACAATTTTGGAAAGACACAGTCGGACAAGGAAGAATTAGCCAGATGCGTAACACGTATGTAGACCAAACGCACAAGCCCGGCACAGGCTTTAAGAGGCTTGTGTAAAAACCCCGACCGCTAGTCCGGACTGGCTTCGATTTCATGCGCGAGATGTGCAAAGACTACTGATAAAGAGCACGGCATCATGGTTGACTAATGTGATTTACAAGCATTGCTATTTGTTTTAAAAAGTTGTGAAAATTTCAGTTAACATCATGACTGACTTGATTGGGTTGGACTGGTTGGAACTCTGAAACGGCCTGAAGCCAGCAAGAGCACTGCATCAATCGGCCTGAGGTCGGCATAAAACCGACCTGCACATTCATATTGGCCCGATGCCGGCCTGAAATAACAGGCACCTAAAACAAACGACCGGAGTTCTGCATCAAATCAATATGAGGTCTACCGTTCATAACCGGCCAGAGCACTTCACTGTATCGGCCAGGAGTCCGCCTAAAATCGGCCTGAAGTTGGACCTATGCCGGCCAGTCAGTTACTGAAGTCCAATTGTCTGGACCGGCAAGAGGGACGGCGGCCTGGAATATTACAAACCTTTCGGTGGTTTCCACCTATGGTGCACTGTAAATAATAAATTGGTGAATTTTTGTTCGGAAGTCATGACTTTGACAGGGGAGTTCACCGGATCTGGCATGATCTGATGATTTGTGCAGCATCGTGAAAAAACAGAAAATTGTGCAAAAAACATCGATAGCGACAGTTTGATTTTCATTTTCCTTTGCAATAAATGTCATTGATAGACAAAACACTTGAATACAGATATCTGCCAAACAATGTGTCAATGTGACTGACTTGACATCGGCCTAAAACCAGCAAGAATCGTGCATTATATTGGCTTGAAGCCGGCCTAGAAATGACCTCCACACAGTGGCGGCTCATCAGGGGAGGCAGCGACTCCCCTTGAAGATATCAGATCATTGAATGCACTCTCTATTTTGTGCACATTATGCCACAGTTATTTGTCATTTTTTTGTAAAATACTTTATCATTGAGCAACCGTAATAAGGTTAGGTTCTATTCACTCACTCACTCTCACTCCTCGTTTAGCGTCCTTGAATTCCGTGACGAAGTTGGACGGTTGATGGCTCGTCTCCACTTGCTTCGGTCTGCTGCAAGATCTTCATTTATTTGGAACTTCTTCAGATCTTCCGAGATGCAGCTCCTCCACGACTTTTTCGGTCTTCCTACTGGTCGGCGACCGCTCACTTCCATTTCTTCAACCTCTCTCACAATGTGCTCCGACCTCTTCACATGCACAAACCAGCGAAGTCTGCTTCTCCGGATGAGCACTTCCAAGTCCTTCAGACCACACCTTTTCACTACTTTTTCATTTGGGATCCTGTCTCTCCATCTTACACCAGCCATAAAGCGAAGCATCGTGAAGTCACACGTTGTCATGGCATGCATCAATTTGCTTGTGAGAGGCCATGTCTCCGAACCGTATATCAGGACAGATCTCAAGCAAGATTGATAAATTTGCCATCTGCAGTGTAACGGTATTCCCTTGTTCGTTAGGAGGCTGACGGGTTCCCTCCATTTTGACCATGTCGCCGCAATGCGAGTCCTCACCGCTCTCTCGACGCCTGCATCCCTGTCAAGCATGTCCCCAAGATAGCAGAAATGCTGAATGAACTTCTTGCACAATGCACTCATCCAGTTGAAGCGTGTCGTCATCATCTTCGTTGTCTTCGTGTCCTCGGATACACTTTGGGCATCTAAACGAGGACGACGAGGACGACGCACTCACTGAGGTTAAACCGGAACATCTGAAATGGCACTAGCTATTGCACGCCGTGCACAGAATCGAGTTCTGACCGACGCCTTTTCCGCAACAAGAGCATGGCCATCTACATGTGCGTATCACGTTCTTTTGTTTCTTCCCCGTCACTAGGATCTTCGTTTTCTCCGGGTTGATCTTGAGACCACTTCTTTCAAAGCTGGATTTCCATCTTTGAAACATGGAAAGAACTCCTTTAGTCTCTGCAGTGAGCACTAGATCGTCGGCGTACAGAAGTTCCCATGGACCGTCCCCACGGCATTCCTTAGTCACCTCCTCCATTACTGTGACAAAAAGCAAAGGGCTTAGGATGGACCCTTGATGTACTCCAACATCAATGTCGAAGCTGTCAGACACCCCAGCCACGGTGTTTACGCTTGATGCTGACTTCTTATACAGCGACATAACGGCTACCACAAGTGCTTCTGGTATACCTTGTCGTCTGAGAGACCATTCGATGACTTTTCTTGGCACTCTATCGAATGCTTTTTCCATGTCTACGAATACATGAAATAACTTTTTCTTTCGGTGACTAAACTTCTCTTGTATTTGACGCATGATGAAAATAGCATCTGTTGTTGACTTCCCGGGCCGAAATCCAAACTGACGGCTGTCAATCTTGATTAGCTTCCGCAGTCTGACCTCGAGAACTTCCTCGAATAGCTTCATCGTGTGCTCTAGAAGGCGAATTCCTCTATACGAACCGCACACGAGGGCATCTCCTTTCCCCTTATAGATGGGAATCGTGAGGCTCTTTTTCAATTCGGTTGGGATTTCTCCGTTCGAAATAGCAGCCTGAAATATGGTCGAAAGGCGCTCAATGATGGCATCACCTCCTTCGACCAATAACTCGCTTGAAAGTCCTGACGGCCCAGGTGCTCTTCGACATTTGATGTTTCTCAGAGCAGCTCTTACTTCGTCATATGTCACCACTTCAACAGGACCCTCCGTCAATTCAGCATCGTCTGCTGTGACGTAATTTTCCTCGTTGAGCAACTTCTGAAATATTGTCTCCAACGCTCACAGACTTCTCTTTCATCAGTCAAAATATTGCCGTCCTCGCTCTTTATGTATTTCACTCGGCTTACATCCTTTCGCTCCGATTTCGTTTGTCTCGCTATCCTGAACATTCTTTGTTGTATCTCGGTTTTATTCAGACTTTCTGACCATGTCCTCCACGCTCCTTCCTTGGCTTTCAAAATTTCTGCTTTAGCACACTTCACTTTCTCTCTGTAAAATGCTTTGTCAGCTTCATTCCTGGTTCTCTGCCATGACTTAAAAGCCAATCTTTTGTTCCTTATGGGCTCTTGAACTTTGACATTCCACCACCACGTTTCTCTTTGCTCTTGCCTCTTACGTCCTCTAGTTTCACCACAAACTTCCTTGGCCACAGCCAGAATGGCATTCTGTGTTTTTCTCCCATCCGTCTGAATTACTGCCATTGCTCTATTCAGGTCTACATTAACGTTCACTGACGCTCAAGGAGAGAGATACACAGATCTTGCATGCCATCTGCATACATTCTATTTATCGAACTGTCAAATGCATGCAATCGAAAGTCTCGCTCCTCTCTCGACCAAGCTAGATCCCCTTTTCGATTAGCAATGAACTGAGGCCCGCCTCCAACGGGCCAATGCAAAGTTCAACATCGTTGAACGAGTTGATCATCTTGCACATCGGCAATTGTACTAGAACAGAAAACATGCGTGTTGAACAACGCTTAATATTCAAAGAAAAATACATTCTTATCAATATGCAGCTTTCGTAAATTATTTGTAGCAATTGAACTATTTGTGATTCTTCAATTTCAATTGATTAAAAGGAATATAATGCCGTTTAAACACTGTGCTTTATCAACATGCATATTCCCACATTCACTTCACAAAATTATCTAACTATGCGATTTCATCTATCTTATCAAAATGTGTTGTAATGAGAAGAGATGTAAATTTATCAAAGTTTGTGATTTATTACGTCTGAGATTTCCAATCCAATTAAATTTGCTTCATCACTAAACTAATGTCAACTTGAACACTGTCTGAAATTCAAATGAAATCCTGCCTGATCTGACTCGACTGCAGACAGCATTACAGTAAGAAAAAACATTACACAATACTGTAATCTCGATTGTATCGTTGATATATCAGTCGCCTCAAGTGTGGAGAATTAATTTGAAATTAATATTACATTCAGTCCATTGAGTGTACTTTCTTCTGCAAAGTACTTCATCATATTTTACATTCCTATTGTGGAGATACTATACAATCTTTGAAGAGTGGGATTCTCATTCTGTGGAGCCATGAGGGTGATCAGATATTTGCACAAACATGTGTTAGAACATTGGCCGGTAGCGCTATATGTGTTTAAAACATCAGAGTTCCGAGAATTTGACGATGCTGGTATGCGGTCAATCTATTGTCCAACTTCTATATGCAGCTCTCTAAGTTAAATTGTCATTACGAATTTCATAACAACACTGCCCGCTCAATTTTCACTCTCAAGAGAAGCAATATCAGCAATTTCACGATTATGTGGTAAAACTTTTGTCATAGTATCGACCTCTTCTTTGATTTCTGAGGGTTCGAGGCCCGAAGGCAATCGCGGCAAATTGTAATTGGCCGCGACAGACTAATATAATACTGTGCATGTACAATTATGGGAGAGGAGAACGAACATCAAGAAGAGAGCGAGCATCAAGGAGAACGAACACCGGGAACGGACGGACAACAACACCTCCTCCGCGACACTTTGCTTTTGACTGACAATATTCTTCGGCGATGGACGCTGCCCCTCATAACGCATAAGTTCAGACGGTGTCATTTTTACTCTTTAAGATAATGTCAAATTTTATTGAAAGCTATGATTTTATGAGGTGTTGAATAAAGTTTAATTGTACATGTGTCTTGCTATTCCTTTAGTCAACTCTGGACGCGTTATCTTTTGTAATTTATAGAATTTTGAGTAAGCAATAAAATTTGAGTCATCGAAATATTGAACCTATATTTATTTATTAAGGACGAGTTTAGTCTCCTTTAGTTTTTTGATTAAAAAGTCAGTGATTTGAAACGAACCCTAAGTAATTAGCTAGTAAGCTATTTTAGCTACAAAAAAAAACTAATTACAATACTATGATAAATAACATAAATATAATGATATGGTAAATTATTATATGAATTACATTTACAATTTATGATGACATAAATAATATAAAGCACGCATGCATCCTCAACCATACTTCTTACATCTTTGCTCAGCTTCAGATGACACTCGATGAACTGTAACGCACGATCATAGCTAGATAGCGCCATGTAAGCATTACCGAGACTCCAACAAGCTCTACTTTCTCCAACACGATCTCCCAATTCCTGTGCAATTCGCATGTGATGAAGATGAAACTCCACAGCACGACCATAATCTTGCATTAGAGTGTGAGTGTTTCCTAAACTGTAGCATGCCTGTGCTTCTAATGCTCGATCTCCAAGACTTCGTGCGATTTGAAGAGCTCGCCTGGAAAGGAAGAAAATAGGTTGTGATGTCTATCCCATTACAAGCAGAGTAAAGCAATTTCCATATGATTGCATTTCTAGGTGTCTTCTAACATTATGATGCACGGAAACAACACAGCACTTAATTTAGTGGGCACTATGTCAAAAGGGAAAACAATGATGACCACTCAACTGATTTTAATAATTGGATTACAAAGGACATTAACTTGCTCTGTACAAGATATTGACTCCGGGAAGATCAAACAGAAAGATCATTTACTAAAACCTGGAGCTATAGATCTGCGAGTAAACAGAAGTCTAATATGAAACTAATTTAGTTAAGTAAAATATGCGGTAACCGTGTTTTACGCTGATATGCATTATATAAGGTACTGAGCATTGTTGCATAAATATTCTGTTAGTTACCATCAAATCCATCTGAACACCAAAAAGACACTTCTAACATCAAGGAATATATTATTAAAGCCAACATTTATTAGTTTGCAGAAGTACATCTTATATTGAATCTCATTACTTGGAAATTTCTGCGAAAAACAAAATAACACTTTTAAAATAAAGAAAACAAGTTTTTAACCCTTCACCGAACGAGCATTTTCGAAATTATCAGTTCTTATCACGTTATCAAAATGTTGTCTTCGAATATTTATATGAAATGGCCGATTAAAGCAAATCTAGAAAGCGCTTGAAAACAAAAAAAGTTATGTAATTTTGAGCAATTAGGTCTATGTGTAAAACTCATTCACAGATGAAAATTTTCATGCTACTAAAGGTTGCATCTGCAGTAAAAAACATGTTTATTATAAAAAATGCTGCACAGATAATTACAAACCCACGAGATTCATGTAGCAAAACAGGCACATAAAGTCCACACAATTACCATTTTGAAAGCTGCACTGGCCTACATGTAAATTGATGAAAAATTTGCTATCACATAGACATAGTCAATGAGCCTACTCACCTGTGCAATGGTAGAAATCTCGTATCCAACTTTCACAAATTAAGTTATTTAGTGCACTTTGTGCCAACCTGAGTTTGGAAACTCACTGTATCCTACTGGAATCAAATTAACAGGACTGCCAACCCCGTCGGCTAAAAATCGGGGCGCCCATGTGAAAAAATCGGGACGCCCAAACAGAAAATCGGGACACAAAAATCACACCTTTTTCTTCCATTTTACACATAACTATAGCATTTTGATGTGTTTTGCTGGACCTAACCTGGCGATAATTCCTACATTTCGTAGACTTAAACGTGTATCAGTTATGAAATACCGAAATTCCATGACAGAAGAAAGTATCTACATCTTATCAACGACTATTTCCGTTTCGTCACCGCCAAACCAATCGATTTAATAGAAAAATATGTTCTCGTACGAAGATAAAAATTGCTGCATTGTGACTAGCAAAAAACGAAAAATGCAAAAAGCGTAAGAAGCAAATTACATGATTTATCTGGAATTTCAGATTTAATACAGTATGAATGTTTCAGGAAATAGAGGGCTAGGAATATTGTTTTCCATGAATGCGGGAAGCCCAAAACGACGACCTTTGCGTACTACTATATATACGAGGCCTTTCGGACGTCACCGACGACCATCGTCAGGCAACTGATCGAGAGGTGCCTGACGATGGTCGTCGGTGACGTCCGAAAGGCCTCGTACGTGGTGTGATCCAAAATGTCCCGGACTAACCTACTTGCAGATAACCTGTGATAACGAATACTACTTCAGATGTAAATTTAGGTCTTTAAGGCATGAGAAATATGGTCGCCGAAATTTTTCAGGTCAGTTTTCTATTTTTAAAAAATATTTTTACATTTTAACATGAATTTCTGTATTTTCTGAATTGATCGAGATCCGATTTGTCTTATTGTTATAGTTAGATTGATTTTGATTTGTACCTTATTTGACGGATATCTTTGCCATGAATATTGCACGTCTTTTGTTAATTGCTTCATGTGTTACGATATCAATCAGTGAAGTTCATTCAGCAAGCATTCATTAAGAAATCCGTGTCAACGATGGTTCTTTGTTCTATCAGTTTTCATGATGGATGTGACAAGCGTGTCTTCAGTCGAATATCGCAGTGTGATACGATACCTCCTGATCCGCGGCTTCGCTAATGGTGACATTCTAAAGGAATTAAGCCTGGCATATGGAAGCAAAGCTCCATCGAGAACTACTGCTTATTTCTGGATAAGCGAATTTAAACGCGGAAGACAATCTGTGGAGCAACATTTTTCAACTGTTGGTCGGCCGCAGGAGATTCCGGAAGAGAAATCGAGTCAGTGCGATGAAGTGATTACAGCACACAGAAGGATAACCATCCGTGAGTTGTCAAGAGAGTTGCGAATCAGTTATCACTCCTGTCATGACATCATCGAAAGACTTGGATATCGCAAACTGGCATCACGTTTCGTACGGAAGTTTCTGTCACCTGAAATGAAGGAGAAGACTTCTGGCGGCACAGTCAAATTTGGATCTCCTCGAAATGCACGGAGATCAGTTTCTGAACTGCATCCTTAGAGGATGAAACACCTTTAAGTTTGTATCTGCCTCAAAGTAAGCGAGAATCTGCAGAGTGGCGAAAATCAGGCGAGTCTGCCCCTTTGAAAATGCGATCCGGAACATCACATCGCCGGTCGTTGATGCTGACGGTCTTTTGGAACGCTTCGGGAATCCAACTGGTTGACTTTGCGGATAAAGGAGTAAGAATCAATAGCGAATATTATTCCAATCTGTCATCTGAAGCGAGGAAGAAAATAAGAAAGCCACGAAACATTCCCCTCTACTTGCTTCATGACAATGCTCCGATTCACACCTCGCAGGAGACAACCAATGCCTTAACGAGAAACGGATTTCAACTATTGAGCCATCCTCGTTATTCACCTGACTTGGCCCCAAGTGACTTCTATCTGTTTAGATTCCTCAAAAAGCATCTTCGTGGACACCATTTTGAATCGCCAGTTGAACTGCGGGATGCAGTTACTGAGTTTTTTGATTCTTTGACACCGGAATTTTTTCATAAAGCTTTTTGTGAATTGAGACTTCGTTGGCAAAAAGTGACGAATGCTAACGGCTCATACATTGAAAAGTAAACTGTTTTCTGGAACAAAACATTTGTTTTTCCGTTAATTATTAGTCAGGTTATTAGTGATAGCTTAACTGTCAAGTTAATCTAAATATATTAATTCTAAATCGCTAGAATTTATAGGAAAATCTTGAAATTCAGACAAAAATGTTTGAAAATTTTGAAAAAATAGAAAACTGACCGGAAAAATTTCGGCGACCATATTTCTCATGCCTTAAAGACCTAAATTTACATCTGAAGTAGTATTCGTTATCACAGGTTATCTGCAAGTAGGTTAGTCCGGGACATTTTGGATCACACCACGTATATATAGTAATACGCAAAGATCGTCGCTTTGGGCTTCCCGCATTCATGGAAAACAGTATGAATGTAAAACTCGCATAACTCGATCAGCAGCTATCATATAACAGGCCTAACTGTCAAATGATCTAATTAGCCGAAATACTGCATTCGAAAGAAAATTTCTCTTTTTAATTGCCATTCAACAGAAAACGAGTATTGAGATAAACTTATTACCGAGTAATGCGAGTTCTAACTTGATTGTGTATGAAGCGTTTTGGAAAAGCAATTTTTTTAAAGCTTAAGTGGTTCATAGTAATGTAATGTTGCGATGCTGCAATGTGATTAGGATTTCACTTGCTCAGCAGTCGCTCTTTTGCATCGGCGTTAAGTTTGACGATCTAGTGGGGGTGGGCCGCCCACCTTCAGGATGATCAAAGAAAACAGCAAGTCAGTCTTTATTAGTGAGTCGGAATCTGTATGGGTCCTTCGGACCAGAGAAGAAAATCCTCTCTCTCCCACTGCATTGCTTTGTGGAATCGCGAGGATTCCCAACATCACGGTTACTAATTCCGAAAAAACGTATTTTCTGGACACAGAATCTTTATGCACTTTCACCAAATGCCATGCGACATCTGCGCACATCTCTTCGTTGATCTCTTTTGGAAGTAGTTGCGGGGTTGCCTTCAAAAAAAGTCAAATTTTGAAAATCAATATCATTTCTCTCTGAGATGTCTGTGGTGTTGAGTTGGACGATTTCTTGAGTTTGTACAAATAGAGCGTTTCTTTATGTTGCTACACTCATTTTCCCAAAAAGAAATCAAATGTAGGGGAGAACGGGGCACACTCGTGCATAAAAATGAAAATCTTATATTTCTATGCTCCTGTTTACGAGATGAGAAATTCGATTGCTGATTTAGTAATAGTGGATATTGAGGATGTTTTTCATAATAATAACTTCAGGCTGGGGTCTTTGGTAATTTCATGAAACTTACTTGTGTAAAGTGTGACAACCTGCACGAACCTGCCTCATGGGTGGGGCAGGTTCGTGCAGGTAGTGGGGTACTTTCGTGCATTTTTCTATTGAGATAGAATTGTTCTTATTACTCCAATAATCAATAAATATGACTTATCAAAACTTCAAAGGTCTATAATCACCGAGAATAAGAATTCTATTCTTTGGCAAATTGTGATAAAAAAAACTCCATAAAATGTAACAAACAATACCAGAAATTAACTTATAAGGAAGAGGAACTGAAAAAATAAGTTTCAATTCTCTTTGATCTCAACACTTCGACTAAAGCGCACGTGAACCTTTCGCCCATCGTCACGAATTTTGTCACCTGGTTCGAGCAATTATGTCATCACTTGGTACTGCGAAGATGTCATCCTCGGAGATAATGAAAACATTTTAGATCCGTCGACGCTTCGGTATCCGTTCATTAGCGTATCCCCGTAGTCATCGATATTGGTGATAGCGCGGGCAGCGTACGGAAGTTGTTTTTTTTACTTCTGGTGCCGCCGCGAGTAGAAACAAGGTACTATTTCCTGCACACATCTCATTTGGAGCTACACTGTGAGTAGGCACATTCCTTTGAGCCCTTCGATGAAGCTCGTGGAATGTCATCGTCATCCGATTCGAGAGGGAAGTCCAACTCCCTGGTACATTTTAGAGTTTTGCGGCGCTTGTTCTTCTCTGACTCCACGCGCTATGTCAAAAACTAAGGTACAAACCAATAATTTATTGACGTAACATTTCAGATTACATTTATCTTATTAAAAGGTATTGCAGAAATGTGCCAACCGATGGCTGAACAAATGTCGTTTGATGTAACTCAAGTCAAAATTTCTCGCACTCTTAGGACAATTGTTCAAAAGTTCAAATATGAATCATTCTAGTACATCAACTTAAATTCACAACGTGAAAAGTTTGAAGATTAGCCTACGTAATGAGTCAGGAGCACATAAACTCCCAAAAATGAAAAATTTTCAAATTGGGTCAAAAATAGTTGCTCTTTGACCTAACGGAGCGCACATAGCATGAGAGCTGATATAATTTCATAGGCAATGTAGGGGATGATGTTTGATATTAACACATCTTCGTGAGAAGTAAATTCAATCAACCATTTTCGTGTAAACTGCAATAAACGAATGTGCCCCGTTCTCCCCTATATTGTATGTCAGTGCAAACAGTATTTAAAAGGAAGACAGGAGCCCCATGCACGTGACTAAAGTGTAGAGGAGAATAGGGTGACATTTTTGAAAATCATCCATCATGTCCAAATAATGAAAAAAATTAAAACTTAAATACTTTGCTCGTAATATGCGGCGTACTTCCCAAGAAGACAAAATTCTGTGGGAGGCGCTATTGACATTATAATCTGAATCTTTAAAAAAAGTTCAAAAACTGCCATGTCACCCCATCGATGGGGTGACATGGCAGTATTCAGTCTAACTTCGCATCTCTGTCAATTATTATTCAAATACCAACCAGAACTTAACTAGCTCAATTTAACAACAATCAGCTCATATTTGCTTACCTACGTAATTTCCTAGTTTCTCAAAATTTGAATCCAGACTAAAAATATTTTAATTAAATGTCATAAAATGTCGTTCAACCTACAGCAATGCATCTACACGAATAGATGAAGCGATTAGAGCCTGCGCGTTTTCCTAAGATAAAAATCTACCATTTTTAAATCACGCTGATATGAAATCAAGCTTCATCAGCGTTTTTAGGGGGAGGTACCGTGCTCGATACCCCCTCCCCCGAGAATGGGGAATGATCAAATTCGTGGAATTTTTAGAAAACTTTTGTTGCACTCCTGTATTTTTAAGTGAATTTCTTGCAGATAGCCCCGAGAAAGCATAAGCTTCCCACCCCGAGAAAATTTTCTGGTGACGCTACTGAGGCAGATTCTCCAATAGGTACCGGTATGAATGTGAAATCTATACTTCATTTACTGCTATGTTCCGGCTAGATAATAAGTCGTAATGATTGTCATGGATCCTAATATTTACTGAATGACCCTTATGGGTTGAGCAATTTTTATAATTGTGACTAAGAATCGCAAAAACGCAAAAATCGAAGGCTGCCATGTCATCCCATTTGACATCTTGAGATAAATTAGCTATCATCTCAAAGTAATAGCATTTGACATCAACAAATCCATATTATAATCTATAAAGTCAATCAGTTGTCTTCCTGCAAATGTGTCGCATTGTTTGATATTGATGATATGCTAAGAAAAATTCAACAATTTTCAAAAATGCAAAATATTTTTTTTGAAATGTAAAAAAGTTCATCGATCTCTGCTGAGCAAGAAAAGTGAGCTTGGAGAGATTTTTTTCATATCTCCCAAATTTGTAGTCTAATACTCTTTATTTCGCATATTTAAAATTTTCTTTCTAATGGACAGATTCTGCGGTAGATGATTACTGCCCCGCCACCCCAATCTATAAGAAAATCTGACTACAGCACCTAACTTCGACTACAAAAACAGTATCCAAATTTCAAAATCCAAAAAATCGGGACAAAAAAATCGTGACAGCTAAATTTCGAGAATTTCGAGGGCAAAAAATCGGAACGTCCTGATAAAATCGGGACAGTTGGCAACCCTGAATTAAGTCTCGATCGAACACAGAATGCAAATCATAATTTTACTTCAGCAGAATTGATGGCATATTAGAAAAATGATTAAGCCTTACTGCTACAAATGCAATTTAATTACAGTGCGTATTAAACCTGCATGCACAATACGTGCCATAATAGCAAATGTCAGCAATCCTATATCGGTATAGCTGCACGCAACTTACATACCATCAGAGTGCATCAGTCTTCCCAAACCATCAATTCACGAACGCTTAGTACAGTGCAATGATAAAAGAATCATGCAATCGTGTTGACGAAGGGGTCCTTCTCATGCCATCTTGTTGACGAGGGAGGCCCTTTGAAGCAATCTAGCTAGTTGAGGGGTTCCTTGCTGTATACCTTGTTAACAATTAAGTCAAGGCTATTGGTAGCTTATACTGATCTTAGTTGTTCAAGGTTCCTTTATTCAATACTACCATCTGTAATTTTCTACTCAGAGATTGTCCTAGAACCCGATCATTTTCATACCACGTAGGTTAAGAGGGGCTCCAGCAGAAATCCGCGGATGAATGGCAAGCCTGCTCTTGGAGCTCTAAAATTTCCCGAGTGATCGTTCCCATGTCATACATGTATTATCACAAACATGATATCATGACTTTTGGATCTTATTTTGTTAGGGTCGCGCTTGCTCAATGATGCAGCCTATCCATAATCGGATTCGGGTACAATATCTCGACATAATCCAACTTCGGGTTGAAGTCAGGTTCGGGTTCTCGTTCAATTCGATCCGGGTTTCAAAATTCGAAATAGCCGACCCGACGCTAATCTTTAACACTAGAACGGGAAATTCTTTATATCTATAACAGCGAAGCACATCAATTGACGATTTTCATCTTAAGTCTTTCTTTTTGCACAATAAGAACTATAAAAGCATAAAACTATGTTATATTTTATAAATTATTATTTAATGATACACACACTCAGCCAGAGTAGAGACTTGCCAAAGTGCCGCCTCCGTGGTAATTTCATTTTCTCATTTTTTGAAGCATATTTCAGTTATTTTAAAGGACGTTACCTTTTCAAAAGCTTTCCAATAAACATTTTGGCCCTAACCACGTCCTTTTCGTGAGTGACAACCAAGGGACCGCCATCCCAGTCACTTGTCAACGCTCCGCATTAGTCAATTTAGTCAGTTTCCCACAAAATACACATACAGGCGAGTGAAGCCGACTGGAGACAGTCATTGTGCTGCGCTTACTCATCCATTGTTTAACACAGCTGTCAGTTGATGACGCATACATTTTTCAATAAATTCTCATTTCCTCGCAAAAACAGCTTATTTTCCAATAGTCGAAGGCGCTTCGACAAGATGAGACATCAACAAGTGACGACGCTCCTACAGCTACGTTGACTCGCCGAGTGACCTCTGCCATCCACGCTAATTGCTAGAAGAATCGCACAGTGAACATTTGTAGGAATTACGAAAACCTGTATGTGGAAAATGCCAGGCAATTGCGTGTGTTAGCTGCTTCTAAAATGCTTTCCTGCGTTCTTTGTTATTTCAACAACTTGTTCATTTGATCGTGCATTCCCGAAAAACGTAATTCCCATAATTCTCTACGTGTACTGTAGTAAAAGACTGCCTGTCTTCAATATGCAGTTCTGTCTCAAGCTCGCATTTTCTTATAAGAATTTCACTAGCCTGAATTGTAATACTTGCAAATAATGGATAATTAGGCGAAATATTTATCAAAAATTATTTTGATCGTCAACTGACGGATTTCGCTGTTCTAGGTATAAACAAATATTTTTTGTTTTAGCGAAAACATAAATTTTTTTCTATATCCTCAATGAAAACATAGAAATATTAAAAGTCACGAGAGCTTTCCAAAAAAATTACATCGCTTTAAAAACAAGAAATCGTCAATAGATGGATTGCGCTGTTCTAGTGTTTATATAGGCTATTCCTTTGATAATAATCAAGTGCTTGTAATATTTTGCAAATTTAAATTACTACCAGCAAAACTGATTTAAATCTTTGGTTTCCTTGAAAACCTCTGATGACGTCAAAATTAAATACTTGAATTCGTACATTTTTTGAGGCATAGCGTGAATACTGGGAGAGTGTGGTATGGCCAGCGGTGGATTTCATGTCTCAATCAGAGACAATTATAATTTTCCGTTATTATTTTTACTTTAGTGAAAAAATACTTAAATCATTGGACTGCTCTTTGTTCTATAAATTGCGAAATAAAATCTTTTGATGCACTTTTTTATCTAAGTTTGAAAAAAATCATCAAAGTTTAATAAAAAATAGTGCGTCAATATTTTACATTTTATATGACAATTATCATTATCTAGCAAAATTCAAGCCCTTGATGAAATACGATGAAAAAATAACAATTGCATTACATCGTCACACTCTACATTTAAGCAAAATGAACGAAAATTGAAAGAAACTCGAGCATATCCTGTCAGATATTTGTTAGGGCTTCGACAGACGCGCTAGATTCTGCAACAACGGAATTAAATGAATCTGACATTTAGCATCTATAGACAAATTCATTTCTTATAGAGGGCGATTTTATCATTGAAAATGTCAATTCAATCGTCCGAGTAAAAAAGCGTTATTCCTGTAATAAAGACTATCAAAAGGCATTGTCGGTGCTTAAATACAAACGCCATTAAGCTCTTAACGACTACATAGACGCTTCGTTTCCCTGCATGCAGATAAAATGTTCAAGAAAAGACACTGTCCATCTGAATTTAATTATCCGTATTGTTGCTTCTAATGCATTTGTTAGTCTCATTAACAAATATACCGCAACATTATTGTAATGGTTACCATGGAGACCGTAAATTCTTCATCAGCTAGTAATGCTAAGAATCAATTTTGCTTCAAACACGAACCGTGCAAATAGAAGGAAACTTCAATACAATTCATTCATTTCATGTTACACTTCCTTCGACTGATCTTCGTAACAAAAACTTGGTTAACGATAGGCAATCCATTTTTAGTCTCAAGTCTGCAAGCTACAGGTTTTAAATTTCACATGTTATTGCCACAATGAATACTTAACACGAAATCCATATCTGAGGGACTAATGCATTTTAAGATGAAATCTTCATGTCACACAAGGTTTGACGTGAATTAATGTTATGACTGCGATGTGATCCGAATGACCCCGATGAAAATCTGACGACAATCCGAAAGATACATTGCTCTAACTGGAATGAATCGGAGAAAAACAGCATAATTTCAGTCGGATGACCCGAAAGAGAAACTGTTCTAACAGGGCATCTGCAGAGCATCTAAGAGTATCGATAAAATCTTAAGTGGATGAAAAGTGCTACATTTTATTCTATCATATTTTGGTTCTAAATTTAACGACTAAAATCCTATTATTGTTGCATGAATCATTGATTAAATTAATAATGAAATTAAATCCAATCAATCTAATTTTCTGAAGAAAAATAGGCACAAAATAGTGCTTGAACTAGCACGTGTATACTAACCGGAGAGGATGATTTTACTATGTATCATTTCATTAACTAACTAAAATTTGATAATTTCTTTCAAAAAATAGATACAAATGTTTGATTTAAATTGCTATTAAGAGCATCGATATATTCAAAATCGAAGAAATTATTGAGCAAATAAACACTGAATATATCGAAAGCATCGAAAACCATTTAGACTGCCTTAAATAAACGTCAGAACACTGGCTGACTAAAATCATTCAGAAATCAATAAAATAATCAAGCACTATTTTTGAATTGCAATTTATGGCATCAAGGAATCCGAATTCAAAAAGGCCGAAACCACCATTCGAAAGATTATGATCTGGGAGTTCAAATTGTGAACCATAAGACTCAGTGCCGAATAACGTCATACATGCGAAGATGGATGATAAAAAGCTCCTACCTCAACATGAAACATAATCAAATTAGACGTCCTTAATTCTACAAATAAGACCGTCTTATTTCGAATTGAAGATATAAGAGCACCTTCATGGAAAAATAACAGTTGAAATCTTGACTGGCAAACTTAATTCCTCCACATTAAATACAAGGTCTTCAAGCTTAATAGACATGCCATGACAAGCATATAATTGACAAAACCAATTTTTAAGAATAATGGTCATCTCAAAGGTGTCTTATAGATTCACTAGTTAAGAAGATGCATGAACGAGCATGTAAAACTAGGCGAGATTTAAGTGGTGCTGCAATGACAACGCTAGCAGCAACGCGGAAGTGCCTCTCTAGCAATCCTGTGTGAGGTGGACCATGGTCCTCAGTTTATCAATACCTCTTCAAATGTTCTCCCTGGCTTCCACATGAATAAAATTAGATTTTTGACTCAGAGCTTCGAGACTCTTTAACGAGAGTTGCAAGACATCAATTACGAGGATGCTCTACATCCAAACAAAAAAATCAAAATGATTGTAGCTTGACATCAATCTTGAATTGATAATAGACTTACAAAAACCAGAAATATACAGGGAACCCTAGATGGATGCCAAACAGTGACATGTCATCTTTCATGTCTGCATTAAAAGCAAAACATGCCTACTCATCGTTTGCTGCAAGAGAGTGATTCATTTCTAGATTCCAATTCTTTCACGTGCCGAAATAAATGGGGTATGATCACAGAATGAATCCGTACGCATGACTAAATGGTTCGGGTTCAGGTCACCGTTCATTTCCTTTGTACGTCTCTAGGGTCAGGCTATTACGGAAATTTCGTCTGACCCTATCGGACCTAGAATTGATGTGACTCGGATTTCACCTTAACATTTATCTATCACTTGCTGAAGGGTCCTCCTACACATCAACATCGTGCTCCAATTTGAAATAATGGGCAATACAATAGGATCTCTTAATTTTTATAATTTGAGACCCAAAAATTACAAATAAACTTATTTAAGACACCCAATTTGAATCAGCTGTGTGATGCAGCGTTGGTGAAACTTGATGACTGGAAAATAAACATTTTATTGTAATGCTGTAGGTTACTGTAGTCACAATTAATCAAATGCTGTGCATCGAAACGCAACTTACATATAATTATCAGCCGCTGTCTCAAACTCCGCCAAAAATATATGAGCATTTCCCAAGTTGCTATAGGCTCGTCTTTCAGCAACCTTATCACCAAATTCTTTGGCGATTGATAATCTCTGCAATAAAGAGTAAAATTATCACACTAAATGGGAGAAATTAATATAGATGCGACGATGACGTCAATTTTTAGAAGTCGTGATCAAGATTAAAGTGCATTCATCGTCCTTTTCCCGAATTGATAGTACAACAGCGCTGCACAAACTGGGATCAAACATGCAGATGCAGTTGTGAGCGTCAAAAGCTGATAATGCACAATATTGCCAGACAATTGCTGCTAATTCAAAGCAAGGTTGGTAAATTGTAGTGAGGCCATCCCTTGTGTCAGGGCTTTCTCAGGAATCAAAAAGAAATTTGTGATATCCAATATTTAAGTACTCTTCATCATCTGACAGACATTCATCCTATTACTCTTGATGAGGATATTGGTATTGCACGTTTCTTTTTGATTCCTGAGGGTTGGCGTATTAAAAAACCAACGATACTTTGGATTTTCAAATAGTGCTCTAGTAGGGTTTTAAAAATTAGGATTATATAAAAAGGAAACAAAGTAGTGTTTTCTGTTTTACTTTTCTTTGATTATGGAAATAAAATAAGTTGAGCAACCTTGGATAGATATGCTAGATAAGATTATGGATGTCTGTGTGATAAAAAGTGTTTGAGTATGAAGCCTATCCGTCACAATCACATCTTCAGGCAAAAACTCAACAATTCATCATCATCGTTTAACTTCCTTATTTTCCCATTATCTTGGGGTTGGACGTGCGACAATGGCTCTTCTCCAACTGCTTCTGTTCTGAGCTAGCTCTTCCCTGATTTCCAGCTTTGCAATATCTTCTTCCACGCACCTCTGCGTCTTCTTCGGTCTTACTCTGTCTCCTTCTTCCACTTCCTTCACAAGGCAACCTTCTTCCATTCTATTAACATGGCCGAACCATCGAAGTCTTCTCTACCTGATCTTCTCAGTTAGGTCCACTGTACGACACTTCTCTGCTACCTCCGCGCTTGTCTCTCCATCCTGCCATCTCACTCCTGCGATAGCTCTCAGCATTCTTCTGTCGCAGCTTCGTAGAATATTCACCATCCTGTCCGTTAGTGGCCACGTCTCCGAACCATACAACAAAGCCGATCTTACGCACGCCCATTTGTACCCATTTTCAATGAGGATACAACTCAATAGTTAATTACTCAATTTACATTGTGTTTTCAAAAAGCAGCATTTGTAAATTACTAAAGGTGCATTAACCTCGGCGACTTGTCAGTAGTATGCTCCAAAAAAAAGTACGGTAGAAATACCTAGAAATTTCACAAACATACTAATTGTATATCTCCGATAGAAGTAAAATTAGTTTTGAAGATGATTACGAACGTAAGCGCTTTCGAGGGCTGTCAGTCAGAAATATTGATCAGCACAACTGACGAGATTTTACATGAGACGGAATGAGGCATCATTCAGAGCATGTGCAATGTCATAGACTTAAATAAAAGTCTTTCAATTCTCACTGTAATAGAACTTACTTCCCGATGGAACCGTATCGCCTGTTGAAAATTCCCTAGAAGGTAGTGAGTATTTCCAAGGTTGCCACATACTCTGCCTTCAGCAGCTCGATCATTCATCTCACGAACCATAATCAGATTCTCTCTGAAATTCATAAATCAGCATGGAGTAGTGTATATAGTTGCCTAGGCATTAAGACTTCCACAGTATAATTGGTGGCTTGACACGGAAGATTCATTATCATTGAGGCAAAAAAGAAAAAAGACAGCAACGTTTTAATAAAATAGTGACGGTAAAAAATACGTATGTACAAGCCAACGTTTCGACAGTCTCTGTCAGCGTTGAAGTGTGGTAAAAAAAGGCTTGAGGACAACGGTTGAACGAGGCCATCAATCACGAATGTTGTTTAATACTATGACTTCCACATGAAAGACACATGCAGCACACGAGTGAATGTCGACCAGTAAGTTGAAGTATAAAGTGCTACTTAATGGAATATCAGCGCTCTTTTAAATTTGATTGGATGTCTCGTGTGTACATTAGAGTGTGTCAAAAAACCGAAGTTTGGAAAAGTTCAGGTGCTCAGCATCCTAATGGTGACATTTGGTGTAAAACAAATATATATGAAATTTTAAGCCGATTGGACAACGTTTAGGGGTCGCGCAAAGAAGTCAAAGTGAGGTCAGTTTGTCGTTTTTTGTCATTTTTAGGATAAAAACGTTAGTCTCTGACGTCATTATGTGACCTCAAATGACCTCTTTGACCACTTGACATGATAGATAGGGGTCACATTTATATCTGTTGGTAATACATTACATGACTCTAAAATGTTCTATTTCATCGGAAATCGGCATTTTATGATCAAATTTTAGGCAATTTTCAAGGGTCACGTGACCTATGTAGGACACAAAATGTTACACCAAATGTCACCATTAGGACGCTGAGTACCTGAACTTTTCCAAAACCGGTTTTTTGACACACCCTAGTGTACATACTCGACGATAATGTGATACAACTCATCAGTGAAAACAAACTAATCGCTTTAGGTCTTTTTGTTTGTTAAGAAACAATGAGCAAGCCTCATCATTCTTAGTTTTCATGATTTTGAAAACGGATTGCAAAAATAATAAAAACAATGTTCGAAATCAAAAATTGAATATTGAATTGAATCATAAATTGAAAAATTGAATCATAATTGAATAAAATTAAATTTCGAACTCGTAAATTACTATAATATACACCGCAGCTTGAAATTCGAAAATCGCGGTATTCGCAGCATTATCGAATTCGGTAATTCGAGCCAGCTTTGCGTGTAGCAGGTGGCAGGTTAGCATGCTGATCAAGAGCCGCCTTTTGGTGCGGAAATGCGGAAGGTCATGGTTCGAGTATGGCCAATAATAAGGTATGCTAAGTAATAACAAGGTATGCTGATATGAGCGTAAAGCTTTCAATTTTTTTTAGATTAGTAGAATTTATCTCGGTGATCTGCACATCTGCACACTATACATGTAGCATCAGTTTTGAACTCATCACATTCACTTAGACTACGCAGTTACGCAGAAATTCACTGATATTCCCTTCACCGAAGTAATGACTGCTGATCTTAGAGCTAGCCATTCTCTCACGAGTATCAGAAGTCCCTTTTGTTTGACAAATCGCCATTAGTCTGTCGGGAATGATAAGTGCATAGAGGAATGATCGTAATTGAAACTCAACTATAATCGCTTAGTCGATGCGCATCATAACGTAGTCACATGCTTGTAGACTGTCTATCAGAGTGAACACAAACGCCTTTCCATCGTTGCTCAAATGAGTGAGATTTCAGTTCGTTAACCAAACCGTTTCTAAATGCGGCGTTGATTGAAGAACAGAATCTAATCAGTTACGAAATTGTGAAATGTTTTCAGTAGCTCAGAAATTTTACACTAAATAAACTATGACGCAAAGAAAACAGAATTTCTCTTATAATGCAATCTTTCCTTCATCATCAAAGCAAAGTCAGTGTTACAATTTGATGATTCAGTTTCCTTTTCAGTCATAGAATGGTCTGACTCGTTCACAGGGTTGCCAAACTCGTCCAGAAAAAAATCCGGACGCTCTAATGTTATATCATCAGAGTAAATATAAACATTAATTGCCTTCTATACTTAACTGTGAATGGAAAATAATCATTATGCGTAAGATTGTCATCAATATCATGCGTATCTCTTTTCCTCGTCATTCATAAATGACAGGTGATTTTGAATGAAAAATCGCAGCTTTTATGAACCCGCAATATATTCAATTAGCATATACATCAATTAATCTCAGAAGCCTTGAGAATATTTCACAAATCCTTTTAACAAATATAGGCAGTACAAAGCTATATAAAAATTGATAAAAATTGAATCAAAAATTGCGTCTATGATTTCGTTAAATGATTGAATCAACAAATCTATAAAAATATACATTAGTGCGCCCATGATTGTGTTAAGAATCAACAAATCTGTTAAGAATACAGCGGTGTATCTATGATTGCGCTACCAGAAAAACAAATCTATATACAAATACATCAGTGCGCCTATGATTGCGCTACCAGAAAAACAAATCTACATACAAATACATCAGTGCGCCTATGATTGCGCTACCAGAAAAACAAATCTATACACAAATACATCAGTGCGCCTATGATTACGCTACCAGAAAAAACAAATCTTCATAAAAGTACATCAGTGCGCCTATGGTTGGGTTAAGAATCAACAAATCTATAAAGAATAAAACGGTGCGCCTATGATTGCGCTACCAGAAAAACAAATCTATATACAAATACATCAGTGCGCCTATGATTGCGTTATCAGAAAAACAAATCTATATAAATAATACAACAGTGCGCCCATGGTTGCGCTACCAGAAAAACAAATCTTCATAAAATTACATCAGTGCGCCTATGGTTGGGTTATGAATCAACAAATCTATAAAGAATACAACGTTGCATCTGTGATTGCGTTACCAGAAAACAAGTCTATATAATCATACATCACAGATTGACAAATGATCACTATCAATAAAAACACGTCAAGTTTAAACAATCTAGCTCACTGAAATCTGTCCATAAAAACAATCCGATAAAAAATTCTTCTTCGGCAAAAACAATTCTTTAAATAGTCTTAAAATTTACGTTCATGATTCTTCATCATCACTAGCACTATCGTGCTCATATGATTGGAAGTATCGCCGGGATGAGCTTCGAGCTAAGTCGATGAGGGACTGAGTTACTGAAAAAAGTTGTAATCCATCGATATTTTTCAAGTGAGATCGCACTCGCCGGATACCGTTCAGAGTTTCGGGTTGGAGACGATTTCTCTCCTTTGTGACTACAGCTGCATTTACACTAAATCCTCTTTCCTCAGCAGCATTGTGTGGCTGAATACAAAGCAATGCCTGCACAAGAACTTTGATCAGCGGATATTTGTGCTTTTCGAATATCTTGCTCCAATAAGCATCTAGCCGTTCTTCTTTGAGTGGCTGAATATCATTGTTGATTGCCAGCTGTTTCCATTCCTCGATTAATGGTTGCATGTCATCAACTTTTATTGTGGGAATGAGACCTGCAAGAAACGTCGAGTTTTTCAATTTTGTTGTCTTGTCCTTATCCGACTGAAACGTGAGGTTTTGTGGACACAGCAATGTCAACTTTCGCCACAAACGCGTGTGTTCTCTTTGATCAAGTTTGAGATTGCTCATGGTTGCGTGGAAAGCCTCCAAATAAAAAGCCTTCGCTTCGAGTTTGAAATGGGTCATTTCGGCAGACTGCAAATTTTTCAGACATAAACGTTCGGTTCGGTGGCCAATGTCAACGTCTGATGAGTGATTTTCAGGGGCCGTGCTCGATGTTGAAATCTTCCGCACGACGATGTCTTCACAGACAGAAGGCAGCAAAAATCGTCCGCCTAGAGAAGCCATCATACCACAAATTCTACACACATAGGCTACTCCGGCCCAATGGGATCGTCTCTCTGTAAAAATAATTGCATTTCTTGAAATAGGGGAAGTGCTTCCGATAGAAAAAGGAGGTAGATGTCTGTCTTCTTTGATGCAAATGCGCTGCGAAGTCGCTCATACCGATCATTCTTTGCCAAATCTGCAAATCTTTTTTTGGGCAAAGCGCATCAAGGAGCGTGATAACTCGATTCACAAAATGAAGTAAGGTCAAAAACCTCTTCCCACTATGATCAATTAGTTTCAAGTTCGGTAAATCCAGCTCGTCTTGCAGAGCAGCGAATTCTTCGGATCTGACAGCTTGCCCTTAAAAGAAATACTTCATGTCGAGTGCAAATTGAAGCACATTGAATTTCAGTTTGCCCATAGCTTTTTCCACGCAATTGTGCAATGTATGTAGCTTGCAAGAACCAAAGTCTATAACATCCGGATTAGAAGATGAGAACAGTTTTATGAAGGCTGTCATAACATGCGGCCCGTCGCGGTTGATAGCAAGTACGTTTTTGGCTGAGATGTTCACTGTTTTCAGAAAATTTATTACTTCAGCATGAATTATCTGAGCACTACAAAGTTTGGGTGGCACTCGGTTTCCTGCAAGAGCCTCAATCACATCTTTCCGGTCTATTTTAATGTAAATCGAGGTCAGGAATTCTACACGGATTCTTTGCTGATTGGAGCACCAGCAGTCAAATCGAGCTGCTTGCACCCAGATGAATTGTTCGTTTCATCTAGGCAAAGTGTGAACAAACATGCAAATCCGAGCTTCATTGTTCTGGCCGCGCTGCCTCTGAAGAACAGTTACGGTAGAATGAATTCTTCTATACAATACAATTTGCAAACACATTGACAAGTCAAAATATATTTGTGCAAATCCAAGAAGTAAACTGTTATGACAACAGCATAGTGCATGTATAAAATTACCCAAATTGGACCCTTAGTCTGTGAAAAAAGCAGTTTGCAAAAATGATACGGATGAATCAGCTTTAGTCCAAAGCAAGTAGTTGAATGATTTTAGACGGGTAAAGAAATAACTGACGAACATTAGTATGGATTCGATAAAAATCCGGAAATTTGATGGTTGACAAAAAATCCGGACTTCAGCAGATTCTGTCAAAAAATCCGGACTTATGGCAGCCCTGCGTTCAGCAGATTAAAAAATTAGTCTAAATAGTAAAACTACACTCGTAAAGCTGCAAATTGCGACTGAAGAATATAAAATACATTTAAAGCCCCTTAAAAGTGTCATCTATTTTTCAAATTAGATTCTGTATTCTACCAAATCTGCAGTGCATCCACATTAATCAACATGAATTTTACAGCAAGTATATAGCCTACAATATTGCATATGAAAGACAGGTCAATCGAAGTAACCGAATAAAGGAAAATTCTACAATATTGGATCTTAAGAAACTCGTATCTGATTTTGCATTCTATGACCGTCCAAGTTACAATCCATCTTGATATGTTGACCCTTAGCAATCGACCTTCGTGAAGTTTCTTCCAAAATAAGCAGTCTGTCTTCTAGTTTATCACTTCTAGCCAGAAAGCAGACTCTCAAGTGTAGGAGATTGAATATCTTCTAAAAACTTCTTTGGAATAGGACTGAAATCAGACTTTCTTCGAAAATTTAATAGTGGGAGGGACCCTCAATTAAAACTATCAAATCAAAATTAATCAAAGAACACTTCTATTCAGACGAGTGCTTTCGAATGGTCACTGACCACTATAATCAAGCCTCGTTTTCTCCGAAAACATTGGACAAGATAAGTTTTCTGAAATAATAACTACATTTCAATTAAGTATATCTTTAGAAGGTACCAAACGAAAAATGTGACATTATGAACACTGAACTACAATTTTCCCCTCATTCATGTTATCTTGATCAATTCGGTGATATGATAAGTATTGATCGGAAATCATTCGCTCACATGTTCATGCTAACACTCACACTCACTTCACTATTCGTTTCATGTCTTATATTTGGGGGATTGGAGGTTAGGCCTTTGTTGATTGCCATTTGATAAAGGATGAGGGCCATTTCACTATTGCAAAGTGCCGTCATGGCTTTAACTTCATTGCCAAGCAGGCTGCTGAGACTTGGATTCTCACTGTCAATTCCACTCCTGAATCAAAACTTAGCTAAGAGCATCGCCAAGTTCACAAAATTTATGTGCCTCTCATCGAGATTATGCCAACGTTCATTCATTCATTTAGCGGGTCAACCGTCCGCTCCCAGCTGCGAATAAACTCCTCACACCTGACGGGGGCAACCGACAGGCCCTATGGTCTGAGCGTCGTATGTATTTGTATCAGGGTGTCTACAATTTTTTCTCAATTTTTCTCAATTTTTTCGACTTTTAGGACTTTGTGAGACGACCTTTTAGTCGCAGAAGCTTTCATCTAATTCTTAGAAATTTAGCTTACAGATTTAGCTATTTTTAAAATACTGGATAATTCATCATCTTGTTATTTTTATTTTGAACTGCTTTGTTTTACGTCGCGAAATTTATTGCATGCGATTATGATTAAACAAGTTTTTTTGTAAGAAATTCAGCTTTTTCGGAGCATTGTTGTTATTTTTTTCACTACACGATCGTACACGATCGTGCAGTTTTCCTTTTTCGACCGGAGTTGTGGATGGTATGTATATCAGAATCTCACCAAGACTAAGGGAGATGCATTACTTTGAGAAGTATATGGGCACTTTTCCTAGCAATGCCGATTTAACCAATGTCGGCCGATGGTGAATACCAGGGATGCCAGTCATCTAATATAGAGGTGCAAGCACCCAAGGCTCCCATCACATATGGGATTGCTTGACTCTTGTTCTCCACACTTTTTGCAGCTCTATGAGCAAGTCTTGATATTTAGCAATATTTTCTTTCTCTTTCTGTTAGATGTTGTTGTCTTCTGGAACTGCTACATCTATCATCAGGTTCGCATTGTCTTCCTAGTTAACAACTACTACGTCAGAGACGCCTAGCTTGTATGTAGCGGTCCGTTATTAGGTCGAAGTTTCAGAGAACCTTTACTTCCGGAGCTTCATTTACTGGTTCCGGCTACTACAACGTGCCTATCATCCATAGGCAACTCGATAATAAGAAGCTGCAAAGCGCACGCATTTAGATTTAGGCCCTATATTCACCTACTAAATTCCATCCCTAGAGCATGTTAATATTAATAACTAATGTAATCATCAAGCACACGATTCATTGGTTCACGTGCTTGAAAGAAAGTCAAAAATTTTCAACAGTGACGCGGCCGATTTCAAAAGCTGATGATAGAACTTGGTCCGTTCGTGAAGCAACGGAGTATACTTCTGCAATGCAAAACAATAGGATCGAGAATGCCTGAGTAGACAATGGTCGAGAGTAGACCACTCCAGCATGACGAGTGATACAAGTCCTTCAATAAGTTGATATTTAGAAAAAGCCAAATGAATGATGTTAAATAATATGTTCATGTTGCAGAAATTAACTTACTGATAAAAATGAATTGCACGTTCAAGGATTTCGCGAATATGAGGAGGCATGTCACCCGGATTCTGACGTTGAGGTGGATCTGAGTCTTGCCGGGTTTTCTCCTTCAATGTCTCTTGCTGTTTAACTTGCTGCTGAGACCTTCCAGAGTATTTTCCCATGGCATGACACACATTTCCCAGGTTATATAACGCTCGGCATTCAGACAACTGCAAGATATGAAGCGAAAATTTAATAGACAAAACACTATATAATTATCTCACTGCCTTTCAGTAATTTCTTAAAATAATTTGACTCGGTGCTCTCTGCCACCAGGCAGAAGAAGATCAAAATCACAGATTTTTTCCGAAAGTCATAAACTTTGTTAATGATGTTGCTACTGAATCTCAGAATTCGAATTACAGTACTTATATTTAAGTGTATGTTTTCGAAAACCTTTCTGTTTTCTGTCAGTTTTCACTGCTTTTATAGGGGTGTCCATAACTGTGGTTCAAGTGTTGTGCTATTTGCATCAAGTAGGCATGGTCTCCTTAATCGTCAGGATTAAGTTGGTCTCGGACCTAATCGAAAAATCAGCTTACACTGAGTTGACTAGATTTATAGTATAAGTACATCCAGGGATCGCAATTAGCCACAGGAAAAACGGAAAATCGGGAAAACTGGGTTTGAATGCATAAATTTGAAATATTTACATTAGACTAATTTCGTAAAAAAAGGAAAATTGCGATTCCTAAGTACATCTCAGCTTATATAAATAATGCATTGAATTAAATGACATGCTAGCATTCATAGGGCCTATGCCCATGCATAATATACTTCATTCGAGTACTAGAATTATTCTTCGAAGGATACTTCAGTATCGATTATTTGAGTAATATCGAACACTAGTTGAAGACACTTCTTTTTTAAAATAGCATTTGAAGTTCACTACTTTGACTTGAATCAATTTGAGATAGCAGGTAAGCTTGACTTCCCAAAGAAGTAAACAGTCATCGTGAATACAAATGTGCTGCCCTGGATGTTGGTGAAAAGGAAAACAGATAATTACTTCAATAAAAACCGAAACTGATAATAAAACTCACTTTGTCTTTAGTCTCTTGGGCAATGCGTAGGTGATGCTCACAACAAGCTAATGCTTCCTCAAACTTTCCCAACACCTTCAATGTGTTTCCCAAATTGCCACTTGCCTTGGCTTCTCCACTTTTATCGTGCATGGTTCTGGAAGAAAACATCCATTGGATTACACGAGCTTCAGAAAGAGATTTATTCACGATTTACAGTGAAAGGCCACGATTTCATGATCGACTGTAAGGAATTTAGCATAACCATTATTGCAGATGTCACTGAGGGACTGTCCGCTTCAAAACTATCAAAAGTTTGGGAGGAAAATTGGTGTCAAAATACTGAAGTAGCAAACAAATATGTGCTATTGATGTAGTGTACTGTCAATCCATAGGATCAAATATTTTCAGGAGAAGCATTTAAGCAGTAAATTAGATAAGTAAAAAACCACTGCTTAGGTCAAAAATGCTTTGACTTTTTACATCATTAAGTATTCCGACTTTTGAAATCTTGAATGTTCAATGAATGGTGAAATTAAGTTAACTCTTAAATTCTCACCAATTTATCTATAAACAACTTCTGGACGAATAAAACGCTCCTCGAATTTTAAGTCAGAAAAATTCAGGACATTTCCGGGGGACAAATATAAAATTCCAGGGTATTTTCAGGATATTTTTTGATGAATGATCCTCAATGTTATGTTAATTAGTCATTCTCAATACTATGTTCAAAAATGTTCAGGTACAAATAAGTAAAATAATCCTTCGAATTCAATACTCACAGAACAATAATTTTAACAAAATGACATTTGCAGAGATGTGATTGACCAAACGAAAAAAAATCAGGAAACCAACTTTGAAGGAGGCCCATTATTTGATGTAACAGTCATTACTGTAACAGTAGAACCACTAGTTTGAGATATTCACATATTGCCTGGCATAGTTCGATTATAAGCAAAAAATGAAGTGGCATAAGAATAGGGATGCGCTTGAGAAATTAAAAAACGGCTATGTTACTGTCAAAGACGATTAATAAGTATATGAAGTCACACACCCACCCCCTTACCCCTTCTAATTTTTTTGCAGAATCTGCCTCGTCTCAAAAATGACCGAAATCAACCCACTAAATTAGGATTTCCTGATAAATCAGGAGAAGTCACATCCCTGCATTTGTCATGAAACATTTTACACTGAAGAGTCTTCCACTGTTATGCCTATATTTCGCTCACAACACATAATATTTGATTACTCGTGTATTAATGAGATCCTGGTAAAAATGAATGTTAATTTACGATTTCGCAAGACCTTAGCAAGATTCTTCCAGGTTTTTCAGACGAATAGATGCATGATTTCCAAGGTTATGAAGGTCACTCGACATCCTTTAAAACTCATGCACCGATTGATCTGTCATCCACTTCACAATATTCTGCTCAACATAATTGCATAACTTGGAGTCGGATCCAGACTCGGATTTGGTGGCTACAAGGCACACTCGATCTCGGTCAAAAAGTAAACCCACAGCCCTTGGAGTAGAATTGCTGCAGTTGCTTAAAAGAAATGTCATTAAAATCTAGAACCGAAAAGCCAGTCGTTAATACTTAGAGAAGCTTCCTATGTTCCTTTATCATGGGGACAATTATCATCCTCATCATGTGGAACACATGTACATGCATCTGGGTACATGGTAATATGTGCCTACTGCAACCAACCAGAATTTGAATGCAAAATTACGGATCAGTAAGAAGTCAAGCATAAGTGCCTGGCTATTAGATACAGGTAACATTGACCATGCCCGACGTGCCTCATATTTAGTACAGTGCAACCTAAAGTCCTAGAACGACAAAAAAGATGTCCAGTTGGGAGATGAGATCAACTAGTCAATTACTGAAAATTTGAAAATAACTCCCGTGATGAAATTAGAGCTTATTTTCAAGTGGGCATGTTGTTGTAGTTCAGCGAAAAATCTTAATTCATTACACATGTTAGTGATTGCATTAGCAAGTTTCTTGCACCTTTGAATATGGTGAAAATCAAATAGCCCACTTTTAAGTGACTTCTATGAGTTTGAGAGTTACCATGCCAACTTATTTGTAAAAATGAAGATACAGAGCTAATCATAAAAAGCGGACCACCTAAATTCACTGAAATTCAATCCATCATGTTTTCCAATCTTGTCGCACATCAGCGTGCCATACTATGCATCATTCAAGAGCTCGCATTCTCAGCTTTAAATTGAGCTGTGATAAACTTGCATCCGTTATTGTATTTGCTGAACAGTGCCCAAAATATGAAAATCACTCAATTCTCAAATTGCAATTTTTCTGTGGGAAGACATGTTAGATGATAATGAATCAAGCACGTGGAGAGCGAGCAGTTTCTGACTTCTCTTTTGGCATACCGGTCATCAAAATCGGTGAACTAGGAGGAAATTGGTGATATCATGAAGTTATCACAAAATCATGTCACTTATGACTGAAAATTTCATATTCTCGCTCTTTCATCAAAAATGTTCATGCTTGGTATCTTCAGAATCATTTAGATGTGAGGAGTTCGAATATGTAAGTTTTATTCAAATATGTTTAATTGTTCTTTTCAAACTTCTGGAACATTTTTTCTCATTACCGCAAAAGTACAGGGTAAACAATATAAAGTCATTTTGAGAGAATAAAGCATGACTTCGTTAATTGTTTTTGTTTTGAACCTTCGTTCACCTCACATGGTGTCTAACTGTGCACTTTAGATTTTCATTTTTTGTGACTTTTTGATTTTCATATTTTGAGCACTGTTCAGCAAATATAATAACGGATGCAATTTTATCACAGCTCAATTTAAAGCTGAGAATGCGAGCTTTTGAATGATGCATAGTATGGCACGCTGATGTGCGACAAGATTGGAAAACATGATGGATTGAATTTCAGTGAATTTAGGTGGTCCGCTTTTTATGATTAGCTCTGCAGTACATTCTTATGTCCTACACTAATTTGCTATGCGACTTTCATGTGTAAATGAATAAGGTGAAGGATTAATAACAATCGGGTAGGATGTTTACTAAAGGGGCCGATAGGACAAACATATTGCAGCATAAGAGTTTCCAAGCAGCAGATGGAAGAATTCGTCTCCTCATTCATTCGCGTCGATTAAAAAACCTAAGGTATGGTAGCATATCATGCCGGATAATGGTGGCACTCGCCGTCGTCAGTAAAATCCCAACATTTCTTTTCTGAACATAACAAATCTATCTGCAATGGCAGTCTCATGATTTATTGCATGATTCCAATGTTTTTCTTCTCCAGCAACAATATCTATCATATTTGAAACTCTCAATACACTTCAAATACTTGAGCCAATGTCTGTAGCGGATGAATAGTTTATACAATTGAAAATGTAGTTCTGCAGGAAGACCGAATCACTTTGCAGACAATGAATTTGGCATGCAAATATAGGTCACTCAAATTCCAGGACATTCACAAAATTTCAGCCTCAGGACAATTTAAGGACATTCCAGAACCGCGGATGCTCTGTTACTCAAAAATTACTTTCACAGAAAATCATTATCACCTATATCATGATCGAAGTAACATAGAAAAGCAGAGTGACAGCAAACTGCATTAAAAAAATGGCTCAACAGAAGCATTTGAAAATGCACATTTTTCACTACTGACTCAGTTTATCACGTGAAAAGAATTGATGTTTATTGTGATGACTTTGAAGAATTCAAACAATTGTCAAACCATCCTTTTCTGCATGTGCGTGTGTCTACATCATCACCAATGCTTATTATTTCTATGTAATTAAATGTTGTTGCTTACAACAGTAAACGTCTGCACATTTAATCAAACAATATAAATCATGTTGTCAGACTGATGTGTTTGAATGGATTGATGAAAAGCCACTTTATCCTTTCACAACCTTTCAGAAAATCTAAGGCGTGAAGCTGCATTATTACAAGTTAGACATCTTTGGTAAAAGGAGATGAGATGATACGAATTCATGGTTTTCATTTAATTGTTTCACCATGGATGCCAGCGTTATGTAATCAACAAGGGAATTCAATCCCATGATCTGCAATTTCAGCTAAAAATTAACAGATTCTCTGAGATTCGTAAACCGTTACGTAACAAATAACAACATCATCTAATAACACAATTCGATATTCCATCAAATAAATGATGTAGCGTACTGTCAGAATTGAAAATCTATAACCGTTCATTCTTCAACTAATTTACTGAGCTGGTCAGGCATATGATGACTTTTGATTTTCAACTTGGAGAGATAGTACTGGCGAATGGTAGTGTAGTAGAATCTGAGCGATATCCAATGTTCGAATGTATACAATTCAACTATTCAAATATACCGGTAACAAACTGATTAAAGTTAGAAACTGATCAATTAATGACGAACTGTCTCGAGGTCGGTGAACAATTTTGTGTTTGTTTATTTTATCATATTTCAAACTCTACATTCCCATAAATGTACTTTAAAATGCATGCGATTGAGAAAGCATCACTTACCCCTGTAGACTGTCATGATGTCAATAACATTTATTCGAAAGTGAACTATCGCATCGGGCGATTTCTTTAATCATGTAATCAAAAAAAAAAAAATTGATTTCATCTATTTGATTCGATGTATTCATCAAATTGTCAACTTGTGAATCCGTTGGAAACTTCGAAATTGATGGATACCCTCACGAAAAGTTGAAGTGATGTAGAGTACATTGCAAAAAGACAACGTTTGCTAAGGTAACTCCTCCCTCAGAGATCACGTTGTTGTTGAACGACCCCCTCCCCCCTATCAAGTGCGCTGCTTAATTTTTTTTCTTGAATTTGCATTATAATCTGATAACATAGCATTATTTGAGTATCAGCTACCTTTGTTGTTAAATTTGCTAATTTTTAATAACTTGTTTTTAATGATAAAATGCTTGGAATCAGGATGAAGGCGTTTCACAGGTCAACCTATTGCTACAATTCGCCAATGAAAAACATTATTTAATAAAATGGAAGCATCGGTTCGATTGGCTTGATTAAGAGCTATGTTATTTGAAATAATGATAGGTAAAGATATACAGATGATGGTCAGCAATCGGCCTCCTATCAAGGTCTTACAGAAATCAATCATCCATAGTTCACGTGTAATATTTTTAAGTGATCCACTTCAAAAATCACTTTCAGCATCAGGGTTTATCTAACATATCTGAATACTTATATGTGCCTGCACCAGGGATCAGAAGCCAGCTCCGCTCCGTTCTTATTTCAACATGTTATAAATCCATTCCCATACGCTCACATAAATATGCATATAGTACATAGAACACGTCAAAATGATGGTTCTTTCGGTCAACATTGTAATCACTGCATTAACAAATCTAGCAAACTATGCAGCTTTATTTGAATCCTAGCGCACGATTTTTTCGGCTATGGTTGCAATGCATCCTGTAGTCTGCAACCATATGTGTTTAGCATGCAGCATACATAAGCTTACAGACGGTTTGATTGTCTTTTTCCATTATATTTTCAATACATTACGTGAGCTTAATTCTATTTAGAGTTATCGATTGCATGCATGCTAAACTGAGCTAGCATTATCATTGGTCGTGATGCAATTTCCACTTCCCGTATGTAGGTGCATGTTATATCCATTCCCTGATATACCGCTAGATACATGTCGTGATAAACTGAATTCGAAGACTTTCACCTGAGAATATCAAACTAGAAATATCACTGTCTTTTCTTTAGACTGGTCTTCCTGTTGTATTTGGCAATCCATTGCCAACTCCCCGCAGTAATAATTGTACCGACCAGTTCCAAGAGGTTCCAACCTTATCCCCGGTCCACTCAGCTCATCCATGGCCGGTACATTTCCTGACCTGACGAAACTTGAATATCTTTCAATTGTTTGACTCTGGCCTAAAACTGGTTCAAAGCTACCTTCATATATTCTCCACTCATATAGAGTATTTTATGTGCAATTAACAGTTAATGAGTTGATTCACAAACAGTACAAAGTATTGTTATAAATTACTTAATCGCCATTTTTCACTTTGTTCTTAGTTGAGAATCCGACATAGTGATTAATTATCACGAGTTATGGTAGTACTTATGGTAGTACCAAAAAGTAGTACTTTTAATGTTTTTGACATTCGAACCTTTATTTTGGCGTTTGTCAAATCCTCATGATAGTAGACTTCGGTTTATAAATCACGTCAGAAAATGGAGTTTTGTTCATTATCAGGTGCTTTAATGCAGTGCTTGTAGGTATCCATGTAGCTTGATCTGACTACAATAAGTGATTGGGTAGTATAGTCATGAATTCATAAATCGATTGCGTCATAATAAAAAAGAAGGCTATGGTCAATGACATGGGCGCCGGCACGGGGTTTCAAGGGCTCATCAACATCCTGCAAATTTTGGCTTGGGTCTCGACACCTTGACAATGATAGCTTACTTAGATCACATTGCAGTATTGACATCAAGCATGATTGATGAATTATTTTTCGCCTCTCGTTCGATTAGATATCACACAAGCTGAGTCTGCTTTTTAAAGCGAAAAAATGAATGAAGCTTTGACGTCACTATTCCCCGACTGAGGGCTTGAACGGCGCTGATATAGACGTTTTGAAAAGTTGAGGTGCTTTTATTCAAAATGCCCTTACTGCCGATTTCTAATGACACTTTCAGGAACAGGGTTGTATATTTATTAATGTTTTTTAGCAGTTAAAAGTAGCTAGTTTTTGACATTTTGGACACGTTTTAAAAACAAAGTGCCAAAAACTTATTTCAAACTGTCAAAACAGTCAGTTTTAACATTTTTTACATGTGCAAAAATGTCCTAAAACTATATTATCTGATGCAAAAATCAGTTATTAAATATTATCAACATTAGAGCGGTAGTTTGTGACAGTCAACTACATGTATAGATGCATAAAGATGAAGAGATTATATTCTGTAATATAATTCATATTATCATATTGTTATGTCATATATTCATACAACTATCATATATAGTATTATACGATTTTGATATTACTTCGTATAGTTTCAACATTCTATTATATTTTTCTTAACTACGAGTAAACTTAATTTTGCGGAAGAAGGACTAGTAGGATACACTTTTTGAAATGGATTTTAACACGTTTTATATACATAGTTTTAGGTCGTGGTGAAGAGATTATGTCATATGATGCATCCATATAACTATTATGAAGTTTTAGCACATTTTTAGCAGTTTTCCATAGTTTTATAATGTTTTAAACATAAACCCAACGTTTTTAACAAACAGGCGGAGTTTTTAACAAATATATACCAACCCTATTCGGGACTCGACCTATGCACCAAAAGAACACCAAGGTGAAGCACGTAACCACGGTGCCACAGAAAACACAGTAAGTATTTAAGAAGCAGGAAGTCAAGGCCATGAAGTGTTATTATTTTCAGTTGTGATTGACTGTCCTGTTTTAGAGAAAGATTGCAGGATGATTTCTTTGATTGACTGTCCTATTTGAGGAAAACTCTGTCGTCACGTGTCCCTATGATGAGATGTCAATGTTGACGGTGTTTAGAAAGATTTCATATCTTTGAGTTCCTTAACGGGCACTGAATTTTAATAAAAGAAGACCAGTAGTAGAAGACCAAATCACAACAGCTTCTTGAACACCTCATTAAATTTTTTTAAACGACGTTGTTGACATGTTATCAGAACACTTAATTAATGAATTTTGAAAGCATTTCGGATTTATATAGATCTCCATTCTCGATTAAAAAAGAAAGCGCGTGATGCAACTATAACCGACACCATCTTTAAAAAAAAATTCAGTTTTTAGCGCGGCATCAGTCACCGTTGTCACAGTTACCTATCAGAATTTGGTAAAAGCACGAGAAAAAACAATCTTCGCTCGGAGGAATATGAGCGTCCAAAAACGATTTATTTTAATACTGTAACTACGAGTAACAGCTACTATCAAACCACCACCATTAAAAAGATCATACACTAGATTATTCGACCTGTAATTTTCACTTGATTCTGAAAGATGCTCTAGAAATTGCGGACGTAGTCGATTCCCCTTCCCAGTTTATGAATCCATCTCAATACTCGTTGTGGATAAAATCGAATTGCGTCACTTTGATTGCCAAGTTTTAGATGGTCACCGGTCAGGTCAGGAGAGAGATCAGCAAACTTTTCTTGCTTTCTCATATCTCGATACTTTAAATTCAAGGTGTGCTTGACCAAGGACCTCAAATCATTGTTAATCCCGTGGTTCCTGCTCATGGAGAGAACAATCTATTGTATTTCATAAACCATACGATAAGCGAAATTCCAATATCTTGAATTGAGACTACGGTAATTTTGCGATAATGCCAAGCCCTGAGTGATCCCAAGGTCCACAACTGTTTCACAGTGTTTACGTGGATAAATTCTGTAATACATATAATAAAGCGATTATTCGGTTATCTTGTTAATTTCCTTAACCACTGCCACCCGGCAAAGGTACACTGCTCGCTTTACTTTCTCCTTTCAACGTCTGCTATTCCTCTTATATTAAAGATTGGTAAAAAAGAATCGATATAAAAGATACTATGGCTCTCAAAGCTTCAGGTAATCTAATGACCTCGAGAATGACAGCTGACGTATATTACTTGAACTTGAATTTTAGACGTTTGAAAACGGTTATCTTATCGACAAATGAATTCCGTCAGCTAATGAGCTCCACACAAGTCCTGAAAACAAGTGTTACACATGTCTGTATAAATGTGCAGGCAATCAGGTGTTGTGCTCTGCGTGTAAGATTTGCATGAGGGAATTGAGAGGTGAACGGTGGGTAGATGAATTGATTTCATGAATATATCCTTACTGAAAAGAAAAATATAATTGTGCGGAGGTCAAAAGGTCACTTTAACGCAAAGAGGCGCACACAGGTGGCTTTACTAACCTGTTGAGACTTAAATTTTGTACGAATTGTAACGCTGAAAGTCAAGATGTGCTGTACTCATTATCACCATACTTACTCCAATGCCAAAAATAATCAAATGACACCCTACTACACATCCCTCACAAACACACGGTACTTTATCAGTTTTCTTCCTAACAAATACACATCACTTTAACAGACGCCCAGTTTTCCAATGTGCAGTGATTCTAAATTTCACCTTAACGAATATCTAAGTACTGGGTTATTTCGAAGGCAATGAAGATTGAGAGCAGAACATAAGTTTGACGAATGATGATGGCGATGAAGACGAATAATATGATATATTTGGCTTCCTCAGATGCGCCTTGGTGAACCGAATTAATAGAAAAAAACAGTAAGATTGTTTTTGAAGTAGGCCTACCTTGTTGAATGGTGAATGTACTCATGCATCTACGGATGATTACTGTTTATGTCAGTGAATCATGAACGCCAAGTTGGAAATTAAAACTGTGCAAGGCCCGAAATAGCCTCGTCATTTATACAGTGTTACTTCATAACAGTATAGCTTGCCGTGTATATAATACATGATGATGCACAACATGTGTTTGTGTTTTTGCTGTTAACCTTTCCAGATAGCCTCATCCTCCGAAAGATGGGTATTCATGCATTCGTGAGCCAATTCAGAAGAATTTTACGTAGTTGCTTACTTTTTTATATATTGTTGAAAGGGCACAAAAGACTGTTAATATTCCTGTTACAGAAGCCATTTTGATAAAGATCCACGTCGTGGTGCCACACATATCCGGTGCAAGCATATGAACTTGTAACAAAAATTTGGAATATTTTCATATTAAGAGTTTCTGATCGTTGTGTGCCATAGGTGTCACAGGGGTCGGTGTTTTACCCGCAAACCAGGGCATACACGAAATTAGAGGACCCGAAATGCAAAGCTGGTTGGCTTTCCTGCTGACGAACCTAAAATGTGACTCACCGGTGTCGAGATTTCTGTTTGACAATATACAATTTTCGTTCGCCCATTGTTTTATAATAGCCTTCATTTATGCGTTTTGATAGATCAATTTTGACTTTGTCTGGTTTGCCTGTGGGAACACTCATCAGTCCTCTTAAGGACTACCTTAATTTCTATCATTAAATAGACTTCTAAAATATTTGTGTATATTTTGCGATGTTGCACATCATTTGAAACATTATATACTCATGGCATAAAATTAACGTTGTTTGTACTCGGAAGCACATTAGGCACGGAACCTTTCTTCCATGTGGTCGAGTTGTTGTTCATTCCACTCTCATTTTTTGTGCTGAGTGTTTGACAAGAATGTGCGAGTGTACCTATTTTAAAAGTATTAGGCCTGACCAAGGCTTGAACTAAGGTCTCCCGGACGTAGAGCAAACACACAACCACGAGGCCACATCGCCGGGATATATATAACTCCGTGTATGCACACTACATACGTATATATCACAATGTCTTGAGATCAGCAGCCACATGTTGCTTCTGTTTGCTGCATTTCCAAACAATAACATACATGTTAGGTGGTACTGCTTAGTGGCCTCTGTGGCACAGTAGTTAAGTGCTTGGCCTAGCGATCTTTCAGCCCAGAGGTCGAGGCCCGAAGTGTCATTGGAAGTCGTCAGGAAGGGCATCCGAACTTAAAGATCAGAACGCTCCAGATTAAAGTCTGATTGTGTCAGCACCGTCCAAGCACCCCAGTAAGGGGTAGTAGTGTCGCCAAACCATTATTTTTTTGTTTGGGTGATTATTTAGTCGTCAAATATATAACTATGGTAGAGAAAAGGAACCAATCGACATCAATATTTGACATTTTCTCTTATCGGGTCAACAATTTTTTTCGAGTGTGGCGATGCGGGAAAGAATATCATTGAAAATAAAGTCACAAAGAAATCTATTATAGTAATCTCCCTTTCGGTGTCAAGGAAACAAATTATGAAATAAAGTCTTGAATCATTCGTTCAATTTCTTTTTATTCCAGGCACACGTCTCAACTAGTGATGAATTACCGTCACCGAAAAAAATAACTAGAATTCGAATAAATTGCTCTATGAAACTTCAATAGATATGAAGAATGCCCAGGACAGTGTTCGTAGTTCGGCAGCTCAGAATTTTCGGGCCACGGTTTTGGATGTTTTAATGAACATATACACAAGCCTATGTACTTCCGTAGATGTGCGTTTATGCTTGTCATTCATTACAGTACATAAGGATTCTCATTTTACGAGGAAGATACATGTGAGTGAGGAAGAATGAGACAAAGTTAATTATTTCAATATTCTATCAAAATTAAACCTATGATACGCATAACTATAAAGCAATAAACAGAGAGTCTTCAAACATATTCGCGCGAAAATACACGTAGCTGATGACCATCAACGGAAGACTATTTTATCTTATAATCCTCTTTAAGCACCATTACTCAAGTTTCAACCAGGATAGAAATAAAGCCAAATAAAAATTCGAGACAAGCTGCTCGTATTTTCATAATATGAAAAAAATCAGCACTTGGATTATAATTTATTGTAATTTCTATCTTGATTGAGAACGATTTCAATATCGATTCACAATGGTACAGGAGTTACTTTTTCTGGCGTTTTTCTCGAACGATGCTTTGCACAGAGGAAATTCCACGCTGTTCTTTTGAGCACAGATATATATTTTCTTGTTGCCCGTTGCTCATTCAACTTGCTTTGCTGCTTGAAATTATACAGTTCCTCTTCATCTTGCTGTAACTCTGCCATAAGTTATATGCATGCTTTACACTCCCTTTCACTTGCCTCAATATATTTTTTCTTTTCGTTTCAGTTTCTCCTCAAATTATATGAATTTTTGATTGGCATTTTTCTCTGTTGCCACTTGTTAAAATAATTCCCTTTCTAATTCCTGTCTGCTGGAATGTGATTTTCTTTTATAGCTGGCATTTGCCTGAAGACACATATCCTTCAAATGCACAAATTTTAACCGAAAATTCAATTTGTATAACCTGATAGTTTGGTTAAATAGGCCCTATGTTTCATGAAATATGCATGTCTTCCAATTCAGAGGCGATTACTGATGCTCTTAACTTTTGAAAACTAATTTTTAAGTTTTTTGTCACTAAGAATGTTCCTGTCAGTCAATTGCTTTGGACTTTCCCTTAAAGAGTTCTATCATACTTTCATATAGAACATTTTTACGATGACCACTTTAGCTTGACACCATCGAACGAATTGCTGGAGAAGTCTTTGAACGATGAAACCGCTTGGATCTAAGTGCAACATCTTCGACAGCAAGAAATAGACATTCTGGTAAAAATAAAGAAGAATCCCCCATCTCGAAAGGAAAGATATTATTATCGGTTACTACGGATATATACAGTGTATATATATATATATATATATATATATATATATATATATATATATATATATATATATACAGTGTATATATATATATACAGTGGAACCTGAGTTGGCGGTCACCTGCGAATGGCGGTCACCGCGCAAAGGCGGTCACCATTTATGTATCCCTTGATTTTCTCCATTGGTTTGTATAGGACCCAAACCTGTGAATAGCGGTCACCTGCGAACTGCGGTCAACGGCCATGCAAAATGATTCCCTTGGGGACTTCTAACCTGCGAATCACGGCCAAGATACACTGTGCAAAATATCTTTTTGAACACTTCGATTCCGAATGCAGAGTAGCTTCGAGTAGCCACTTCCCTAATTCTTCCGCAAGGCGCTCATTACGGCGCCGTACACAATAGACAAGGCCTCGCAGGTCATTGGTAGCTGAAACGGCTTCTAATTATAGATTTTACGTCAATTAAGAAACTCGCTCAGAATGAAGTGTCCAAAAAGATATTTTAGGCAGTGTACACGCTCAAGTTCAATAGTCAGTGTGTTGTTTTTAGCTTCTTGGGAAGTCCCATGTAGCTATAATTAGATTCTCAATTTGATTGGTTAGCTTAGGAGGTTCGACGGCTCAAGACAGGGTAATTCTAATTTAGATTTGTGCTTTGAGAGTCACTTGAATATCTGAGTTTCATTTGCCGTTTGTATTAGGCTGGCATCATCCGATATTTTGAAGACGATAATGGCACCGAAGAAGCCTACTCATTTAACGCTCGATAAGAAGATGATGGTAATACGGCTGAGCAACAAAGGCATGACCAGTAGAAGAATTGCTGAGAAGATGAACGTTGGCAGAACCCAGATCCAAAACATCTTGAAAAAAAGAGCTGCATACGAAGAGGATTATGACAACAATTTTGATACCAATCGGAAGCAAAAGAACAGGTCAACCGAATTCGAAGACATAAATCGTTTACTCTTTAAATGGTTCTCTGATGTTTCTTCCCAACATGTTGTTGTTACTGGGCCAATGTTAAAAGAGAAAGCGCTAAAATTTGCCTCTGAACTTGGCTATCCAACTTTCAAAGCTAGCAATGGATGGCTGGAATCTTTCAAGGCCAGAAACAAGATTGTTTTTCGAAGTGTATGTGGAGAAGCTGGAGCCGTAAACGAAGCAATTTCGGAGCAGTGGATGGAGAAGCTTCCTGGATTGATAGAAAGTTTTTCTCCACGAAATATACTGAACATGGATGAAACAGGAATATTTTTCAGGGACAGTGGCTGCAAGAAATCCTTCGTTTTGAAAAATCAAAAGTGTACAGGTGGAAAGCGCTCCAAAGACCGCATTACTGTCGTCGTATGTTCTAACATGGTTGGCGAACGCGAAAAGCTCACGGTAATTGGAAAGTCGGCTAAACCTCGCTGCTTCGGCCGCTTGGATGTAAAGAAGCTGCCGGTCAGCTATCGCTACAATAAAAAAGCCTGGATGACGACCGAATTAATGAAAGAATGGCTTATTTCCTTGAACAAAAAAATGGTGGCCGAAAACCGTGAAGTTATTCTTTTCCTGGATAACGCGCCGGTTCATCCGCATTTATCTCTGAGCAATATCAAGTTGCAATTCTTTCCCCCGGAACGACCGCAAAATTGCAGCCTATGGACGCCGGTATAATTCAGACATTGAAACTGAAATTCAGGAAACGACAACTTTCTTACATCCTTCACAAGCTTGATACCGATACGACATCAACTGGAGCGGCTATCCTTCGGACCGCGAACATTCTTCAGGCAATTAATTGGCTGTCTGCAAGTTGGAGAGATGTGCTTCCCGAGACTATAATGAAGTGCTTCAAATCTTGTGGTTTCACGAATTTTGAAAATGCTCCAGAGGATCCTCCGCTATCCTCTGAAGAAGACAGCCCAGATCTTGAGAAATTATCGGCGGAAATATTCGGTGTCCCTGTTTCTGACGCAGCTGACGTGGACAAAGCGGTTTCTACTTGTGATTCCTCAACAAATTGGGAACGTTCCGCTGATGAAATTCTTCAAGAAGGCACTACTGATCTATCATCTGAGGAGAGCGAAGACGAAGAAATTCCTCATCATCTTCCGAGCACTTCCGAAGCGCAGGAAATGGTCGAAAAGCTGATGGCTTTCGCCACTGACCGAGGAGACGAGAACATGCTGACATCACTAGTGAAAGTGGAGGAACTTCTAATTCAAAGAAAAGGACGAGTGCAGAAACAGATGGCGATCACAGATTTTTTCACGAAGGAAACTACCAACACTAGTGAACAACATGAGTGAATTTTTCTTCTTCACCGTAATTCTAATGTGTTTTTTGCGATAAATGACCCTTGTGAGTATCTAACTCGAGTACCGGTAATCGATTCCTTCTTTGCCGTAATTTTATTGCTAAAGTTTCATGTGGCCAATAGGTAATTGGTGATTTCATGATTCATTACGGAATTAATGTATAGGGCCTACATGGAATACAGTACTGTGTGTATCACTAGCCTGTAATTCTGAAATCTAAGGCTGTATCCGAATTAATTTTATTGATATTTGAGCGTCTACAGAATAGTGTCTAAGTAAAAATATAGCCACAATCTAATTTTCAAAGAAAAGAATCAATTTCTCATCAAAATAGGGGAAGTTTGACAGGCAGACCTGTGAATGGCGGTCACTTTTTTTGCATCCCTTCGGTGACCGCCTTTCACAGGTTCCACTGTATATATATATATATATATATATATATATATATATATATATATATATATATATATATATATATATATATATATATATATATATATATATATGTATATGTTGCGGATAAAATCATTCCAACTATGAACACTACTGTTGAGACTCCATAAGTACCCACGAAGAAAACTACACATTTCCCCTGATTCTATCACTGAAAGCCACTGAATAGTGTTATACGCAGTAATGGCTCACAATGCACGCACAAACCGCATGAATAGTAATAACATACAAGGAAAACAACTAAGAATGAATATCTTGTGTTATGGGTATTTTTCGATTTTCCACCACTTAAGAAATTCAGATAGTACAGGAAATAGATAGAAATTCAATTAGTACCGGTACTACAAACAACTAAGTAAATTTGTGCAAATTCTTTGACGAAACTTTTAGAAATATCTTGCTTCTCCGAAAGAGAATGAATTATTATGTGAAAATTCATCGTGATTTTCTGTAAGGCAACATCGTAAGGTTGCATTGAAATAAGAGCTGTCAGAAAATAATTGTATAATTATTTTCGGGACGTGACGACCGGAATTTTCGGGTCGAGTCAATTTTTTCGGGCATTCAGGCCATTTTCGGGTCGGACTACGAACACTGGCAAGGGATTACCGAAGCCATTACGTGGGAAGGGATGTCTATCCCTACGCCATCTCTGAATATCTTTAAAAGGTCGCTTGAAGATGATGTATTACATTCGAGCAGAAAAAGCAAAACATAGTCGTCGTCATAACTAAATAACAATTTTGCTAATCAAAAATAAAATAAAACGATAAAATCTTATGAAGCAGATAACATTATATCCGAAGTTTTAGTTTAACACATACGTGTATGTCGATATTTAGTAAATTGTGATATCAACTACTGTATATTTCGAAGTGATACAAAAAGTTCTGCTGATGCATTTTATCAAGCAACTGTAGATCAAAATTACATTAATGCTTTTAAAACAACAAACCATTATGAAACAAGACGACAGTTTGGTTCTGTCATAGACTCCAAAACGGTGCCAAGCGACATTTTTATTTTAAGTGCGGCGTATATTTCACAGTTGATAACATTCACCAAGAACAAAAATTATAGATGCCAAAATGTCTCATACAAAAATCGCCGAAATGTTTCAAGAAAACTTTTAATTCCTAGGATCCCACCAATGAGAATCACCGTTCGCTTCAATATTGTCACAGCAGGTCTTGCTCACGTTGGATGGTACGGTCCAGTTTAAGCCTCCCGAATGCTTCAGTAGCACGGGCTGGTCCCTCAGTTCGTTGTATCTGCTTGTTTCTGCTGGCGGCCGTATCTTCGATAGGAAACCTACCCTTCATCTCGGTCTTCATCACCTTTCTTCAGCTTGTTCCTGGACTTCCCCTTCTCGTGGCAGAGGTTTTCATTTCCAAGAGGCCGACATCATTTTCCGTTCTTCTGAGCAGACGTCCACATCATCTCTATCGACTGGCCTCGACTTCTTTGCATGACTGTGATACTTTATATGGTGCAATTATTAATCGGCCGACTATTGACACGGCAGAGCGATAATCGTTAATCGGTCGTTTAGTTACTAATTGGCCGATTATTTGCTGATTAGTGGACGTTTGAAAATTTTTGTAGATTTCCCTTCAAATTTAGGGACTGATCGAAAGACAGGATTTCAAATTTTTAGATAAACTTCACTCTACATGCATGTTGTGCATTGAACTAACTATCCAAATTCAAATGACTTCTTTTTATCATTCTAATGGTTGAAAACAACTGAATTCTCCCATAGACTAGATTTTCACAATGATCATGAATGCTAGCAAAAAAAGTTATTTTCGCATATTATTATGTATAAGTACGTATACTAAGTATTTTTTCGCCGAACCTGGGTAGAAGATCCGAGAATGATCCGGGCCGTCAGTAAATTCTTTGAATGCCAGAATTCTTTGGTCCCGTTGCAGATGTACGTGTAAGGCTTAGGCCTGTCTGATTTAAAGTTAGTAGCCATTTAAATATATTCGCAAATTATGATTGAGCAATCAGTTATTACATTTTGCATTGTCAAGATTTACTCAAATGTCTTCTTGTTCAGAGCGAGGGCATATCAGTATTCAAAAGCTAATGTTGACAGCCACCAACTAAATGCATTTTTTCATGTATATCTGCAAAAGTACAGGTGTGCCTTCATATTCGTAGATGCTACTTAATCATAAGTCGAAACATGCAAACGCGTGCCTGCTTTACAAACCGTAATTATGACTAGCGACCGCCGAGGAAATGTCCACGTTATCAATTAATTATCTCGACAGCAAAATGCTTTGAAAATTCTTTCATATCTCGTAGAAACAATTATTTCAACGTTCGCCATGATGGATATGATTGCGAACAATTTATGCTCGATTGCGCATTAACGCAGTGCAAGCATTGTATATGGAAATATCAAGTTCTAGAGTAAGGCAAGGAAAATATCCTTAAGAACGAGCGACCGGTTGTGTTTCCATAAATCCAGGCCAGGGCTCGCTTTACAATCTGGAAGAAGCGATGTTTTCAGCATTACATGCTTTTCAAATTCTAGGTAGTCCTTGGCCATGTCACAATCTCGTCTCTCGTCGACAGCGACATGCAACCATTCGCTTTGCAGCTGACCAGCTGCTATTGTAGCCTTGTGATGGAGTGCTGACTAGTACTACTGGAATACCTGGGATCGAATCCCAGCGTGGAATATCGGCCTATATGATGTATTAATTTCCGTAAATAACGGATGAAATTATAATTTATCAGAGTGGAGTCCTATAGTAAGTCACTACGAGTCACTTCAGACTCTTTCAACATAGTAACAAGGGTGGGTTCTGTCCTTTCATGCCATCATCGGTTAGAAAATAGATCGGTTCATCCGCGTCTCTATTATTTTAATGATGATGATTATCAATGTGATTTTGCTTGGATTGAAAAGCTTATGTAATCACATGAAACAAACTTCTTGCTGCATATTTTTGTCACCAATGTTCTTCTACGAGCAATATTTTACGTAGCCTGCTAGAATATAGTAAAAGCAATTGATAAAAATTCAAAATTATTCAACTCTGCGTAGGACTAGACGAGCATCACAACGCTTTTTGTATTGAACATTCAGGACCTCTTTTACCTATTATTTGGTGTACTTCACTATTATTAAGTTTCCTTTAACTAACTTTAACTGCGTAATACTAGTGCATGGGAAACGTCGATTTTAGATGAATTAAAGAAAATAATCGGCCCGATTAATCGGCTACCTTCCACCGATTAGTCGCTAATCGGCCGATTATCAAAATCACTGATCAGTACACCCCTAGTACTGCATGCATTTGGCGGATATCTTAAACACGTTTCCTATATTCCTCTGTTTTCCCCATTGACCACCTGAGCATCCTTATCTTGGATACCTCTGCCGTAATTCGGTCAGCTTTGTTTGGGGCGCAGAGCTCAGCATGACACCATAACCGGTCCTAACATTGTGCGGAAAACTTTGCATTTCAGCCGTAGCGACATCCTTTTGTCACAGAAGACATCAGACATCGATTCCAAATTTTTCCATCTTGCTTACATTTTAGTCATCATGTCTCGGACTGTTGTACCCTCTTCATCTAACACTGTGCACAGATGCTTGTAGGCATCTGCAGTCGAATTTCGACGCCTTGTAGGTGTAAACTCTCATATTCTCTCGTGCTGTGATGCATCTTCTTTGTTCAACTGATCCGCAGACCGTGGGTTTCAAGAGCTTCCCGCCATCTCTCTAGGCGTCTTAAACTTCATCATTCGTTTCTACTGATACTACCACGCCATCGGCAAAGGGTGTGCCTTTCCCCCGTCCCTCATAATGGATCTGAATCTGATATTCAATCTAAAAGAAGGATGAGATAGGGGATGTGCACTCTTGGAACTGTGTCATGCAAAGTGTACCATAAGCTTAATAACCCTATTTGTTTGAAATTCTTCAATTATAATAAGTTTCTTAATAGCCTGACAATTCAGGAAGTTGTTGGCATTTTACAGAGCGATTGCAGCTGTGACTCGATGACCAGTTTTGTTTATGAGCCTTATGGGCATGTTTTTACCGGTAATTTAGATATAATAAATGATCCAGGTCTCAGAGCTATATTCGCGTATGGCACTAAACACAGATTGTCTAGGTCAATATCATGGAAATCCATTCAAAAAGAGATCAGCGATCCATAGATAATCATATATCTCGTGTGTCCAGTCGCCTTCACTTAAAAGTTGATGACTTCTCTATTTGGAAAAACAGGGTCATGATGTTAGTAAAGCACCGCATCTTTCGTTGTAAGAAGTTGGGTGGGAAAGATAATGGCAGCAGCGTTTGTGTTGATAAGGAGTTGCAAGATCTCCATAAAAACTTGATAGTCGTTCCTGTCGATAAAGCATCCAACAACTTTAGTTTCATATGTAAAAAGTTCTATCTCAAAATCCTGATGGACGAGCTTGGTTTTGACATAGATTCTTCCACTGCAGTAGGCAATGCAACTTATAAACCTGAGCTTATTTCTGATAAGGAAGTCCTTACTAAACACGTTAAAGATATGAAATCAAACTTTAATATTAATGTTAGTGACAAGGACCTTAAACTACCAAAACTTTTCTGGATTCCAAAATTGCATAAAAATCCTTATAAGTTTAGATTCATTGCCGGAGCCAGATATTGTACAACTAAAAAGTTATCGGTGAATATCAACAAAGGTCTGAAAGTGATAAGAGAAAATTTCCATAGATAGGCCTACTGTGAGTCAATCAGGAGTAATACTGGTTATTCTTATTTTTGGAGTGTAGCCTCGACTCAAGATTTTTTGAGGAATATTTCTAACGTGAACGTCCACTCTATGCAAGTTTTTGACTTCTCTACTCTTTATACAAACTTAGATCAAGGTGCTATCAAGAATAATATTTTTCCATCCTTGATCTCACATTCAATTCCACTAATCGTAGATACTTGTGTGTAGGATATGAGAAGTCGTTTTTCTCCAAAATCAAATATAAGGGGTATTCTTGTTATGACGTGGACTCTTTTAAGAAGGCTATTGATTTTATAGTGTCTGAAGTCTACATTTCTTTTTCCGGTTACGTGTTCAGACAAATTCGAGGAGTACCAATGGGAGGGAATTGCAGTCCTTTACTTGCCGACTTGTTTCTGTTAAATTGCGAATTTGCTTTTATGAAACAATTGGTTAAAAATAAAAAGTTTGGACTAGCTAAATTATTGTCAAACACTTCGAGATATATAGACGATATATGCGTAATAAATTACAAGCATTTCAATACCTTAATTCCGAAAATTTACCCAATGGAGCTTCTTGCAGATAGAAACGGAGTCAATGACAAAGCCGTTGTTTACCTCGATGTGAGACTCCAATCTAGTAGTGACAGTCTTCGAACCTCAATATATCATAAAGTGGAAGATTTTGATTTCCCTGTTGTTCTGTTGACATTTCCAGACAGTGCAATACCTTATAACATGGGAATTAATGTATTTGCCGGCCAGGTTTTACGTTATTGTCGCATCTGCTCGCATCTTGAAGATCTAATTAAACGAATTAATATGACACTTTTTGTGATGAGCAGCAGAGGATATTGTAAGTCTAAAATGAAGGCATGTACTGAGAAAATCCTAACCGGTCATAACAATTTTCTAGTCAAGTTTGGATATTTCTCAGCCAGGCAGCTGACATCGCAGTGCGCATTTTAAACAATATAATTAACACTGTTTTCTTAACATTTTTTTTATTGGTTATACCATTTCAGTATTTCACACATATATTTTAGTTTGTTTTGGATGTATCCGTCTTTTGCGGTTGTTTTGTTTTTGTTTTTACTATTACTATCAGTATTACTTATTATTACACATATCATTACTGTATTGATTTTAGAATGCCAGCCGCATATAAGTTTATGCGGGGCCCCGCCCGCCTGGGCTTGAGCATTCAGGTAGAGGGGCCGAAACGCAACCAGGCGGGTACCTGCTGACGACTGGCTATTGTTTTATTTGTTTTAACGTTGTTTTTTTTTTATCGCTAACTACCCTAGTGTGATGAATGGACTGTGTCGGTTACTGTTCTCCATGGGGTTGACATGGTGATTACTAAGTGTCTATTTATATATAAGTTCCTAATCAATCGAGCCTGAAACTTTGACCAAGGAGATCACTTGTTAAGCGTCCTTGTACGATCTCGTACACTTAAGGGTGAAGTCCAGCCCGTATAGCGCTATGTTATGGACCCCCGGGTAGGTCCGCCCGGCACGCAATCAGATCCGTCAAGTCTTTGTGCTTAAAGACCTTCATGCATTCATGCATTTGTCGAGGATCACAAGTCAGAGGACCATTAGGGGTAAGGTCCAGCCCCGCTTTAGAAGCGCTGAGTGAAAAATGGACTAGTGGGAAGGTCCTCCACACCGATCTCGTCAAGTTTGGCTCTAAAATGTAGTCCTAGGATAGTCAAAAGTTTGACGCGCCTTGAACGTTTAATGTCTGCCGGTGGGAACGCACCACCTGTCCTCTTAAGGACAAACCTTAAGTCTTATTAACTATAAGTTTATTAAAATTATAAAACATGTAGACGTCGTTATGGGAATGTCCCAGCTTCAAATGCTCTTTCTCCATGTCGACGAATACCAATCAGAAATTTCTTCCATCTAGCTTCATTCGCAGTGTGAATTTTGGATAAGTAGAAGAAACACTCGACTTGAACCCAAATTGATTTTCATCAACAAGTACCAAGCCTACCAGGTTTCTTGCACGGTGATTTCAGAATCTTAGAAGAACACTGGCCTTCCTTATAAAAAGCTATAACGATTTCAGGATAGTGTTGTGTGTGTGTGTGATAGAGAGGTGAAGAGAAAAAAGCACAATGCAAAACGGCTATGAATAATAAACAAGGTAATGACATCCCCTCTCCCCACTGGGTGTTGAACGGGGTTGAGAATCACACTTTCCGGAAGCGCTATGATACTTTTAGTTCGGTTGCCCTTCCTGCCGACTGACTTTTAATGACACTGTCAGGGCTTGACTTCAAGACCAAAAGATCGCTAGGCGAAGCATTTACCCACGGAGCCCACAATGCAATCTGACTAACTGCGCATTTTATATCTGATTTTTATAATATTTAATTGATAATTGCTACTACTTTTTAATGTCTATGCACTATGAACGAAACATATTGAAACAATGACTATTGAATAAGAGTGGCAAATAATATGAGCAGGTTAAATCCATCAATTCAAAAATGAACACATTCTCAAAGGAGAATGAATAATGGAAAGATAAATTCTATCAACTCTACCCCAACGCACAGTCGACAGTCGCACAGTGTTTTTTGATCGACTATCTAGTCATTCAATGCGAAAAACCGAGGCTTTCAATCGAATGTACAATTTACCACAAAACACCAACTTCATTTTTTCAGCAATAGACAACAAACCTTATTCGTAGCAGTTCACATGCATAGCAAACGTGAAGAAATTCTCAGAGATCTTACCTTGCCAAATGAAGGTCTCTTTTGTGAAACTCCAAAGCCCTTCCATAGTTTTGCATGTAGAAATATGCATTTCCTAGCTGACTATAAATAGCACTCAATGTTTTCAAATCTTCTGTTCCTATTCGTACAGCGGCCTCGAAGAATTGAATTCCAAGTTCACAATCGCCAGCTTTGCAAAGTCGTTCACCTTCCAACGCCAACTCCAAGCAAGTAGTTTCACGTTCCTTTGGAGAGACTGTAGAAAGAATGAAATAGTACTGGTAATATTGAAAATGAAAAGTACTTAATTGATCGAATTTTCAATTCGAAACAAGTCCCTGCTCATCATTGATGTCAAGTGGTTGACAAATTTTAATGATAAAGACATCCGAAAACTGTGAAAAATGACAGCTTGAACTTCTTGATTCTTGAGGGTGCTTATCAATCAATTTCGACATGCGTATCAACAAAAATGGTTCACTACAACATAAAGTTCAGTAGTTTGAGACAGAGGTCTGCATTCGTTAGACGAAGACGAACGAGTTTCGTGTTGTGTTGAGTCTTGTCATTCGTGTCGCGCAACTCCAAGCAAGCATGTGTTTTTATAATTATAGACGTGTTTTATTTTCGTATTGACCATGATTCATTGAAATTTTTCTTGAAACCTGAACACATTACATGCAGTAAAGCTAGTCAACATCTTGAAGTTTAATATCAATAGACACCAATAAATATACAAAAGAAATCTCACTTAAAGCTATAAAAATTACACAATGAATGCGCATTACGGAACGTCTACATGCTGCGGAAGCACTGATTAGCTTGGAACATCTGAAACATATGCCTTAAGTTCATTTGCTACTTCCTATTTTTTCTATTGGAAACCATGCAAATACCATAGTAATTTGACAGTTTTTCTTCATATATATATATATATATATATGTCAATGCATATTTTGAATAGATGCAGGTTAATACTGAGGGCTAAAAATGTCTCTTTACAGATTATATATTAAGTAATGTCATTCATACTGCATTTACATAAAAAATTGAAAATACGAAACACTCACTTGAATCTGGTGTTTGCTGCATGTAATTGGATGCCATGTTCTGAAAAATCAAAGTTAAGTTGCTACGCTGTTTAAAAATAACCTACGACAATAGCTTTTAAAATAGATGGAATGCATTTCGCTTCAGAACCAGGAATGGATGGGGTAAACATATTTATTGCATTAGTATTTATGTTGAGATATACAGTGTATGTCTTGAAGAGATAGAAGACTTTGCTAGATATGAAAATTTTGTTTTCATGAGAATGCTGCATTATCTAACGAAGTCAATAAGTTTCCATACTAATGGTCATCGGTAAATGGTGGCAAGAAAATCAGTTGCTTGCTTTATGTTTCTCACGGCAGTGAGAATATTACTGTGTTTGATGAAGAAGCGCTCAGAATGTACATTGGAATCGGGGCGCTGAAATGTTCGTGCATTATAACAACTGCATAAATGTGACGGTGTGTACGCATTTCAGGCTAATATATGAATTAATTATACAGTTTACTTAGAGATTAAAAAATTTAGGACATAAAACCTAGTTATCACTGTGTGCGATTTCAATGTAAACTATATTTTTTTCTCTCCGAAGAGATCTGACTGAAACAAATCTTAATAGAATCAAAGTACTGGAAATGCTCTAATAAAGTTGCCAAAAAATGTTCCAGTAGTGGGCAAATTTTACGTAAACTACAAAGGTAGGCTGTTAAATTTGAAGTGCGTTATTCTTTAAAATCTTGATTATGCTGCTTCACGGCATGAAGGCATAGTTTTGATGATTGACTTGCAACGTAGTATTCTGACTAACTTCTTCGCGTGATTAGGAAAATTGTGTGCCACGAAGATAGACTTTTTGTAAATTAACTAGAGTAAACAATTAAACTGAAATGAACACTGTAAATGGGGAAATAATAAAACATCTTCGCCTATTCAATGAACTTAATTACCAACATAACACATCACCAGATGGAAAGCTCAGTGTGTTGCAGTCCATTTTTGAAGCTCACCTCTCTAAGAGGGGAGCGAGTTTGCACTTCAAGAAAAATCACTTATACGCCGTTTGCGTTTTGTATCTTATATTATCAATATTAAGTGATTACTTTAGGAATTTGAATATATAACGGTCATATTGATTCATTTCAAGATTAAAAGACTGTATCTTAATACTTGGGCAATCAAAAGAAGTCAAAATTTCATTCGACACGTGAGGTCGTACTGTCATGACCCCTTTCTACTAAACGGCATTCAATCTTCGAGATCGTTGCCCCTATTCCCTGACAAAACAGCCGAATTCTGCATGTTTTCGGTGTTTCATCGCCTGTGAACACCGGAGTAAAGGCAAATTCTGGTTTTCAGCTTTGGTCGTCGATAGTTGGTATTGGAATATTATTACGAGGTGTGTCAGAAAAGTTCTAGGACTGAGCCTGCTGTGCTAGCCATGATTGTTTGATCGAAAATCTGATTACGTCACCATCTGACATGATGTCTTGATGTCATGATGTGTGCATGTAACTTTCATTACAGCTCTATGTAGCCATTGCACGATTCTTCACAACCATTTGAATACAGTTCAACAAATCGTTCTCGTTCTTAAATAATAGATCCGCGGATAACAAGTTCGCTTTCATTTCGAAGGATGGCAACAGAGAACAAACCTGAAGTTTCTGGTACGCCTCGGAAAATCTCCATCTGAAGCACTCGAAATGCTTCAACAGGTTTATGGAGATGAGACGATGTCCCGCTCATGTGTTTTCGACTGGCAAAGGAAGTTCAGAGAAGGACGAGAGGAGGTGGAAGACGACCATCGGAGTGGAAAACCTTCGACAAGCAGGACTGAGGAGAACATTGAACTCGTGAGGCAGGTGGTGAGAGGCGATCGTCGTCTGACAGTTCGAATGATGGCAAGTGAGCTTGGTATCAATCGCGATTGCGTCTGGAGGGTGATCACTGAAGACCTGGGCATGCGGAAGGTCTGTGCAAAGTTAGTACCGAAGGTGCTGAATGAGGAAGCGCATGCAAGTGTGTCGAGACATCCTCGAGCGTCTCGAAACAGATCCAGGCTTGCTGTCGAAAGTCACCAAAAGGGGATGAATTCTGGATCTTCGAGTACGACCCGGAAACCAAGCGCCAGAGCCTTCAGTGGAAGACTCCTGGATCACCGAGACCGAAGAAGGCAAGGCAGACAAAGTTCAAGATGAAACTCATGTTGATCGTGTTCTTCGACATTAGAGCAGGGTGACCACTTCGTCAAGAGCAAAATATGGACCAAATTTATACGTAGTAATGTAAGTATTATCTCAAACACAAAAAACAATTTTCTGTCCAAGAAACTTCCTACCTCTCTTTTCCGAGTCAGTGCTTTGCTATAAAGAAGATTAATAAAGTGATAGAAAAGTTGCTTGATGTCGTAACATTACGAGTCAATGCTTTGCTATAAAAAAGATCAATCAAGTGATATAAAAGTGAAGTTTCTTGGTGTCGTAACAATCATTTTTCATCAATTTTTTCAAATCTAACATCACTTTGTGTACTTTCTCCTACAGGAAAACAAACACTACTTATGAACGTGAAATATAATCAAATTCAATGTATATATGCATTGTACAATGTACATGCAAATCAAAAGTGTCGGATGATAGAATCAAAAGTACCAGTCTATGTGACATATCTTTCAATAGAAGCAATATAAGAAAAATACGGTGTGGTAGTATCGAACCATTGGTGAACCAAGAATGTCTGAGAACCAATCAAGAAGACGCTGCAATAAATCCTGGTTGAAAAAATCACACCGCATTTTGATTGACTTCAACTCGTCTTCAGACAATTGCTCCATGGCTTCATTGACACTTGAGTTGCTATTAGATGCGTGGATGTCTGAATTCTTCGACTTGAAAAAAATAGACTTGGATCTTCATAGAGTTTGCTGTATTACGACTTTGCAGACAAGGACACAGCATGACCTAGTCGCATAAGAAGTTTACCTATCAGTTCCAGCATTGCTTGCAACCATTCACAGACTTTACAGGCAACATGTAGTCTGTAAATACAGGCTAAGTAGAAAGAATAAGTAAAATTATTTAATTGTCAATAATGATTAAATTCATTATTTACAGCAGAATTACGTTTTCAAGAAGCCCACAAAATATCATCAAAAATAACTTATTTCGAAGTATGTACTTTTATGGACATTGAAAAAAATATGGACCAAATATGGACCAATATGGACCGGTCCATAAATATGGATCAAGTGGTCACCCTGCATTAGAGGCATCGTCCACTTGGAGTTCTTGCCACGGGGTCAGACCATCAACCAACACGTCTACAGAGAGATCCTGCAACGTCTGTTTCGTTCAGTGCACGAGAAGAGGAGGGGTTTGTGGCAGAGCAATTCGTGGTTGCTTCATTACGACAATGCGCCTGCTCACAACGCCACGAGCATCCGGGAGTTCCTCGCAAAGAACATCGTTGTGTTGGAGCAATCACCGTACTCGCCAGATCTCGTCCCTCGCGATTTTTTCCTGTTCCCTAAGCTGAAAGGTGTCCTCAAAGGAACCCGATTTCCGGACGAGGGAGCCATCAAGAAGGCCGTGACGACAGAGCTGCGCCATATCCCCGAAGAAACCTTCCATCAGTTGCATAGATGCATGGCGCCGAAGGATGGAGAAGTGCGTCAGACTCTCGGGGACTACTTTGAATGAGACAACATATAATTTCTGCATTGTTTATGAAATAAATTATTTGTGACCGCAGTGCTGGAAATTTTCTGACACACCTCGTATTCCTTCCGTAAATCGTTTGCATTCCTCGAAATCGTTAAGATTTTTAAAGTGAAGTAGGCATAACGAAAATTTCCACTGGTTATGATATGCCAATTACCAAAGATACCGTGACGTCTCGGTTATTCAGGTTTGCCCTGGGACAGGTTTATTGAAACCGAATTTAAAGATATGTATGTATGTATGTATGTCTTTATTTCCGAAAATTACAGCAGGGCTGATAGTTTTACAATAAAAAAGGCGCATGTACAATCATAAAAATTTCACTGCAGAAGGTAAAAAAGATCTACGATATCGCTCAGTTCTTGTCCGTATTGTCGTTGTGGTCCGTCGTAATCTCCTCGAATATTCGCTCTTCTGAGGAATCTTCTGCTTCAGGTCACTGGAGAGATTCAGCATTGCTTTCCGGCACAATAGCTCCCGTCTGTCACACAGTTTTTGCAGCTTACAGACTTCAAGTATATTTTCATAATTATAGCTATGGTCTTGGTAGCGTATTCCACCTATCATTTTCAAAGCCCGTTTTTGAACTCCTTCCAACAGGTCTGAACACTTCTTGGAAAGTCCGTAATGCCAAACAGGGGCAGCATACTCTAGCAAACTTCGGATCGACGCACAGTAGAAATGAACAAGGTCAATTTGAGAAAATCTTGCTCTTTTCATCTGAACAAGGAAATAGATTCGCTTGTTAGCTTTCTTCACGAGATCTTCAACATGTTTGTTCCAAGTTAGGTTGTTGTTTATTGTCACACCAAGGAACTTTATACTGGAGGCTGTATTTTTTTGGTCGCCATTTACAGATAAAGCTTCCCACTCCGGCTCCGATTTATTAAAGGAGATTCTCATTTCTTGCGTTTTGGTAGGATTCAATTTCATTTTGTGCTCAATTGCACAATCATTAATTAAATGTAGTTTGGAGTTGATACGACTCTCTTGTACGCAGTTGATTGTCTCCATAATAGTGCAATCATCCATATATTTGACATCCGCAATCAGTTCGTTTACCAATACAATAAATCCCACGGGCCCAAATTTAGTTCCTTGTGGGACTCCAGTTGTGATTTGTTGCCAGCTGGAATACGATCCACGATACTTCACTCTCTGGTATCGAGAAGTAAGAAATCCCGATACCCATCTACATAACCATGTTGGCACGTCAAGACTCAGCAATTTTCTGAGTAGGATGGTATGATCAATTATTTCAAAGGCTTTATGAAAGTCAATTGCAACTAATCTTGATATCTTGCCCTCATCAGAGCCACTGATTAAAGTGTCTATTAGCAGCAGCAATGCGTCGACACTAGAGCATCCCTTTCTAGCTCCAAATTGTCGAGAGTCGACTTTGTACTTAATGAAATGCCAAATATGTTTTATCATAATATTCTCACATACGGCTTTGCTAACGACACAAGTTAATGCAATCGGTCGAATGTCTGTTTCAATGGAGTCTGGATGCTTAGTTTTTGCGATCGGACTGATGTCTGCACAACGCCAGAGTAGGCCAGGAGCCTTCTCTCATCGATGAACAGATTATTGATGTAATTGGTCCAGCTATCCACTCACTTCCATCCTTCCAAATCCAATTCGGGATTCCGTCAGGTCCAACCGTTTTGTTGATATTGATAGCGCTCAAAAGGTCATAAATCTCGAGGGAAGAAGGCAAAAATTCGTCAGGAGTATAAGCGTGCTGAAATTCGGGAAATTCTGATGTATTCAGAGGCTTAATGTCACTGGCCACGAAAATCAACTGATCGTTCACTAAGTTTGTGAATAGGTTCAAGTCGTCACCACACACCATAGTAGCAAGTGGCTTTAAGGGACAGGTCACGCTTTTATTCTTCCCAAAAACATCCTTTAGGGGTGTTCATTTTTTGGGGTTCTTCATACGCTCCATGTTGTTTTCGACGAATTGTTTTCTCAAAGTCTTGCGAAGACTATCCACCTTGTTCTGCAGTTCGGTCAAACTTTCAACCTTGTCTCAATGGCTGCTTCATTGCATGCCTAGTCAATCTTGCTAACTTATGCTCTGGTGTCTCATTTAACCGCAATCTTCAACTTATGGAGACGTGATGACGTCACATCTGCCAGTGATCTGATACGCCACTGCCAGCATGCTTCGTGACGAATCAGCTATGCGTTAGAGATCAACGCACAGGGAGAGAAAGAAAGGGAAGTCACTTGTTTATGTTGTCCGTACACATACAAAATCGTCAAAATAGAATAATGCTGCGAATACAAAAGCGCAAAGAAAGTGGACGATCCAGAAGATCTTGCCTTCTACAGCATTCAGAAAGAAAGAAGACCGAAAAAATGTCGTGTAATAGCATTGCACGAGTTCATTTTACACTGACGAGTCACATTGTTGCATGAATATTTCAAAGAAATAGATAAAGAAGAAATTCTAAGATGGATCATGATGAATTAACAGTACGAATTCAGACAGACTTCACTCTGCTTGAGCGCACCATGCTTGAAAATGAAAATATGACTTTAATTTGTTTGAAATTTTCTCTCGCAAAAAACGAATGTTCTAAGAAAACTGAATCAAAGTCGGATTAAATTAGAGATGGAGCCACCAAAAAAATTCGCGAGTGGAACTCTTTACTGATGAATTGGGTGCGCATTTTGATGTTTTCTATGCAATGTCTGACTATAAAGTGAAGAGAGTCAAGTCAGCCAACTCAACTGCCCTAGTTAGTCGAACTTTTGATTTTCCAAATAATCAAAAAACAAAATGTCCCATTGCAGCACCAGCAGCATATTTCTTGTCAGGTATCACATGTTTCTGATATGGTATAGCAACTACCGGTACATTTTAGCTGGTTAATCCGACAGCAAATAAACGGCGAAGTCATGTATCATGGCACTCTGCAGGCTTCTGTAGGCGTGAATGTTTTTATCGTGATCAACTACACGTACTTCATTTAATAATCATTCGATATACCCTATTTTATTCAAGAATAATCTGGTTTCTTTTGGTTCATTTAGAGATTTGCTTCTTGTATGCCACAGGGTTCCTCTATCAGCCAACCACAGCGAACATCCTGTCTCTTGACATCCTTACATGGGATAACCTTCAAGAAAGACATTTTCATTCTGATGTGCAGTCAATGCAGACCATAGAATATTGTAATATCAAAAATGACATTAAAATCTGTGTACGGTATAGCGTAGAATGCGTACGGTATAGCGTAGAATTCGTCGAAAAAGTCACTATTTTGATTCACAAGAGTCGTCGTCTTAGAAATGGATTATGCGGCTAACTCTGTGATGCAGTTAGGCAATAGTTGGTGACATGATTCAAGTTTCATGGACATACAACTCGAGGCTAGAAATTTTACTCTCTCCTGCCAGCCTTACTATTCGATGGATCAGACTCCATTAATGAATATCAATCTACGTCTTGCTGAAGACAACAATAAATAAGGCTAAGACAAACAGCCAGGGATGAAGTATCGATCGTCTTTACTTCACTCATTTGACAATTCAATGACAAGGTTGCAGCGTTGTAGATACAGACGAGTGTGACGTGATTCTCGTTACGCATACACAGCATTGAACAAGAAAATGTTGGGAAGCAACTTCATTCACAGAATTTGTTCGCCCTAACTGTTAACATAATTTGCATTCCTGGCTTTACGAACCCCTACCCCCATCCTTTTATTGTATTTTTGAACGAATCTTAGGACCCAATAAATTTCAGGCAAGACTTCCGGAATTTTCCGGAGAAGTCTCACCCCTGTCTCCAAAAAATGTAGTTTGAATGTAGGACGGCATCGGTGTTAAATCGTTGGGTTGTAAACACACGTTGTTTCGCCAACTTTTGGTGAGATCAGTCACTGAGCATGCAAGAATGCAAAAGTGGAATGCCTCACATTCTCCCAAGATGCACGTAGTTTTGATTTATGATAATCCCGATTTCAGAAGCGCTCTCTGGGACACCCCATAAGTAGTGCAGATGCATCGAATCCATTTCTCAAAAGTTGCTATCTACGATCATGAAAGCCTCATCCGAAGGTGAATCTGCCGACGTAACTGCTTTTATAGCGATCGTACTAACACATTATTTGGAATTTATCAATCAAAGTTTGAAGTTTGAATTATGCCAAACAGTCATATTATTAATATCGTGCAATATATAGTAAATTATTAGCATCAATTGAAATATGTAGGGGTGGACTTCATCATATAAGCAGATAACATTACCACTATGATGTCTCTGGAATATCGAGTTGCTTATTATATGCAGTTTTTAGCTTAGTTTTTAGTTTTTTGCCTATTATATATATATATATATATATCAAAATAATTAAAGTAGACAAGGCCAATAAAAAAGATGTTATTTCTGATGATATTTCGATTGACTCTTTATCAAATCAGATGGAATTCCATCCTATTCCATCTGATTTGATGAAGAGTCAATCGAAATATCATCAGAAATAACATCTTTTTTATTGGCCTTGTCTACTTTAATTATTTTGAACTAATCGACCAATGGCGAATTTTATTATTAATAAATATATATATATGTGTATAGATATGTTATATCTATAAAGACCCTCACACCGACTATCCGAAATACAGTTACAGAGAACAGGATGGTAATGTGGAAGACCGGTTTCGCTTTTATTTATGACAGCTTCCTCAATTCCACAGATCAGAGTAAAGGCAATGACAAAGTGAATGTGATACACAGATACAGTCAGTTATCGTCTCTTAACAAAGCTCGCAAATTTAATTGGTTAGTGAATACACCACTGACTTGAACATTTGACAACTCTTTCTGACAAAAGCGTAAAATTCGATTGTTACAATTGCTATACGGAACAATGAAACGGAGCTTACTACATTTGTTCAACTCTTGGTTTGAGCCATTTGGAGGAAGTGAACACATACGCTTTATCCATGCATTTTCTTTTGACAATCTCTTTTCAGGGTTCGGACAATGCTCAACTCCAAAGTAAGTAAAATGGGACAAATTACAAAAAGAATTAAAATGTTTTGCTACAGAAGTATCCCGACTTGACTTAATATTCGCTATGTGCTCAGAAATGCGCTTGCGTAAACATCTTGAAGTTTAACCAACATAGGACTTTCTACAATTTTTACAAATGATCACATAAATGATATTAAAATCTGTACACTGGATTCTATGTACAATGGGAAAAAAATGAGTGTTAAAAATATTTACAATGTAGCTACAAGGTTCACTGTATGTACAAATGATGCAATTACACGGCAAAAAGCCTGTGTTCCAAAAATTAGGAGTCTGTTTAGTCAGAGTAAAGACGGTGCGAGCAGCAGTTCTTACAGCACTCCTACTGTATCCTTGCTCTTTCCAGTGTTTTTGTACAATGTTTTTGGTATCCTTAAAATCTTGATAAATGGAGCTATGAGAAGCCCACCTGTACACATGACCGTAAATAGTACTGTTGAATAGGCCTACATGACGTGAATGATATGACTTTTGACTCAGTAAATAATGTCTATCGAAAGTTTTAAGAACAATGCGATACTGCAACTTGCTATCACATTTATACACTTGCAGATCCAAAAATATATATAATATATATATAAAATACCAAATTCCAAAGGAAAACTCGAAATCTCTTATTCCCTGACCGGTTTCTGCTCTTCGTGAGCTTGTCAAAGGGAATGATTTGTATTTCAAAATTATACATAGAAATTAGGACATGCATTTGTCAATGAATATGAATACATGCACTTACATTTTCATATATCTTGCATCATCGTATCACATTAGGCCTCCTTACCTTTCAGGTAACCAGGGGGTTTTGTTTATACCAACATACGTATATATTCTGGAGCCTGTGTTTTAGAATACAAGTGCATGTACTAAAGTTAACAGTGGTAGCAGAGCGTGTCGAACTGAAAAATGTCCAAGTTAAAACCCCCTGTGTTCAACAGCGCCGAGAAGAGTTTCGAACTCTGGAAGAATGAGGTGGAAATGTGGCAAGACATTTGTGGTGAACCTGAAGAAACTCAAGGAGTGCTTTTGGCGTTATCCTTACCGGAGAGTGATAAGTCGCGTATTAGGGAGCAAGTTATGGAAGAGTTGTCGCTTACAAAATTGAAAGTCAAAGATGGTGTTTCTGTTCTGCTCAGTTTCATTGAATCCAAGGTTGGTAGAGATGAAATGGAAGACAGCCTTAATAAATATGAAGAGTTCAAAAATTGTCAGCGAAGGGATGGGCAAGACTTGTGTGATTACATTCACGAATTTGAACAAAAGTACAATCGGATCTGCAAGAAATCCATAATTCTGCCCCAAGAAATTCTTTGCTTTGAGCTGACAGCGAGCGCAAATATATCGAAACAAGAAAAAAATGCTTGTTTTGTCAGGAATTGATTTTGATCAAAAAGCCAAGTTATTTGATTTAGCGAAGAAATCACTGAGAAAATTCAAATCAAATATTAGCACAAGCACTGCATCTCACGCTTCGCATCCTTCCATAAAAATTGAACCTCCTTGCATGACCAAGGAGGAAGCTTTCGTTGCACAACCTCAGTCACGAGGACGATATCGCGGAAGACATTCATGGCGCGGAGGAAACCCACGACAGTACAATCCGCCCTCTGCAACAGCATTAACGGACAACCGACATATGAATCCTGTCGGACCTGACGGAAAAAGACGCATATACTATAGCTGTGGCTCGTACAGACATTTAATCTCTACATGCCCTTACGCTCATGAACACATTCAGGAATAACGAAGGTATGAGAATGCAAAAATTGTCGATCAAAATGGTGAAAAGGTGGTTCTCTTTACTGGCTATGACGAGGAACAAATTGGTCGACTTGGAGAGGAGGGAGTTGGTTGCGCGGTTCTCGACACAGCATGCGCCTCCACGGTTTGCGGGACGCGATGGTATGACAGTTTTATCGAATTTCTTCCAGAAACAAAAAAAGTCCAAGTGAAACAAGGAAAGTCTCTTCGAGAATTTTGAACAAAAACAATAAAGAAACAATTAAAGGAATTACCCGCTGTAATGAATCCAGATGCGGATGTTGCGACTATATAATTGTTGGAAAAGAAATCAAATTTGTAACACAAAGTAACACAAAGAACTTTACTATACACTATACGCAATAATTTAAACTGTACATCGAATAATGTCATTTACGCCTTATTTTGCAACGGATGCTATAGGTTCTACATTGGACAAACTGGTGGGATGTTTCGTAAACGACTAACTTTGCATAAGCAACTATAAACAAAACTAATTATGCCATACTCCCTGTAAGTAAGCACATAGCATCATGCGCCATTAGTGAAACAAAGAAATTCAGAGCGGCTCCAATCTACCAATTACCGCCACAGTGTAGCAAGTTCTATCGGGAGAAGAAAGAAGGTCATCTAATTGCTATGCTTAATCCCGAACTCAATAAGCAATAATTTCTGTCAATGCATGTCCTAATTTCTATGTTTGTATAATTTTGAAATACAAATCATTCCCTTTGACAAGCTCACGAAGAGCAGAAACCGGTCAGGGAATAAGAGATTTCGAGTTTCCCTTTGGAATTTGGTATTTTATATATATATTATATATATTTTTGGATCTGCAAGTGTATAAATGTGATAGCAAGTTGCAGTATCGCATTGTTCTTAAAACTCTCGATAGACATTGTTTACTGAGTCAAGTCATATCATTCACGTCATGTAGGCCTATTCAACAGTACTATTTACGGTCATGTGTACAGGTGGGCTTCTCATAGCTCCATTTATCAAGATTTTAAGGATACCAAAAACATTGTACAAAAACACTGGAAAGAGCAAGGATACAGTAGGAGTGCTGTAAGAACTGCTGCTCGCACCGTCTTTACTCTGACTAAACAGACTCCTAATTTTTGGAACACAGGCTTTTTGCCGTGTAATTGCATCATTTGTACATACAGTGAACCTTGTAGCTACATTGTAAATATTTTTAACACTCATTTTTTTTCCCATTGTACATAGAATCCAGTGTACAGATTTTAATGTCATTTATGTGATCATTTGTAAAAATTGTAGAAAGTCCTATGTTGGTTAAACTTCAAGATGTTTACGCAAGCGCATTTCTGAGCACATAGCGAATATTAAGTCAAGTCGGGATACTTCTGTAGCAAAACATTTTAATTCTTTTTGTAATTTGTCCCATTTTACTTACTTTGGAGTTGAGCATTGTCCGAACCCTGAAAAGAGATTGTCAAAAGAAAATGCATGGATAAAGCGTATGTGTTAACTTCCTCAAATGGCTCAAATCAAGAGTTGAACAAATGTAGTAAGCTCCGTTTCATTGTTCCGTATAGCAATTGTAACAATCGAATTTTACGCTTTTGTCAGAGAGTTGTCAAATGTTCAAGTCATTGAATTGTCAAATGAGTGAAGTAAAGACGATCGATACTTCATCCCTGGCTGTTTGTCTTAGCCTTATTCATTGTTGTCTTCAGCAAGACGTAGATTGATATTCATTAATGGAGTCTGATCCATCGAATAGTAAGGCTGGCAGGAGAGAGTAAAATTTCTAGCCTCGAGTTGTATGTCCATGAAACTTGAATCATGTCACCAACTATTGCCTAACTGCATCACAGAGTTAGCCGCATAATCCATTTCTAAGACGACGATTCTTGTGAATCAAAATAGTGACTTTTTCGACGAATTCTACGCTATACCGTACGCATTCTACGCTATACCGTACACAGATTTTAATGTCATTTTTGATATTACAATATTCGATGGTCTGCATTGACTGCACATCAGAATGAAAATGTCTTTCTTTAAGGTTATCCCATGTAAGGTTGTTTTCCCTAGAAGGCAAGTCAAAATTTCCATTTCAAACAATTCACAGAATCTTCAGTGAGAGAATAGGCCTAATTCGTAATCCGAAATAAGACAACTTCAGTTTCAGTGCTTTCTTGGTCAATCCACGTGACGAGGGAATCTGCTGATGCATCATCCGACACGCTCTATGAAAAGATTGCAATTACAGCTACATTTTCGTGCGCTGAAATGAAAATGGGCTTCGAGCAAGACACGGACGTTTAAGTTGAGGCAAGACATGGAGGTTCTGCTAAGCGTTCAAGAGATGAACAAAAATTTGTTGCTTGGACATAGTACTTCACTGCTTAGAGTGAGCAGAAACTACTTACTCGCGTCCAAGATATTTATAAGATTTTACCTCCATGCTTTCAGGCTTCAGCTCGATCCATCAGACAAAACAATCATGACCCTTACCTTTAGGAACTTGGATCAGGGCTACTGCCTCCAATTTAGGACGATCACGGCTTCAAGAAACATACCAAGGTGAAGTTCATGCGACAGGCCATATGCAATGTATTTCTTAAATAAAAACCCAATGTACAGCAATTGACAATAGTTGGAAAAAATTAGCCCCATCGTCCCTAACCCTTCCAGCTCTGATATTTGATGAATAGGTTCAATAGGACTACAGGCTACAAACCTGTTACACAGCACTTGTATCACACCAGCTGTCAAAATAACCCCATGTGACATAAAAATGATAGGTCTAGAGCTTGTACTTAGCAATGCAATTTGACCTATTTGCAATTCAATTGACCAGCGTTTTTTAAACAGCAGGTTTCATTTAGAGACAGCTGCAAATTTCAGTCTGCACATTGATATTTGGTTTCTCTTGATTTAGAAAATACAGGTAGCCATGAGTATTATCTTCTAAGATGCACACATGGTTGCATAACTGCAATACTTGGTCATTCAAAATACACTAAAACATATTGTGAGAAGTGCAATTTCCTATGCTTCTCGCACAACACTGCTTCAATAAAGACAGAATTTCGACTCAAACTCGGGTCATAAGTTGTCATGTTTTTGTGAGCAAAAGCAACTTGAACAATCTTCCAAGAAATTCAATGACATGAAAAAGGCACATGTTAAAAAACATCATTACATTTAAACTAGTCAAAAATCCTTGCATAGGTCAGAGGGTCACATGATGCATCCCAGAACAGATGTGAATAATGATCACAACGACCACCATCAGGAAGAGAATGACAAAGTCGAGTAGTCATCCATGGAATGCGCATTCAATTCATGTTGATGTTCATTAAGCTCACCCGCTAGACCATCCCATATTTCATGTATCAGTCGGAGCAGAATTTAGAAGTTTTTGCCAAGACTTTGCGAGCTATTTCTCATGTATTCAACTCATGAATGTAGTGAAAGTGCATTGGCGTTCTTTTTCCTTCTTTGTTGTCTGTGAATGAAAAGAATTGAAAAGTGTTCCAGGCGATAATCCAAAACCATCCAAAACAATGCCAAAACACGCCAAGTGCCAAATAGTTCACATCTTACAAATGGCATCTGATGGATAGAGTCATGCAAAGATGCCTAGCCTCTTTGGATGACGGAGTTCTCAAAGTGAGGCAGTGAACTCAATTCTTTTGTAGCACTTTTTGTTGACCTCAATCTCAAAAATGTTTAACATAACATGCTTTACACTGCTTGTTCATACTCTACCTTACAGAGATAGATTCTCCATGACTTGACATACTACTGATATTTGAAAAAGGAAACATGGACATCGGAGAGAAACTTGAGTTCCACTCGTATTTGTTATCCGAATGATAATAGGCAACGAATCAGTCTGAGATTATTTGCTGTGTTAAAATCACATTAAGAAAGACTTGAATTTAGTTGACCAGTCGTCGGGAGATCATTTTGATTAATAAGAGTGCGTTAGAGAAAACTCCCCAAGTTTAGGTCGATGCTTTCTTGAAAGTTAAGTAAAAAGTTAAACAGGTCAGACGGGCCTTCGGCGTCCAGCGCCTTCGAAACGGTCGATGGTAACAGACGGGATGCAACTGTGTGAATTATTTATGTGAAGATATGAGTTCTGTTAAGAAGTGTGTTGGCGGTTTGCATGATTATCGAATTGTGAAGAGAGATTATGTAGTCTGGAAGTTCGTGTTTCCTGTTGATCTGTGGTTTAAGCTGTGTTATTGCTTTGGCCTCTGCTATTGTTGTGTCTCGAGTGTTGTGCAGTTTGCGAATAAGACCGACCTGAAAATTACCGATGCCGCCTATCCCTCCATGCTTATCTTGCAAGTGGTTATAAAGAGCACTGCTATTACTTTTATTATCAATCGCCTTCCTATGCTCTTGGTGCCTGGTTTTTAGCATTCGGGCAGTTTTTCCTTTATAAAATTCTCCGCATTGAACACACGTGTATTGATATACGACGTATCTGTCTCGGCACGAGTACTTATTGTTCTTAAAATCAACGATCAAATGATCCAGAAATTAGGAAGGAGAACTTAGCAGAGTTTGACCGAATTCTAGAACAAAATCAATACACCGAAAAGGAGCGCGAAACAAGTGCTAAAACAAAAAAATCAAATAAAAGAAATAGCATAAGTAAAGAAAATAATTTTCAATTTAAAGTGCCCTGTACGTTAATGACCGGTGTAAGCACTTATTTCGCGCTCCTTTTCGGTGTATTTATTTTGTTCTAGAATTCGATCAAACTCTGCTAAGTTCTCCTTCCTAATTTCTGGATCATTTGATCGTTGAGATATAGCATGTGCACTACTCTTTATATAATTTGATTTAATGTGTCTCGGAAGAAAAGAATCTTTTCTCAAAGCGCGAAATAAGTGCTAAATCAAAAAATCAAATAAAAATAGCTTAAGTAAAGGAAATAATTTTCAATTTAAAGTGCCCTACGTTAATGACCGGTGTCCCGGCTAACAATTCTACGTAGCTGATACGTAGCAGTCGGTGCCAAACGTTCCAAAGCGTAGCGTAGCAAGTTGGTTGGTGGCAGTACGCAGCAGCTACGTAGCTAATGATACTTATCCTACACTTATAGCATATTTTCAGCGCTTTTGACGTTTTGCCTATATGAGCGTTGCCGCTCGGTTGCTTCTACGTAGCAAATGCGTCGTGGATACGTAGCAGTCGGTAGCTGCTCGGTTGCTTCCACGTAGCAAATAAACGTTGCGGATACGTAGCAGTCGGTAGCTGCTCGGTTGCTTCCACGTAGCAAATAAACGTTGCGGATACGTAGCAGTCAGTAGCTGCTCGGTTGCCTCTACGTAGCACATATGCGTTGTGTCTACGTAGCAGAAAAAAAAATCATAAACCTCCCCTACATTTCTCTTTTCCTCTTCCTCTTCTCTCTTTCTCTGCTTCCTCCTCTCTCCATCCTCTTTCATCTATCTCTCTCTCTTCTTCATCAACTTGTTCACTTGCTATTCCACTTCTTTTCCTTCGTATCTCTCTCATTTTCTCCTTTCAATTCTTTTCAATTCTTCCTTTCAATTCTCCTTCAACTCTTTCTCTTCTCTGTTATTTTCCACTTTATCTTCTTCATATTTCTCTCTCTCTCTCCTTTTCTCCTTGTTCGATCCCGTCTCTCTTCTCATTCCTATCTATGCATTTAGATATATTTGATGCATCAAAAACATTATTGCTATAGTCTCTTTCACGCGACAGTATTTTTATACATAGGAAAACTGTCACACCATCTCACAAGATTGAAATCCGCATTTCACAATTATGTCTTCAAATGAAATAATCTTTTGAGTACTCGCTAGTTTTTAAGTCTTAAGTTTAAAAAGCTTTTAAAGTTAAAAAAGCTCTTCTCTCCGCTCTAATTTTATGGCGATGACACCTTGTATGACAACCTAGTAACCAATTATATAGTAAATTCAGTTTGCTTTTAGCAGCATGCTATGCATCTGAATCTGCAGAAGTGATGTGATTTTGAAAGCTTTACCACAGTCAAGTTCCGTTGCGCAATCTCCCCGCCCTTCTCGCATTAGCAGACACATTCCATCGCTATCCATCCTTCGGTCGCATTCGTCTTTGTCCGATTTCGCCTGCCGACAGCTACAGAATACAGGTGGATCGATGATGCGCTGACGCGTCTCGCGTGCAGCCATAGACAAGCGTGCAGCGGGCATTAAATTCATGGCATCGCGAAGCTGAGTAATGATGATGTTACGTCAAATATAGCAGTGTGGACTTTAACAACGTACGCCATTGCTGCAATATCCTTCATCCGTGTACAGAGATCACTTCTCAGTGTTGTCTTTTTCATCGGGCACAATATCAGATTGAGTGTCACATGGATTAAATAATACAACCTTCGCTGTGGTGAAGAATTCCTCGAACGAAAGCAACTTCTCATCCGCGATAGATTTACGTGTACGAAAATTGATATAGTTATCCATTGAAAATCGAAATCAGCAGAGCAGAACATCTGGTGAATGAAGCAATCAAAACATACTTGATCTCCATAGACAATATAACTTGTCGCTATTTTCCAACTGCGTGTTTCGATCTCAATGCTTCTCATATTTCTGTGTCGATTACTTTCGTCGCAACATGTAAGTATCAGCATGCAAATTCAAATTTTAATATGTAATTAAATGAAATAAGAGCTTTATGTATATAAGTGGTGTACAAAAGAATTCATTCAGACGCTAACAATCGAAACACTAGAATTATTGTGGTTATCGGAAAATTCAAGTCGATCCAATTTGAATCAGCTAGATATATTTCAATGGCTCACTGCTATCCACTTCAGGAGCATAAGATATAGGCTACATACTATACAAGAATATTTACTATGATAGTGATTCAAAATACACAAAGAAATCATAAATCACGCATATCAATTAATTAACACTATCATTTTGAATCACTACCATTCTCGCAATCCTTTGCTCCTGAAGATAATAGCTCTGAACTATTGAAATATATCGAGCTGATGTAAATTAAATCAACTTGACTTTTCCGAAAACTACAGCAGTCTGGGGACAAACCACATAGAATGATTAATTTAGGTGTAGTATGAATTTCTTCTTTTGTAATTTAGTTCTGTCATCAAGAATTGGGAAAATGCATTGTCTAGTGCATTACTAATGTGAAAAGTTGTGATGCAGTGGCTTTGCACTATAAACCAAAATCATTGATTAAGTGGAATTTTTGAAATGATTAAGTTCCTTTTCATATATTCCATATAGGTCTATAAAATGCTGATGGTTAAGCCCATTGCATTCTCTTATATATCGTGATATTGACAAATAAACCGACAATTGATATGCTATTTCACATTTGTCAATAGACTATATGACTGGCCTAATATGCCCTAAGTAGTATTATAAGTTTTACATGTATTTGCATTGAGGCATAATTATATGCATGCAGTAGGCCTAATGCTCATAATTAATTTTAAAACATACATGTACAATAATGTACAATAAAATTTGAGTAGGTAAAAACCACGGCGCTTCGTGTCACATGCACATCAAAAGGTGGGAGGACACACTTTTTGATGTGTATGTGACACAAGCGTCGTGGTTTTTGCCTACTCAAATTTTATTGTACATTACTTTATGAAGGCAAATATATAGAAGGAGTGACCCGCTTGTTTTTAGCACAATGCCAAGAAAAATTGTTTTACATATTTTTACATACAATACTGTCGAATAATCGATCATATCACATGTTATGTTGCCATTTCAGGTTGACCAATTCGTGTGAGAATACCTTCGAACCAGGATCTATATGTGCTTGACCATCGAGTTCGTCAGGCGACTGTTTCCGGACTAGGAAAATCTAGAGCTAATAAGTAAGAAAAGGCTTTCGGCTTAATTTTCGTAACTTATGAATTTCATGTATAATATTAGCCTTTGTCCACCCTTTCTTCTGGATCATTCAATAATTTCACATTATTATTCAATGATAGGTAGGCATACGTAAAGTGGACTTCAAGTGTGCGAAGGAAGTGATGATGCATGAGACCCGCAATCAACCATCTTTTAAATGAAAGTACTCTACAATTTCATAATGTTATTTTTCAAATAAGTGTTTTCATAATGTTGTCTCATTTCTCTTCAATTGCAATTATGAAGTATTTTGTAGTATTTCTGTCACAACATGCAAGCTAGAGATGCATTCCAGTATTCTTTATTGTTTATATAACTTCATTATTATGAAAGAACTTGATAAAACTTTTCATTTGCTCTTCGGTTTAAACTTAATTGAGTAAAATATTTCATACAATCCCAGTGTAGGCCTTTATTCGCTTTTTCATATATTTTTTGACTCAGGGATGCGGAGTCGGAGTCCTATCATTTTTGCTGGAGTCGGAGTCCTATCAAATGATAGGATTCCAGACTCCGGCCTATAACTAGACCCGAAACATAATACAAGCAAATTATTTATTCTGGTGTACATGTATAGCTGTCACTGTCTTGATGTCAACTTTCTCCATCAAACAAAAGTACAGAGACACGCTGCATGCAAAGCTTGTAATAGTTGACGGAATGAACCATGATAGTGAAAAAAGGATTGTCTTTTCACTCGATGATTTAGTAGAGAAGACAAGCCTTCCTAGCCTCGATCACACCTACGCACCAAAGGTCACATCAGAGACAAAAATGAAATACTAGTTTGTTTAAGAACATTACCTCTTACCCTCACGTTAATCGTGTGTGATGGCTCCTCTAAAGCGCATATTAAAATCGAAGGTGTAATCATATTTTTTGGAGAAGTATGGGGATTTTCCTGTCTGGTAGAGACTGAAGAAAAGCCGTGTGAAGGCCACATCAACAAGATGGGAGGAGCCGAGTCGTATGCATCCAACTGAAAGCGACATTTGATCAACTTTCATCGAAAATGATTGATAATTGATACAGCAGTGATCACTAAATATAGGTTCATGTAAGCCTATAATGATCTATGATTCAGGCTGCCAGTTAATTTTTCAAAAAAGGCTTTATATACTTGACACCCGGAGTCGGAGTCCTATCAAAAGCCGGAGTCCTATCAACCCCCGGAGTCGGAGTCGGAGTCCTATCAAAATGATAGGACTCCGCATCCCTGGTTTGACTGTAATGTGTTAGTGATTTTCTGTCTCTCTCGTTAAAGAATCTCGAAACGTTGATTCAAAAATCTCTTAATTTGTTTTATTCCTGTGAAAGCTAGAGGCAATTTCAAAAATAATCTATATCATTAATTGATTAATTGAAGTTGATCAATTGAAGTGATACATATTCATTGAAGTTTAAAAAAATTACTTAATTCTGAAGCAATCTTAAATGTAGGATATACAGGGTGACTCAAAAGTCTTAATCGGGTTTCAAATTGAGATTTCTCTGTAAGTATTTGCACTACAAACTCAATTTTTCGTTTATACTGTAGAGGAAGAACCAGAATTTCCAAAGAGACTTGCATTTTTACAATATATGCTGGAAGTGAGCTCCGTTAACTTCATTACAAAGAATGACTCTTTTTTGAAAGTTCTCAAAAGTCTTGTTGATCGTGACTTTGGTCACGGACTGCACTGCTTCTGCAATCTTCACTCGCAGTTCTTCGTTGTCTATTGGCCTATTCTTGTACACCATCTCCTTGATATGACCCCACAAAAAATAATCAAGAGGCGTCAAATCTGGGCTCCTAGCTGGCCAGTGGATGGGACCGTTCCTGCCAATCCATCGATTAGGGAAGTGGATGTTGAGAAATTCTCTCACATTCAGACCCCAATGAGGAGGAGCGCCATCTTGTTGGAAGACTGTCGTGGAAAATCCTCGTAGTCTCTTCAGTTCAGGAATGAAATAATCCCTCAGCATCTCGAGATAGGAGTCTTTCGTCACCGTTGTTTCAAAGAAGTAAGGTCCGATGATCCGGTCGCAAAACATGGCCGACCAGACCACCAAGCCTTTCGACTTTAGAGGAATCTCGTCACATAAATGTGGATTCTCATAGTCCCAAATCACACAGTTGTGACTGTTAATTTTGCCATTCAGATGAAAGATGGCCTCGTCAGAAAAACATAGCTTGTGGATGAAGCTGGGATCATCACATAGCCGGCTAATTTCTTCACAAAACTGAAGCCTTGGTTCATAGTCGTCTGGCAACAGTTCATGAACACGGGAAATGTGAAATGATTTCATGCCAATTGTTCGCTTCAGAGTACGTCGAACAGTCTCGCGTGGCATGTCAAGCTGATTGGCTGCATCCCGCGCCGACGATCTTGGATTGTTCTCAAACTCCTCTTTCACACGTAAAACATCATCCTCATCAAGGGATGGGTGACCACTTCGCTCAGCATCTTGGACAGAACCCGTCTCAGTAAATTTCTTAAACACAAGTCGGAATGTGCTTTCAGAAGGTGGCTTTGATGTGAAATTTCTTTGCCAATCCCGTCGGGCGGTAGTTACGGACTCATGCTTAGCCATAAGCAACACAACGTTGATCCGATCTTGCACAGATAACATCACTGGTTTCTATGATAGAAAAGTGAATGAAAAGCAGATATTAAGTACTAAACGGTTTCCGAAATCAGTCTTTTCACAGATATCTATGCCTATGCTTCAATTCAACGACATTTTGACGTCATGCATAACTATTGAGCTAATGTAGAAGTTCGATAATTATCATAAGTACCAATCACACATTAGTGGAAATGGATAGCTTAGCATTCTTCTTTGTTGTCCTTCTTCAATATGCCTTCGTATTAACTTTCCGCTATTATTTCAATGGACGCATGTGCATTAAGTCTTGTTCACACTTAGCAGGTCACTTGATCAATCAAATTTAATGATGAAGTATTAGCATGTGGTTGTAGTCAATGAGAAACAAATTGTAAGCGGACAATGTTTCATACCATTTGATAAATTGGTTGACTTCCATAAAATGATGAGCCAGTAGTTCGACCTCTAACTTGATTTTTTTCACAAATTGCGATATGTTACTAAAATTCTGGTTCTTCCTCTACAGTATAAACGAAAAATTAAGGTTGTAGTGCAAATACTTACTGAGAAATCTTGACTTGAAACCCGATTAAGACTTTTGAGTCACCCTGTAGTTTCTGTTCAATTCTTTTATGTCGATTTGGTGTAGTAATTGAAAGAGATGTAAACAATAGCTTTTTGTCAAACATCACACCGTAGAGCAAAACACAAGTAGGCGTAACTGAATGATGGTAAAACATAGGGCCTATAAGTTGCAATTATATATAAATTTGCATCATAAAAACAAATTCAAAAGTGACAGCAATTTAAATTAAGTTAATGAAAGAAATCTCATTATTATTTATATCACTGTCATTGTATAATCACTTAATTATCATCCCAACTCTTCAATGATGCATAATTTTTATATAAATCAGCAATGAAGTATGGAAGACTTTTTGTGCATGGTAGATACTCAACATACTTGATTCTATATCAAGCTCTTCCGAAAATTTAGCACAGTGATATCAGACACTATTCAAAATTTAGACCAAGTGTAGCTTCCTGTACGAGCTTCCCCCTTTTGACGAGCACACTTGGTAAAATGGGTAAAAATCAGTGATGTGACTTCGATTAGATTTTAATTGAGGTCGAGTCGAGGTTGTTCTCGATATAAGTTACATAATTTTGATTGACTTTGGCACCGGGTACTTGTATGAAAGGAAAACGAAGACATTTGTGTTTATCAAGTTATTGATCACATTGTGTCAACATATTGAAAATCTGATTATTATTTATGATAGTTTTAATTGGTTAATTACTACATCATGGTATGCTTGTGTGAAAACATAAATATGCTTTAACAATTGCAGTTAAAAGATGACAATTTTTAACAGCCACGCTCAAAACGTTATTCAATACATGATATAAAATCGTTACAAAACAATTTTGCAAATAGCCACAAAATTCATTGAAATCATCCAATGGTATGAGGTCTCCCGTTCAATCTTAACAGGTGCTAACTTTGGACAAAAGAATCTTGTATGCAAATTTCGTTATATGCCCATGATAAAATTTGAATGATTGCAACAAATACTATATGGAAACATGGAAATATATTTATAGTCCCGCCAGGACGAGCCTCTGCATGGAACGAGACACAGAATGTTTCTACAGTATACCCTATGACTGCTACGAAAATGCGCGCCTTCCGAGTTCTAACGTGTTCCTTTGATCTACAGACAAGATCAAGGAAATAGACATGTTAGTTGAAGGAAAATTTTCGACCAATATGTCTGCTTGGTGTGCTTGCTCCGACTATGCCAGTTTGCGGTATGATATGTCTTATATTGCGTTTTAATCCCGTGCTAAGAACAAATTCTATATGCGATATTTGCAAGAGTGGTTATAGATGCTCAAGGTTTGAACTGAAATTTGATCAAAATTTCATGCTTATACCTTCGTAAGATGCTTGTTGAATGCAAATTTGTTTGGCTTTGGTAAGCAAAGGTAGATGATTACATGACTTCATGACCTGAAGATATATCATGCCACAAACTAGGCCTATATCGCTTGAGTTAGTACATCTCGCATAGTCAGGGCAAACACACCAAACCGACATTTCGGTCGAAAACTTCGATTTTTCTTCAATTAGCATGTCTTTTTTCTTTGAACTTGTCTGCATATCAAAGGAACACGTTAGAACTCGGCAGGCGCGTATTTTTGTAGCTGTCATACCATACGGTTTAGAACATTCGTTGAAAGTCTCATCTTCGGTCTCGTTCCATGCAAAAGCCCGTCCTGGTGGAGGGACTATTTCTATCTTTACATAGTATTTGCTATAATCATTTGTCCAAAAATGTCCGAGAAATAGGCATAAAGGAGCAAATAAATATGAATAACAAGGAGGAAATAAAAAACGATGAATAGCAAAATGTTTCTATAATTATCTGACTACTGTTCTGTCCGACCTCGATGAAACTCTACGTAGTCTAGGTCGACGTTATTGTGACTTCGGTGAATGTGAGAGGAACTAAATTTAGAAATTCAAAAAAGCGCATATTAAATGTCCGCCGAATTGCATTGTGCAAAGCAGCTACTACTTATACTGAAAACTTGCAAAGTGGTTAGAACTGCTAAAATTAGCAAAGTCGATATTCTAAGCTTACAAATGAGCTTGAAACGTTGCATCTCATCAGAAAGTGCATTTTGCTACATCATAACTTGATCCAACTATGTAGCATCAGCAGACAGGAAAATTCGTTTTTCTAGTACGAATTGCACGTATTCCAAACTAAGTGGTGTCTGTCTATCAGACTAAGTTTTATTTTGTTATAATCTCAAATGCATTTGAGTATTCTTTTTAAGAATTGGTCATCCTTTTTCAGAGGCAATGAGAAAACTCCATTACAAAAATGGAAATGGCAGGATCAAGGTCCTTGTGGGGAATTGGCTATAACAAGCCCCCAGAAGACTTTCTCGGAGCAGGGTTGAGCTGCCGGACATAGAGGGTGACGTGGAAGACGATCAAGTGCCTGAGTAAAGATTTGATAATGTGTGCATACAGTGTATGTGTTCGAATAGAATCGTTTGCGTGATGGTTTGTTTTTTGCTATTCCGGAATATCGCCTTCTGATTTTCATAGTTGCATAGCTGTGGGTAAGTTGGACTGTGTATTGATTGAGGTAGACTTTCGCCAATAAGGGCTGATAAAATGTAGCGTAGCGCCAGTGTAGCAGTTGGTGGCGATTAGTAGCAACTACGTAGCGTCGCCGTAGCACTACGTGGCATCCAGTAGCAGATACGTAGGTACAGTAGCACAAGGTTCTGCTACGTAGCATACCGGTAGCAATTGGTGCTTCAGCGTAGCGGTAGGTTGCATTATAAGGTCATTTCAGTAGCGGCAACGTTTCAATAGGTAGCAACAAGTAGCACCATGCTACGTAGCAGGAACGTGGCCTATGCCGCCATTTTTATTGGTTTCTGCTACGCATTTCTGCTACTCCCCTGCTACGTAGCAGATACGTACTTTGTTAGCCGGGGTAATCGCAAAATAAACAAACTTATTAAAAAATATGATTTACCAGTACGTTTGATTAATGAGTATGGTTATCAATCGGCCAATTAATAATAATAAGAAAGAAAAATCATGCTCTTGTAATATTTGCAGCGATTTTAAGAACAATAAGTACTCGTGCCGAGACAGATACGTCGTATATCAATACACGTGTGTTCAATGCGGAGAATTTTATATAGGAAAAACTGCCCGCATGCTAAAAACCAGGCACCAAGAGCATAGGAAGGCGATTGATAATAAAAGTAATAGCAGTGCTCTTTATAACCACTTGCAAGATAAGCATGGAGGGATAGGCGGCATCGGTAATTTTCAGGTCGGTCTTATTCGCAAACTGCACAACACTCGAGACACAACAATAGCAGAGGCCAAAGCAATAACACAGCTTAAACCACAGATCAACAGGAAACACGAACTTCCAGACTACATAATCTCTCTTCACAATTCGATAATCATGCAAACCGCCAACACACTTCTTAACAGAACTCATATCTTCACATAAATAATTCACACAGTTGCATCCCGTCTGTTACCATCGACCGTTTCGAAGGCGCTGGACGCCGAAGGCCCGTCTGACCTGTTTAACTTTTTACTTAACTTTCAAAAAAGCATCGACCTAAACTTGGGGAGTTTTCTCTAACGCACTCTTATTAAGACTTGAATTTCTCTACTACTACATTAATTCTGCAAAGGACACCAACACGCCAACTCTACGACTTCATTTGTGACCACATAGCGGAACTGAACGGCTGTTGCAGGCAGAGCACTTGTTGCCGCTTGTTGTCAATGTACTTAAATACATAAATGTATTGTATATGTAACAGTTTTATGCGCTTTATGGTGGTCTTTTACTGTGTCATTATCTCATGAACTTTTATTGCGCGCAGATTTTAAATTGTGAGTACTGTTCGGTCTGTCTTTTAGTTTTGCTGTTCTGGTTCGGACGAAAGTCGGCCAGACGCGAATAAGATTGATTATATTATTGAATGACGACTATTGCATCCGCAGTGGATCGAGTGTGAGTTTGACGCGGCATCGGACGCAGTAGAGGGTCTGCGCCTCTTACAACTTGACGGCGAGAGCCTTAACGTCGAGTACTCCAGTTCTACGTCTGGTGTTGGCGGAAGTCAACAGCGACCCAAGCGAGTCTCGTGGGAAGACGAGGCCGAGGAAGAAGGGAGGGAGGAGCGAGAGCAGTGAGCGCGGGCATCCGAGAGGGTAAGTTGTTGTAATTCGTCGAACTTATTTGACCGCCGAACTAGGCCAGCTACATATATAACGGTCCATTTTAAATTAGTTATTAGTTAGTTAATTTTTGTTTGAACTCAGTATGTTTTTTAAGTTGATTCCGTTTAGAAATAGAACGGTTGGATATTAAATTATTTGGATTAGTTTTCGAAATTACTTATGTAAATTTTTAACAAATAGGAAGTGTCCGCACCTGTAGTTGTGGACCAATAAGAATATTGCAAATTCAGATTTGAAATGGAATTTGAATTTTGGATTTAGGGTTAAGCTCCGTTCAGTAGCTTCACTTGTTGAGAGACGCAAAGTTGTGTGTTCGTACAATCGAATTATATTGGTGAGTTATGGACATGTTTCATATAAAGGATAAGTAAATGAGTAAGTAAGTCAGTAGAATTATTGTTGATTATGCTCTCCTTCTTACGAATGGATAAAATATAATAGAATAATAAATGTACCACATAATATAAAGATCATAAAATAAATTCCGTCGGACTTGATTGATAGCTCGCACCTATAGGCTTCACCAGCTTGGGTGTGCCATTTACTGATATTTCTTAGTTTGCACCATAGACATCGGATAACATTATTAGGACTAGACCGGACACAGCTGATTTACCGTGGCCTTTAAAGCCGTTCGGTAGCGACATGGAAATATTTGTATAAAACAATTATGACAACGAGAGAATTTAAAATATCGATAACCACGTGTCTATTATCAGCTGAGAGAGAGTAGAGATGAGGAGATATTGCATCGTCCATAATTGCAGATTTAAATACTCCGAATTGGCAACAGCAGAAGACATTTCATTTCACAGGTAATTGCAAATGAACAGCCTATCTTTAATCTCATGACAATAGAAATTTTTACGTACACACTGTTGTAATAAATCTGTTTTCATTGTACTCGGGAAAACTCGCCCTTCGCGCTCACAAGAAATGATGTAAGAAAGTGCTTTTTGCCCGAAGTGGCCAGGGTAAGTGACCTGAGTCAGGAGTAATACCAAACCGATTAAGAAGCCCATTTCTGAAAAGGTTTCATTTATCTTACTGCCATGTTAATGTCTGTCTGCTTATTTCTTAGTTGGGGTTAAGAACATCTATAAAAAATTTTTGCTGGAATCTTTAAGGTTGGTAATGAATTTATCCTCTTACAATCCTCTTATCCACTCGTCCAAACACAAGCAAAAGGTTTGGTAGTGTCGCACTTTTCTTCTCGATTTCATTTTCGATCTATCTTTTCAAGATTGGAGTCATTTCAAGGCACATTATCTTGGATTTTCAAAAGAAAGCATTCTACAACCAGAGGAAATTTAATAAAAATTTCGCTACTATTTGTTTACACAAATAGCATAGTAAAACAATTCTTCAGAATTAAAGCCACTCGGTAGCGACATTCGCTTGTGGCCATCAGCTGACAGTGTATTAAATAGGCGCTGTCCGGTCTAGTCCTAATAATGTTATCCGATGTCTATGGTTTGCACATATAGACTTTTCTAAGTTTGGGTGTAATTAGTCATTGGAATAGGTAGTTGGATTGACTGGCGGACATTTCTATAAGTTACTGAATTAGTTGTGAATTGATATTCCTTAGTTTGCACCTATAGACTATTCTAAGATTGGGTGTAACTAGTCATTGGAATTGATAGTTAGATTCTGACTGGCGGACATTCCTATAAGTTATTGAATTAGTTGTGAATTGATATTCTTTAGTTTGCACCTATAGACTTTTCTAAATTTGGGTGTAACTAGTCATTGGAATTGATAGTTGGATTCTGACTGTCGGAAATTTCTATAAGTTATTGAATTAGTTGTGAATTGATAACAAATGAATATTAAATGAATCCAAATGAATATCATAATTTCGTTTTCACTGTATTCATCTCATTGGGTTGACAGAAGTAGTTTGTAAATTGGGAGTGTGTACAGTCAGACAAAAATTTTTAGTCGCTGAAAATTTGTCAGCAAAACTGATATTCGGAATGGATTGCCTTGAAGATCACGGCGCTATTATAAATCTGAAAGCTAAAATACTGACATTTCCGGATGCAGGAGCATCTTTGCCACTTCGAAGGCGTAATGTCAAAGAAGTAGAAGTCATCAAAATCGGGATTGAAGATAAAACAGTAAGAACCAAAAACAGAACACATCGTGAAAGGGAGATTGAGACTTAAAGGTAAACTGATAGAACAAAAAACGCGAATGATAACACAATCGATTGAAAGCGATGAATTAGGCATTTCATTGTTACCTGTACTGACATGTGTAGAAAATAAGGATATTATGATATCAGTCAAAAATAACAGCACAGAGGACGTAATTCTCAAAAATCAAATCATCAATCAGTTCGAACAAATATCATCTACTGTACATGTGACATGGAAAATTTAGAATTCAAGCAAGAATCTAGTTATGTGACGGAAAACAAAGATATAAATCATATTAACTCAGATACGATCGTGAACCGAAACGCCAGGTTAAACGTGAAGGAAATGTCATTATGAAACTTCCATTATGATTTTTTTTAATAGTGACATATTCAATCAGTCTATCTCGTTTGACAGTTACAACAGTATCTCACAACATATAACAAGGACTTTCAGAAAAATGTTCAACTTATTTTCCCTGAACGTGCTGGGGCAGCTAATCGCGATTATTTCTAGGGACGTATCCATTATCATGCTCGCAATGGTGGGTGTGGCAATATACCACAGGTGTATTGATGCGTCCAACGACAGTTCAAGGATTGCCAGGCATCCACTGCTCCCTACCATTCCCTCCAGTTGCTCCCATTGATTTGGCTTCTGCAACAGGGCACTCATCGAGTACAGTATTAATGATGCGCCAGTCACCCCTAAGACGATTTCGCCTTTGTCAAATCTTTATACGGTGACATGGCAACAGCATGCTTAATCTGTCCAAGTGTAGTCCTAGTGACAACATTTGTCGCATTATTAATAGGTATAAATCGTGATATCAAGTCGTCCCAGTAGCCTGTTCTGTATAAGCTGTTCAATGATTTTATAAGTTTCATGTGACTTGTAGTCCTCATATCTTTTATATCACATATCCAATTTACTACTTCCACACGCTTCATCTTCACCTTATTGGTGATTATATCAAAATACCATTCCCTTAGATTCTTATGATACCTCTTTCTCTTTGCTTTCTCCATGGTTACAGGCAGACATGAACCATAGTTCTGTTCCCTATACAGGTTTCGCAATGCATTAGCTGTTTCTTCAGTTAGTTGTAATAGCTCGAACTCTGCATCGACTTGAGTAGTAAGAAAACGGCGAACACCAGATAGCGCAAGATGGCCGCCATCGCTGACGTCCCCCCCCTCTGGAACGGCAGAGTGTCGTGGTCGGCCGCCGTGGTGCTTCGGGTCTGAGTCCCCCCCCCTCTGGAACGATAGAGTGTCGGTCGTGGTGGACTTGGGCGACCGCCAGGATTAGTCTTGAGGCTATAGTGTGTGATGTTTTTCGTGCAATCTGCTGAATGTTGGGTTGTAAAATGGGTTGTTTCGAGTGGAAGGAGTGGTCGGATGAGAAAACGGAGGTCGGATTCGTATTCAGCGTGAAATTCTGCATCGGTATGGTGAGTTTCAAGGCAATCGGTGAGAAAAAATTTTCAACATTTTTCGGAAAACGACAGAGTTAGAATTTGGGACGTTTTGGTGTGTAGCGTCAAAACGAAGCATCGGATGAGAAAACGGAGGTCAGATTCGGATTCAGCGTGAAATTCTGCATCGCTATGGTGAGTTTCAAGTCAATCGGAGAGAAAAAATTTTCGGCTGACGTCCCCCCCCCTCTGGACAGCTTGCTTCGATTTTGGCTTCCAGTGGACGGATTTTGTCGTGCGATAGCTCGTTTGAAAGCTAAGAGTGAGACAAATTCAGTGAAAGAAACGGCTTGTTCCTATCTGTCTTCGTTCAAAAGTTAGAGCGGTTACAAGATTTTAGGTCGGAGCTCGCTCACCTGAAAAAATCCTGAGTGTCAGAGTGACTTTGTATGGGTAAAATTTTGAAAATTTTCCAAAGTGTGGAATTTCGACCTGGGACCGCCACCAAAACATTTTTCATCAAATTTCACTGACCTCCCCCCCCCCCCCCCCGACAGCAATCTTCTAACTTTGGTTCTAGTGAACGGATTTTGCTCGTTCGAGTTGCATTCGAAAGAGGAGAAAAAGCTGCTCGACAACATTTTTTGTTGCGAGTCAATCGGACCAGCCGTTCAAAAGTTAGAGCGGTTACAAGATTTTAGGTCGGAGCTCGCTCACCTGAAAAAATCCTAAGTGTCAGAGTGGCTTTGTATGGGTAAAATTTTGAAAATTTTCCAAAGTGTGGAATTTCGACCTGGGACCATCACCAAAACATTTTTCATCAAATTTCACTGACCTCCCCCCTCTGGACAGCTTGCTTCGATCTTGGCTTCTAGTGGACGGATTTTGTCGTGCAATAGCTCGTTTGAAAGCTAAGAGTGAGACAAATTCAGTGAAAGAAACGGCTTGTTCATATCTGTCTTCATTCAAAAGTTAGAGCGGTTACAAGATTTTAGGTCGGAGCTCGCTCACCTGAAAAAATCCTAAGTGTCAGAGTGGCTTTGTATGGGTAAAATTTTGAAAATTTTCCAAAGTGTGTCATTTCGACCTGGGACCTTCACCAAAACATTTTTCATCAAATTTCTCTGAACGAGGGGGGGGAGGGGGGGGAGTCAGTGAAATTTGATGAAAAATGTTTTGGTAAAGGTCCCAGGTCGAAATTCGGAAGTTTTAAATTTTTCATAATTTTCACCACACTGGAGCTCTCACACTTAGGAATTTTTTCACTTGTGGCATGTTACATGGACATGTGCTGACGGACCAACTTCCCGTGATCATATGAGAATGGTTCAGGTGTCATATGATAGAGAATGATGAGACAAATCGTTTGCAACAAACCGCATGTCGCTACAATGAATACTTTCGGAGATAGAGCCATTTTAAGTTTTCTTCCGAGCATATATAAACCCCCGACAACGTAAGTCTGATCACTTCATCGAAAGACGAGGTATAACTAATACGACGACTAATAAGACGAGGAGACAAACTAATACTAGATCATCATCATTTAATTTGCTTATTGCAATATGATTAGATGATTTAATATAAGTCAATGTTGCCACTTGTTTGCCATCAACTCGAAGGAGATAATTAAATTTCTTCAATAATGTTTCAGGAGTCATGTTTGTCTTTCTTGGCTTAATCACAATCTTCTTCACCAACGTCTTCTCATTTCTTGGAATAAGATCTACATAATAAGCTTCCTCTCGATATATTAACTGTTTATGACCACTTATGTGGTAATTAACGTTAAAATTATCATAGCTTGTTAAGGCGCTAGCGAGGTAACCTAAATCATTTCTTAAACTTGGACTTAAACCAACAATCCAATCTTTCTCAACTACATGATGTACATAATTATAATCATCATTGTGCGGAGTAAATTGGACAATATGTTTACTCGCTTTATTCAAGAAATCATATATAAACTTTTTACATGATAAGAGATCTTTCTTTGGCCACTGTGGAATGTATACTCGGCACCCCTTTTCACATTGATAAGCAGCTGTACGCCTCATATTAATAGTCATCACCTCATGATCAAAAGTATAGACACAGTTGCTATAAACAAGTTGAGTGACACCCACTTCCCAATTTCCATTTAGCTGTTGTGCATGATCAATGGGAGTAGAAAAGAGTGCAGCTCGATTACTAGTAAATCTCTTTGTAGCCGCATTGCTAAGCAAAATATGATAAAACGACATTTTTATATTGCTAATCTGCAACTTTGCATAACATCATGAAGACTTGGATTTTGGACTCTCTACAATATATCAGAGTTGATCGTGATGGAAACGTACATTTCAAAAATTCTCATGGTCATACATCAAGAGGAATTACATTAACATGGCGACAATTTGTCAACCTCAATGATATCATGAGGGATTTGGAATATTTTGAAACATTAAGATTCATCTCCTTGGGTGATCAAGTTTGGCTTCAACATTACAGAAATGAAATTCAAATCTACCATTCTCATTCCGCAAACTGTTTCTCATTTCGCAAATACAATTGGGAGAAGTATAGAAGATATATACATCGCTCCATCATGACATTTATTCGTCGTGAGTTCATCGCCCTACTATGCAAATCTTAATCAGACATGACTACCACACATCATGAGTTGGAAATTAGATTCCCTACAACGTATTGAAACGGATCATGATCGAAACGTCTATTTCAAAGATTCAACTGGAAATGTGAGAAGAGAGTTTGCTTTATCTTATCGTCATTTTCAATCTCTACATCATATCATGAAGGACTTGAAATACTTCTATATGAAAAGACATTCACGTATTGGAAATCGCATCTGGCTGCGCGTCAACAATCGGCGAATTCAACTCTATCATTCCCAACTTCATACTAACTTCACATTTCATCAAGGCAGTTGGGAAAAGTATAAAAGGAAGGTACATCGCTCAATTTACTCATTCTTTCATCATGAAGCGCCATCGCTACACCATCGTCAACATTCTCCGTCGCTTCAGATTCTACACCAAAATCGATCTCACAACATTACACCAACAGCTTCCAAACAGCAAGTATTACCCGGGCCGCCCTCAAATGTTAGTGGTGAAGATGAACAATTCACGGAATCTTCAACTCTTCCCAAATGAAACTGTACAGATTCTCGGCGCCCTTTCTCATTCATCGGCGCAGTCAATGCGCTTAGAGCTACAAAGACTACTACGTCGGATATGGAAGAGGGAGAGGTGTGTGATGTCGAATCTGACTGTGGACAATATGGTGATCTCTACTCAATTGAGTGAAAGTGTATCATTTTTGAAGATTCGTACCAGCAGTTACAATTTGTGTTATGAACCCGAACTTTTTCCTGCAGCTCTCATTAGTTGTTGGTTACCTGTACATGTGGCAATCTTTCATAATAGTAAAGTGATCATTACTGGACTAAAATCTCATGTACAAGCAAATGTGATCCTAGACTATCTCATTGAGTATGTACGTACCCAGCGGATTGTAAAATAAAAAACAATTTTTCCAACATGATGTTTTTATTTCAAATCATGATAGAACTTACAAATCATTTTTTCATTAGAGGATGGATTACATGAAAAGTTTTGAATAATAGATGCAAATCGAGATACATGTAAACGTTTTAAGATGAAGTACAGTACAAAAGCACCACACGTTAATGAAAGTGGATGTTGTAGTATACGTTCATTTCGCTGATATTGACGCGTATGTTTTCTCAACCACTGCTGTGTTGGTATATTTGGAGGTTGAGCAAGAGAGTCAAATACAGTGGAACCTGTGAAAGGCGGTCACCGAAGGGATGCAAAAAAAGTGACCGCCTTTCACAGGTGACCGCCATTCACAGGTCTGCCTGTCAAACTTCCCCTATTTTGATGAGAAATTGATTCTTTTCTTTGAAAATTAGATTGTGGCTATATTTTTACTTAGACACTATTCTGTAGACGCTCAAATATCAATAAAATTAATTCGGATACAGCCTTAGATTTCAGAATTACAGGCTAGTGATACACACAGTACTGTATTCCATGTAGGCCCTATACATTAATTCCGTAATGAATCATGAAATCACCAATTACCTATTGGCCACATGAAACTTTAGCAATAAAATTACGGCAAAGAAGGAATCGATTACCGGTACTCGAGTTAGATACTCACAAGGATCATTTATCGCAAAAAACACATTAGAATTACGGTGAAGAAGAAAAATTCACTCATGTTGTTCACTAGTGTTGGTAGTTTCCTTCGTGAAAAAATCTGTGATCGCCATCTGTTTCTGCACTCGTCCTTTTCTTTGAATTAGAAGTTCCTCCACTTTCACTAGTGATGTCAGCATGTTCTCGTCTCCTCGGTCAGTGGCGAAAGCCATCAGCTTTTCGACCATTTCCTGCGCTTCGGAAGTGCTCGGAAGATGATGAGGAATTTCTTCGTCTTCGCTCTCCTCAGATGATAGATCAGTAGTGCCTTCTTGAAGAATTTCATCAGCGGAACGTTCCCAATTTGTTGAGGAATCACAAGTAGAAACCGCTTTGTCCACGTCAGCTGCGTCAGAAACAGGGACACCGAATATTTCCGCCGATAATTTCTCAAGATCTGGGCTGTCTTCTTCAGAGGATAGCGGAGGATCCTCTGGAGCATTTTCAAAATTCGTGAAACCACAAGATTTGAAGCACTTCATTATAGTCTCGGGAAGCACATCTCTCCAACTTGCAGACAGCCAATTAATTGCCTGAAGAATGTTCGCGGTCCGAAGGATAGCCGCTCCAGTTGATGTCGTATCGGTATCAAGCTTGTGAAGGATGTAAGAAAGTTGTCGTTTCCTGAATTTCAGTTTCAATGTCTGAATTATACCGGCGTCCATAGGCTGCAATTTTGCGGTCGTTCCGGGGGGAAAGAATTGCAACTTGATATTGCTCAGAGATAAATGCGGATGAACCGGCGCGTTATCCAGGAAAAGAATAACTTCACGGTTTTCGGCCACCATTTTTTTGTTCAAGGAAATAAGCCATTCTTTCATTAATTCGGTCGTCATCCAGGCTTTTTTATTGTAGCGATAGCTGACCGGCAGCTTCTTTACATCCAAGCGGCCGAAGCAGCGAGGTTTAGCCGACTTTCCAATTACCGTGAGCTTTTCGCGTTCGCCAACCATGTTAGAACATACGACGACAGTAATGCGGTCTTTGGAGCGCTTTCCACCTGTACACTTTTGATTTTTCAAAACGAAGGATTTCTTGCAGCCACTGTCCCTGAAAAATATTCCTGTTTCATCCATGTTCAGTATATTTCGTGGAGAAAAACTTTCTATCAATCCAGGAAGCTTCTCCATCCACTGCTCCGAAATTGCTTCGTTTACGGCTCCAGCTTCTCCACATACACTTCGAAAAACAATCTTGTTTCTGGCCTTGAAAGATTCCAGCCATCCATTGCTAGCTTTGAAAGTTGGATAGCCAAGTTCAGAGGCAAATTTTAGCGCTTTCTCTTTTAACATTGGCCCAGTAACAACAACATGTTGGGAAGAAACATCAGAGAACCATTTAAAGAGTAAACGATTTATGTCTTCGAATTCGGTTGACCTGTTCTTTTGCTTCCGATTGGTATCAAAATTGTTGTCATAATCCTCTTCGTATGCAGCTCTTTTTTTCAAGATGTTTTGGATCTGGGTTCTGCCAACGTTCATCTTCTCAGCAATTCTTCTACTGGTCATGCCTTTGTTGCTCAGCCGTATTACCATCATCTTCTTATCGAGCGTTAAATGAGTAGGCTTCTTCGGTGCCATTATCGTCTTCAAAATATCGGATGATGCCAGCCTAATACAAACGGCAAATGAAACTCAGATATTCAAGTGACTCTCAAAGCACAAATCTAAATTAGAATTACCCTGTCTTGAGCCGTCGAACCTCCTAAGCTAACCAATCAAATTGAGAATCTAATTATAGCTACATGGGACTTCCCAAGAAGCTAAAAACAACACACTGACTATTGAACTTGAGCGTGTACACTGCCTAAAATATCTTTTTGGACACTTCATTCTGAGCGAGTTTCTTAATTGACGTAAAATCTATAATTAGAAGCCGTTTCAGCTACCAATGACCTGCGAGGCCTTGTCTATTGTGTACGGCGCCGTAATGAGCGCCTTGCGGAAGAATTAGGGAAGTGGCTACTCGAAGCTACTCTGCATTCGGAATCGAAGTGTTCAAAAAGATATTTTGCACAGTGTATCTTGGCCGTGATTCGCAGGTTAGAAGTCCCCAAGGGAATCATTTTGCATGGCCGCTGACCGCAGTTCGCAGGTGACCGCTATTCACAGGTTTGGGTCCTATACAAACCAATGGAGAAAATCAAGGGAAACATAAATGGTGACCGCCTTTGCGCGGTGACCGCCATTCGCAGGTGACCGCCAACTCAGGTTCCACTGTAGTTCACCACGTCGGTCTTCTCCAATAAAGATCGCTTTCCAATGCTCACCGCCTAAATTCTGAGAATGAGTGTTTAGCACAATAAAGACGGGATAGTGATTTACTGCAGGTGGTAAGGTATCGAGTGAATAGACATTATCGAAAGCTTTCAACGTCGCTTCGTCTGCATTACGCTGCACTTTAGTCTTAATATCGTCAGCAGTCAACCAACTTATTAACGATTATACTGAAGAATCACGTCACGATACTTTGTAATTTCAATATTTGAATCGAAGACTGCATAAATTAATACATTGATCGTCTCAGGTAGTGTTCTTTTGAACGTCAAATCCAAACGAATATTATGAGGCACGTTCGCTTGACGATAGGGTGCACTAATATCGCTGTCAGCAGTCAAATCAAATGCATAAATAGTATATCCACTCTTAAACTCTTTCATAGTCAGTCCGTTGGTATCATCCGTATTGTACATGTAAAAGCCAAAGACATCCATAAAATCAACATAACTGCGCATAAATTGATCCACAGCAAAATCTGGTTTGTAGGGTGGACCAGGATGACTCACACCATTTACACGTAAAGCAATTTCACTTAACTGATTGTGTTTAAAATTGAAAGGATTCTTCTTTATATTACCATTAAATGCATCATTTTCAACCATTGCCACCATGAGGAGCTTCGGTGCTTCCGATGGAAAGAGGCCATCTTTCATGAAACTCTTTTGATCTTTCGGAATTGTAAAGGTGAGAAGCTTTGTATGCTGAACGGGGTAAATGGCATTTTGACGGTTAAGGCCTTCAGCATGTCCTCTAATGACACTTGGATTCGGTACTACTCGACGAATGTAAAGTGCAATATCTTCCACATGAATTCTAAAATTGTCAACTTTAGCAAATGCATTCAGCGCAAACTCAGGCTTATTCAATGTCAGCTTGAGTCGCATGCTGGTATTACAGAGTAAAAACTTTGACTGTCTAAAGAAGTCTAAATTCAGCGGACCATATAGCTGACATACTCTACTATCTTTAATCATAGCAGATCGCTTTACAAAGCCACTGTTTGTTTCAACATCAAATTTTCCTGCTTCATCTCTGTACCATCCCATGGCTTCCATATGACTTTTTTGTGCTGCTGGATGAAACTGTGATACATGATTGAAATATGATTTATAGGGATAATCGCTTTGACCACCTTCCACCTGCTGCTCTCCAATCGTTAGAGAAACATCACGAAGTAATGTAGTCAATGGTAAATTGTTCAGTCCAACTTTATGTGCATCGTCAATAGCAGTTCCATCTGCTTGCTGAATTCTAAACCTCAAATCAAGCATCGCATAACTCAAATCTATGTAGTCATCACTACCACCAGGAATAACAAATTCAATGGGACCAGCATTCTCAGCTGTTCGAGGATGATAATCTACAATACTTGAACTAAGAATATCTGTCTGTATGGCTTGTTGATCGAACAAACAAAAACCGGAAGTTTTACACTCCATGATTAGAAGTTATAGCAGCGTCATCGTTTAGCGCCTGATGAATGATTAGAGCCTCTGCGACGTTTGCGTGAATGCCTTTTGACTGAAGATCGCACCTTACCAGCTCCGCGATGTTTCCTCCTTCCTTTTTTCATTCGTTTAGGTGATTTCTTTCCTTGAGTAACACCAGCAATGGTCTGCTTCAATGTTTTTAAACCGCGTTCCTTCCCACGATTCAACAAACTGCTCTTAAAACTTCTACCTCTGGAAAGATCACTAGCAACATCACCAGCAAAGCCAACGGCATTACTTAAAACATTTCGTTTTAAAGATCTACCGACATTGGATATGAGAGGTGCTACAACAGATTTCAGTGCACCAAGTATGCTACCTCCACGTTGGCGGCGAGCACCGATGTAAATTTGTCCTCCGCCACTTACATAGGAGGGTCGTGAATAAAATGAGGCAGTTGGATTCATAGCTCAAACCCTAAACATTGTTAGTTACAACTTTGCATGAATCACTGTCGATCACTTAGATGAAAGATGTCGGCACGACGCATCCAAGAGTTCATACTTGAAGGATAACCAGTCCATTTAACAAGACACCATTCTTCACCTTGCCGTTTTTTACATCGAATGATTTTCTCTACAAAATATGTTTCACTTTCAGTGACTACCTCAATCTCATCGCGGTAAAAGCTACCCTCAATTTCTTCATTATCGTAATCTTTCAACTTGTAGGTGGTCGGAGAGTCGTTTTGATTAATCCTTGATACTGTAAATACCTCCTCTGTCCAATTCGGGAGGTACCCTTTAGCAAAAACACTTTTCACTTTTGAGATACGAACTTTATCGCCAATTTTCACATCACTTTTCACATGAGTGCGTTTACGTTGGAATGATTCGCGCACTTTATCTACATTGTCAGCATTTACATCTACTGGTCTGAGTCCAATAGAACGATGGATAGAGTGATTGTAGGCATGGAGTGTATCTTGTAGAACCTTTGTCCAATTTTGTGTCAAGTTGGCAGTAAAATGTCGCCACAAGCGATTTTTTAATGTGCGATTAAAACGTTCAACGAGTGCAGCTTCATAAGCGCTCTTTACACTAAACAACTCAATGTCATGCCTCTCAGATAATCTTGTCACATGCTGATTTTCAAACTCTTTTCCTTGATCACTCTGAATTCTTTTTGGAATGCGACCTTCTCGAAAAATTGTTTGGAATGCTTTTGCTACTCCTTTCCCTTCTTTAGTTTTTAAAGGTTGAGCCCACGCATAACGCGAGAAAATATCAATGACGGTTAAAATAAAATTATTGCCCGAGTTATGTTTTGAAATGGAGGCAACATCACACAAATCTGCTTGCCACTGTTCATCGATGTCATGAACAATATAATGGCGGGTGCGGTACTTCTTTTTCGCTTGTTTGTGGAGTGTATAGGTAGCCTGACCCTTTAACCATCGTTTCACTTGTGATTGTGGAAGACCACTAGCTTTTGATAATTTCTTGATAGATGCAAATCCTGCCGGATGTTTTACATCATAATAGATTGACTTCAAACGTTCAGTCGATGACGGCTGACTCTTTTTCCTCCTTCTCATCTTTTTGTTTTATTGCCTTTCTACATTTACAACAACTGCAGCATTTAGCTTTAGCGGTTTTGCGATCGTGTTCACATTGCTTAGGGGTTTCATTATGAGAGCTGGCACAGCAAGTGCAAGTGACAACGACATTCACCTCTGGCGGCTCATTACATGGCAAGCAACACATCTGCTTCATATTAATAGTCTGAGAACATGTATTTCCTAGGAGGAGCTGTTTTACGTTTTCCTTTTACCAGTTTTAGTGGCAATGTAGATCTACGTCGAGTTCTTCCTCTTGTTTGCTTAGTGAGTGTGGGAGGAGATGTAGCAGGTGACGTCTTAAACCAATTTGTTGGCATTTTCATCGCCTGAAGCATTGGAGTAGCCACTGTTGAATCAAGTTCTTTCAATGTCTCATTATTTAAAGCAAATTTTGGTACATTATGCTTTTTCAATAGTTTAAGAAAGTATGACCAACCAGGTGGAACATAGCCCTGACGGCGCTTTCTACGTGTCGCATACTGAATCAAGTCTTCATAACGAGAAGCATCAATCACTTTATTTCATCTGTAATGATTTCTCCTCTATCATTTACATTGAGATGGGGTTCAATACTATTGAAAAGAGATATGGCATGTGCGCGAGATGCTAAAGGTGTAGCAGTCGATACAGAGTCACGCATCTTATTCTTCAAGTTTTTTAATTGCTCAACAGTTTCCGATTGTAATAATACAGCACGATGTGGATCTTTGATGTGAACATTTTGCTGATAATCTATTTCTTTCCTATACATTTGATTTGCAAGAGGTTGCTTTACTTGCTGCATGGCAGTCAATTGTACATATTCATCCTGAGGAATAACAATCATGCGAGAATAAGAACTCATAGTTTGTAGATAATCATGGGAGTTTTCAAAATATCACTTCGAAATCTAAATTCTTCCGGACACTCTTGCGTAAAGTCAATGAATAAGTAACCGTATGGTTTTTCAGTAGCTGCTTGAAAAATTTCAATTAAGGCTTTTGATCCTCTGGGTGCAACTTGTCGCGCTAAAATTTCAAATTGACTTTTATCTCGCGGATTCTTGAAAATAGCATAATTGTGTGTATTCAGGTTTCGTGTACGAGCTTCTTTTCCATCAGGAAACAAATTTTGTGTGATATAGATGATAAAGCACCTTTTATGATGTGCTGCGCGAGTGAACATATCTGTAACATCTTTTGAATTCTTACTTTCTTTTAATAAATCATCCAATACAACAACATCATTAGACTGAAGTTTATCCACTGGAATAATTCCTTCATGTCGAATAAAGTTGCGACTTTGCAATTCCTGAAACAGCGACGGTTGATAAATACCATAACACCAAATTACTCGATTTATAGGTTCCTTAAACAACTCCCTTCTTTTATCCAATAAATTCAGCGTGAAAACAGTTTTACCTGCATGAGATGGACCTGATACAGTCAGAACTTTATCACATTGAAGTCTGAAATCCATTTTATTACTTTGAGACTCAACATTTGCATAATTAACGCTTAGAGCCAAAGATATTACCCAATAGGTTGCCCACGGCAGGAGCTATCATTGGAAGTATTGCTGAAAGGAAACCGCCCTTTTGTGTTAGAGTTTTCCTCTTTCTTTGAAGGGTGACTTTAGGATTGGAGATGAAACGCAATTTCGTAGCATATCGCTTAAGTAACTTTCGTTGTTTTGGCGCTAATTTCTTCGTCCTCAACTTCCTCACATGAGAAATAATTTCACAAATGAATTTATCGTTAGCATGTCGTATAGCATTGTATCGCTGATTTGCTTTCATTCGTCGGAGAGCTTGAATGGCTGAAGAAAACTTTTGACTTTTACGTTTCGTCATTTTACGTTTCGCCATTTTCCGTGTTAGTCTTTGCTAAAACCTATCTTTACCACATTTGCATAGGTACTAACTATTGCGACATAAGTGACACTCGAAATGAGCAATATCACAGTGGTAACATTGGCAAAGTTGAATGCAATTACGTATGAAACAGCGTTGACAAAAAGCATGCTTACATCTCTTGAAGATGCGCTTTTCATTTCCATCCTTTCGCTTACATACATCGCAACACATAGTTTCACCGTTACTGATGTCTATAGCAAGTCTTTTTGAAGATATGAATTTGCTAGCCTTTTCTAAATAATAGACGCATGTACAGAAGGAATATACTTCGAGAGTGAGCAGACATAGCTCGAAAACCAGTTGTGCTACAATCAAGTACCACTGCATTTTCAATTTTTCTTTATGGAAAGTTGAATGTGAATATCTGAAATCGCTTCAATCACTAGACTGCTACCATGATGGTTAAATGCGTTAAGACGTTCAGCAATTTTTATCATATGTCTTTTAAAAAATTCTTGCGGGTGATCTACCACTTCCATTGAGTAAGAAGCAAAATGGAAAGAGCGACTTTCCACCTCTTGCTTTCCAAAATGACTAAACTTAATTTTCGCAACTAATCGCGCCATGATAATGCTATCAGAGAATGTATTCATTAATTCTAGAAATAGAGTGCTAGCATCATCGACCACTGCTTCGATGTCGGTCTCATCTTTATGAAATTTTATCACATAATCTTGAACAGCTCCTTTTAAACTTTGCCTATGAAAACGTAATGTTCCGCAGTCGTTTGAGAAAGACATGATCGCCCTTTATCTAACCCATCCATTGCATGAAAACAACAACTCTTCTCATAGTAACATTTATTGAATAACGGTAACAAGCATGCATTATAAATCAATGGTTTGAAAGAGATAAAATAGATACAGCTGATAACTATCATACAGCGAGCAATGATAACCATACAGGACTTTGGCAGTGTTGAGGTAAGGAGGAAAGAAGCATTGGTTATGAACGTAGCTACTACAACGAACAGACAAAATAGGAACACACAAATCCTTAAAACGTTTCGTGACTTCATGATAATGTTGATTCACTCTACTATCCCAAGGCGGGAGCAAAATATCATCAATGATTAGATTGGGAAATACTTTCCTCTCCTTACCAGGATTATTACAAAAGATGCGTATAACATTGAAAGCAGCTAACCATCGTTTAAAGTCAATAAGAAGAGCACTTTCACAAGAAAAGCCATAGTCTTGCAAATATTTCAGATTAAGTCCATGAATGTGTTTTCTCGCCCATTGATCAACATTGGGATCGCAGTTGGCATGTTGATGATAGACACTAACAATCTGATATGTCCAATTGTTCATAGCAATAGCACTGAGCTCCTGTACAGGTTCACCCTCACAATCCATAAAAATGATGATAGAAGCCTAAAACGGAAATTTACACATCTAAGGAAACGTTCTATAACATATTACAAAATGAAGAATTACATCGATGCTTTTCACGACAAAATACACAAATGATATGATGGCAACGAAGAAGTAAAATGTATCTAATAAGACCACGTCTACGACACTCAAAGCACATAAGCGAATTGTCATAGGGTAGAGTTAGGAAAGGACTAGCAATTCTCCTTCTTTGATTTGCGTTTTGATGTAGCATTCTTCTCCGACTTGCGCTTCGTACCACTGCTGTTAAGGATTTGATCAATTATGTCGTCCACGTTGGGTGGTTTAGGAATATATAGGATGAATTCCATATGCATGGAGAGAGAGGCTATTTTATTATCCTTGTGTCGACCATAATATAGCCCATTCACTTTGAAAAGGATATCCCAAGTACCTTCTCCGAGCTCATCACATCTGATGGGTATTGAATGATCTCCATCCTTCTTATAGTAAGTACACCAATGTGATACCGGTAGGCAAATGTGATTACCATCCCAAATCTTTCTATAGGGAGTATCCTTGTCATCTCTCGCCTTCCACTCTTGAGCAAGAGGAGTAGGAATGTCCATATTTAATGTCACGTACTCCTCAATAATATCAAGTTGGTGGCGAATGTACGGACTCACGGGGATCAGTATGTAGTCCCCATACTGATTGTGCATTATCTTGACATCCGTGGAAGGGAGCATTCCCGTTTGGAGTACTACGCTATGATCATCATAACGCAAGGCTTGTTTAAATTTACGCTGTAGCGGTGTAGGATTATGTACCTTGGATGTTTCTTCCACTGGCCTCAGTTGTAGATGATCTGACAGTAGCGAACCTTGTAACGTTTGACCGCCATTTTGTCCTACTAGTGCAGCAGATGGAGTAGATGCCTGAAAATGAAAAAAGATTGTATTAAGTTTACGTTCAAGGGAGGAGAGGGAGGGAAGTAGCGACTTACCATTTTAGTTGGATAATAGAACAGGGAACTAGAGAGAGAGAGAGAAAATGTGCGTCCGTCACTCGTGTGATTCAACGATGGAATGATTCTCACTGTGGAAGGCTCGCTATTTATAAAGAAATGCTTGATTCTCATTGGATGATGATCCTCATTGGACAATAACATCAAGCTGATTCTAAATCTGGCCTCCGTTTACCCATCCGAGCCTTCGTTTTGGTGCTACAGCCCAAAACGTCCCAAATTCTAACTCTGTCGTTTTTCGCCAATGTCCCAAAATCTTAAATGTCGTCTCACATCTAAACGAAGACAGATAGGAACAAGCCGATTCTTTCAGTGAATTTGTCTCACTCTTAGCTTTCAAACGAGCTATCGCACGACAAAATCCGTCCACTGGAAGCCAAAATCGAAGCAAGCTGTCCAGAGGGGGGGGAGGTCAGTGAAATTTGATGAAAAATGTTTTGGTGGCGGTCCCAGGTCGAAATTCCACACTTTGGAAAATTTTCAAAATTTTACCCATACAAAGTCACTCTGACACTTAGGATTTTTTCAGGTGAGCGAGCTCCGACCTAAAATCTTGTAACCGCTCTAACTTTTGAACGAAGACAGATAGGAACAAGCCGATTCTTTCACTGAATATGTCTCACTCTTAGCTTTCAAACGAGCTATCGCACGACAAAATCCGTCCACTGGAAGCCAAAATCGAAGCAAGCTGTCCAGAGGGGGGGGCGGACGTCAGTGAAATTTCAAAATTTGATGAAAAATGTTTTGGTGACGGTCCCAGGTCGAAATTCCACACTTTGGAAAATTATCAAAATTTTACCCATACAAAGTCACTCTGACACTTAGGATTTTTTCAGGTGAGCGAGCTCCGACCTAAAATCTTGTAACCGCTCTAACTTTTGAACGAAGACAGATAGGAACAAGCCGATTCTTTCACTGAATTTGTCTCACTCTAAGCTTTCAAACGAGCTATCGCACGACAAAATCCGTCCACTGGAAGCCAAAATCGAAGCAAGCTGTCCAGAGGGGGGGGGACGTCAGCCGAAAATTTTTTCTCTCCGATTGACTTGAAACTCACCATAGCGATGCAGAATTTCACGCTGAATCCGAATCTGACCTCCGTTTTCTCATCCGATGCTTCGTTTTGACGCTACACACCAAAACGTCCCAAATTCTAACTCTGTCGTTTTTCGAAAAATGTTGAAAATTTTTTCTCACCGATTGCCTTGAAACTCACCATACCGATGCAGAATTTCACGCTGAATACGAATCCGACCTCCGTTTTCTCATCCGACCACTCCTTCCACTCGAAACAACCCATTTTACAACCCAACATTCAGCAGATTGCACGAAAAACATCACACACTATAGCCTCAAGACTAATCCTGGCGGTCGCCCAAGTCCACCACGACCGACACTCTATCGTTCCAGAGGGGGGGGACTCAGACCCGAAGCACCACGGCGGCCGACCACGACACTCTGCCGTTCCAGAGGGGGGGGACGTCAGCGATGGCGGCCATCTTGCGCTATCTGGTGTTCGCCGTTTTCTTACTACTGACTTGTCTTTGGGCCATTAGATCTGGAGTGACCATGTTCTTCACACCTGAAGGTACAATAGGCTACGGTTTATTTGATAACCCACTAACCAGGCAGATTTGTCCTATATCTCCAGCATTGAAACCACCCACATTTCCATGTACTCGCAGAATTGAAGAACTAACATTCATCCGAAATCGATTCTCATTTGTTTTGATCCCGTGGAATAAAAAGTCTTGTACCAAAAATATAGCTGTGGTTTGCACCCCTTCGATATATAGTACATATACTATCTCATTTGTAGTTGCTGCAATATCAATGCTCGAGCTTTCTTGCAATGGGGAAACGCTTAGTCCGGCTATTGTACGAGGCATATAACCAATACCTCCTTCTGGACCATATAACACTCTCAAAAATTCTCCATGGTTACCGAATAATTGTTATGTTGGCTGCATGATCAACCCCATATCATCAAGTTTCGACATGACGCAAACTGCCCAACTTACACATTCGTTAGACAATCAGAGATCATCACCCTTATGTAAACGGTATAAGTTGATGGGCCTCAAATCACACTCACGACCCGCACGATTGATAGCTAGCTGGACATAACAGTTGTTCAAAATGGTGTTGATGAAGTTTGTTGCCCTTACTCCGCTGAATAAACCTTGATACACTGGCAAGGTCCCATCACTAGTAGGACGAACCACTCGGTATCCAGTGCCCTGTGATCATAAAGTTCGCGTTCTCACACTTGCACTTCCGTTTGGAAAGTAACAGAATTGTGATAATAGAGCATCTCTGAACCATCTCAAAGCCCGTAAAACATCGTTTTGTACGTTGGCAGTCTTCATAGCCTTTTCTAACAGTACATCGGAGACTAGAGATTGTGCCTGGAGGCTATGTTGAAGATTGAAGTCAGCATAATCACCCATAGTAAATGCGTTTTGATCTTACATGATTCAGTCCAGCGATTACAGACACTCTGTATCTCCTCAACTCCACTTAACCCGTCTTCTACACTCTCGAGTTTGTTTAGCTCTGGTTCATAGACCGCCAAACAATAGGCACATATTATGTAATCTACCACTGTTGTCCCATAGATCGCACGTCTTTTGCCATTCTCGTATTTGTCGCTAGACATGGCTATGATTTCAGGTCTAATTTCCCAAATGCTCTCCAGATCCACTTCTTTCACATGGTCTAACACTGTTCTTTTATTCTCTCCACCTTAATCGTAACAAACTGCCATAATGTACTTGCACGTTCCCAGTCGACCCGCTAGTTAACCACAGTTGAGCACCAGACAAGAATTTCTTTCAAGTTGCTCACATCAATCATCGGTTCCAAGTAGTCAGAAAGCACGCGGCGCAATTGTGACAAGAACTCTTCTTCAGTCCCACCGTCACTATACTGCATTATTATCTCACACCCCTTCTTACATCGAACAGTCTTTTCTTTGTCCCAATTCTTTTTGTTACGACCGCAACCTTGCATAAGACTAATTCCAACTATTTGACCTTGTTCAGTTAACGTTAATTTCTCGAAATCCACCCATCTACTGGTCCGTCTTAGTGCCTCTTCCAATACCTTGTTGGCACTTGCTTGATCTATATCCATCATGTGGCACATCCCCAGTGAATACCATGTTGTCAACACACGTTCCCATTGAGAACTGCTAAGTGCCCAAGTTACAAGGTTGGTTAACCAAAGATTGGTCGATCCAATTGGAACCACTTTAACAACAGAATTAAGTACTTCAAGCATGACTGTCTGAATATGCCTCTCTTCCTGCTTTAAGCACTGGTATAAGGAATAGTCTCCGGTGTTGAGTATTACTCAAACAGCTCTCAGTAAATAATAAATCCCATATAGGCTTTACTTCTACAATGTTTTCGATGAATTTCCTTATATTTCTTATTTGTAAGTGATAAAGGCGTTTCCTTCTTGATTTCCTTTTATCACATATCACTATTATCAATCCTGATTCTGCCAGCAGCTTCCTGTCAACTCTAGACTCCAACGTTTTCAGATCTGTATTGAAACATGTACTATCACATTCCTTAGCTTCATTCAGTGAAATACTATTCAGGTCAATTTCCCGTAGTTTTTCTTCGACTGTATTCCAATACAGTTGTCTTCGCCAGAAGGTAGACACCACATAATTGGGGTTAGCAGCCTCACTCCAAGCGTGGAGAAAATATATGTGTATGTATCCCAACACCCACCAGTTTTCCACTATGGATAATGTTTCATAATCACATCTCCTGGGATGAAGTAACCAATGTGGCATTTCGACAGAACCAAAACTGACCACTCCCCCATTCATCACAATGTTATCCAAGGAGTCAATGCCACCACTCCTGTCAACCTTTGTTTTTATTTTGGATTGCCCGCAATCCCCAAAACGGATATTATTCTCAATAACTCCCAACTAGTTTGATGTCATCATTTCCTCCACATAAATATCGAAATAAGTCTTGTACCCCATGTCCAGTAATATTGTAACAACATGGGCAGACGTTAGTAAACGATCTGTAATTCCATTCACTTGTATCCGGTATCGTACCAAAAGACAAATATGTACTATTCAATTTATTATCACCAAAACATTCAATTGTACAATCTATCTTCGAAAAGGTTTGACACACCAAACCAACTTTGTTACTTACAAAGAGATATCAAATATACATCCGCCATCCAAAAGAGGGGGCACAACTAGTTTAAAGGCAAAGGTTCATCGTCATCATTTCCATAATTTTGGGGTATTGCAGCATTATCCTGTCCTTGTTCTACCACAGCATCAATTACGGCTCCAACTCCGCCATCGTTGACCGGTCGTGCCATTGGAGGTATAGATCGGCTTCCCTGAGAAAAGAGCTTCCTTCTGTATTTGCATGGAACTTAGCTGTGAGGGGGTCAATTGCTTCAAGGACATCATCCCAAATCCACTGCACCCATATTGGACAATGCTCATACCTCTCAACTTCGAAATCGTCCCTTGCATTGTTGAGGGTTATTCGCTCCCATGTGAAGCGTAGAATTATCTCTTCGCCGTTACTCAACCATCTCCAATTTTCAAGCTCATTATCACGCATGTCATTGAGAGCCATTGCTATGAAATGCCCGCCAGGTAAAGCAGTTGCCAATCCAACACTTGAAGAGACGCAGACTCCAAAACTCCACCTCAAACTTTGTATGAAACCAGATACTTCATTGACACATTCAGTCAGGTAGGAAGATGTCCTCTGTCTGAGACATTTAATCCAGTAATCTCGGGTCATGTCGTAATCGGAAAATTCCTCCTCTCCTCACATAACTCTGTCAATTATATGTTGCTGCCAGACTCAGCCTAGCAGAACCAAATGTCAAAGGGAAAGTAGATGGAGGTCTCTTAGCACAACCAAGGTAAGCAATGAGTTTCCTACATGGGAAACTTGCATATTGGTCTGGACCACCTAGGAAATTGCGTACGTTAGATGGGACTCCCGGACTAATATAAATCCTGTTAGAGCGAAAGAAATAACTTCCTATGTTTACACCAAATATATCACGAAGCAAATAAATAGTTGCCCTTTTTAAAAAATATCAAAATTAGTTTTAAAATATTTTTATAATGAACGTGCCCTTTTTCAAAACAATTGTAGCATGTAATTTACGAATTAGTTTTTCCCAATTGTACATTTGGTTGGATGGATCCAGCGTTTTGACTAGTCTTAGATGTACTCGATGGTGCTGTCGTTTTTAGAACTTCCGTGCCCGTAGATGTCGTGCAAATATGATTTTCTCCTCATTGTGAGTTATTTGATCGATTTCCAACATTGGAAGTATCCTTATTATTAGGAGTCATTTGCATATCCCCTCTGACAATCCGTGGGACTGTTGAGGTTGGAATGGCATTTGACCATCTAATTTGATTTTTGTTGGAAGTATTCTGAAAACGTTGATTTTCAGATTGTTTTCCCCACAATCCGCCACTTATCGGCGTAGGTTGGCGTATCATATCAGGTTTATAATTTCCTGATCTACTAGACGGACAATATACTGCGATATGTCTAAGACCATTGCATTTGAAACATCGTGTATTCGAGTTTGTAGATGGCAAGAATTGTGTTGGTTTAGTCGGGTTGGTCCCAGCAGCTTTATCAATACGTTCAAAGCTATCGACTATATCCAAATATTCTGTCAGTCAAAGAATTTGGAGGAAAACGGCTCATTGATAACTTCACATCTCGACTAGTTTCCCTTGCCATCAGAGTGTTAAGAACTTTCTGTTCGAGTCCTGTTTCATTGAGCTCTGTAAAAGCTTGGGCTCCTATTCGTAAAAGAGCATCCGAATAATCTCTAATATTTTCCCCTGCTTTCCTTCACCTATTATCATATGACGTCTCCGCTTCGACTGAAGAGCGGAATGTTGAGAACCGACATTTCAAATCGCGTACAACTTCCTGAAATGTATAAGTTCCAGCTCTGTCTACGACAATTTCATTTGGGCGTCCGGATGTCTTAACTAATAGCAGACGTAACTTTCTGTTCTCAGAGAGACCCTCTGTGAGAACATTGAATGATCTGACTCAGTGTTCAATATCACTAGATCCGTCATATTTTTGCAAGCAATGAATCTCATCAGGAATTTTCTCGTGTGGTCTTTTGTCGTGCATGAATTGGTTGAGTTTATCTTCAATTTGACTCATGCTATGTTTTAGATCCGTAGAATTGTTCAATTCTTCAGGTTTCAACCAGCTGGTGCGAGGACTTAAAAGTGGTTGCATTTTCTGTTCATTAATGACCGGATCGTCAAAATCTAGTATAGATTTTTCAACCCAATTCAAGAAATTACTCGATCAGATACGTGCGTAATAGTATCGTTTACAAAATAATTGTCGTTTACGGTTCACTGTTCCATAATGGTTCGTTTCCGTTGCCACCAAATGAAACAAACGTGTTAATGAACGATTGTTATTTAGGTTATTAGAGACTTATTACTTACCGATACTGGAAGGTCCTGCGCATTGGTAGCGTGGCCCAGAAGATACCGCTAGCGAATGGCACCAATCCCCGTTATTTGAGTTACGCCCAAACTTAGTGAAGCCTATAGGTATAACCCACGGAGTATCGATTTACACCTCCAAGTCGATAAACTAGGAATATCCACCAATCCGAATGCAACTATCAATTCCAATGACTAGTTAAACCCAAACTTAGAAATGTCTATAGGTTCAAACTAAGGAATATCAATTCACAACTAATTCAATAACTTACAGAAATGTCCGCCAGTCATATCAATTAATCTATCAATTCCATGGAATCTAACTATCAATTCCAATGACTAGTTACACCCAATCTTAGAAAAGTCTATAGGTGCAAACTAAGGAATATCAATTCACAACTAATTCAATAACTTATAGAAATGTCCGCCAGTCAGAATCTAACTATCAATTCCAATGATTAGTTACACCCAAATTTAGAAAAGTCTATAGGTGCAAACTAAAGAATATCAATTCACAACTAATTCAATAACTTATAGGAATGTCCGCCAGTCAGAATCTAACTATCAATTCCAATGACTAGTTACACCCAATCTTAGAAAAGTCTATAGGTGCAAACTAAGGAATATCAATTCACAACTAATTCAATAACTTACAGAAATGTCCGCCAGTCAGAATCCAACTATCAATTCCAATGACTAATTACACCCAAACTTAGAAAAGTCTATATGTGCAAACTAAGGAATATCAGTAAATGGCACACCCAAGCTGGTGAAGCCTATAGGTGCGAACTATCAATCAAGTCCGACGGAATTTATTTTATGATCTTTATATTATGTGGTACATTTATTATTCTATTATATTTTATCCATTCGTGAGAAGGAGAGCATAATCAAGTAATGGGTATAAGACCGGTCCAGGACACCTCCAGACTCTTATAAACGTAAAAAAAAAATAAGCCAGAATTGAAAAAAATATATGACCTCCAGACTCTTATAAAATTAAAAAATAAAGGTACCCCAAAAATGCAAAAAAATGCAAAAAAATGATATCTCAAAAAATAAGATACCTCCAGAATGAGTATAGGAAATATTCCATACACTGAAAAAGAGGTTTATAAAAATAAAAAATAAAATGATAAAATCAGAAAAACAGTTTTAAGCTCGTTGGGATTTTTTCATACACTGAGAAATGAGTATAGGAAATATTTCATACACTGAAAAAGAAGTTTATAAAAATAAAAAATAAAATCAGAAAATCAGAAAAACAGTTTTAAGCTCGTTCGGGTTTTTTCATACACTGAGAATGAGAATTGCAAAAAAATATATGACCTCCAGACTCTTATAAAAGTAAAAAAAATAAGGTACCTCAGAATTGCAAAAAAATATATGACCTCCAGACTCTTATAAAAGTAAAAAAATAAGGTACTCTCAGAAATGTAAAAAATATATTACCTCCGGACTCTTATAAAAGTAAAAAAAATATGATATCTCAAAATGAGTATATGAAATATTTCATACACTGAAAAAGAGTTTTATAAATAAAAAAATTTTAAGGATAAAATCAGAAGATTGTATTCAAAATATTTCTTTAAAAATGGAAGAAACAAAAGTGGAAGAAACCTCAGAAATGGAAGGAATAAAAGTGGAAGAAACCGCAAGAATAATTCCTTCGTTATCACAATTAAAAATAACTGAATTGAATAAAGAAAAACACAAAGATAGAGTACGCTATATGAAAGATAAGGAATCTCAATTACTATTAAGATTAGAGCATTATAAAAAATTAAGAAAGAGGTGGTCTGAAGTTAAGAATGTAACACAGGGAATTGGCATATTCTTAACAATAAGTTTAGGAGTATTTACAATTGTCATTTCAGCTGGCGTTCTTACAATTCCTGTAGTTGGTACTGCTTTAACAGGTACGGGTGTTTTTACAACTTCACTTGTTACAATGTTACATAAATCTTTAATAACTAAGAAACGAAAATCACTAAAAACTAAGCATTTACATATTAAAGAAGTCTATGACAAATTACATTATTATTTTCAAAGAGTCTGTGATGATAATGTTATCACGTTAGACGAGATTGAAAAATCTGATCAAATAGCTAATGAAGTAAATCAAATATCATTTCAATTACAGTCAGAAAAAGTTGATGATAAGAATAAACAGGATGGCAAAATTTCTAGTGATGGTAAAATTTCTAATGAAGAAAATGATAAAAATTTTTTAGAAGAGCTAAAAACTTTTAGCGAAAATTTAAGCAAAACTTTATTAAACAAAACTTAAAACGAAAAAATGTCAGACAACAAAGCAATAAAAAAATAATTTGTTCAGTAAAATGTTTTTGTTGTATTCCAATGTTGCCACAAAATTCAAATATTATGTTTTAAAAATAGATAAAATTAGAGCTGATAATTTTAAGAATATATAAAAAAATGTAAAAATATAATATAAAAAATGGATAAAATCAGAGCTGGTAATTTTAAGAGAATAAAACAATTAGAAGAGTTAATAAAACAAAGAAATATTATGAAAGAAAATCATCTTCAACATAGAATGAAAAAAGCTGGTGTTCAATCTGATATGTTTGAAAATGTAAAATTAACTGAAAAAGTAAAAACTGATTATGAAAAAACTATTGAACCATTTAAAACTCTTGAAAAAGAATTTAATGAAAAACGTGTTGATATAGCGGATTCAGTACTTAAAACATTATTAGATGATTATGGTTTGTTAGAAGCAAACATAGATAAAAAATTACCAAAATCTATGTTATTTGAACATTCTACTTTCTTTTTAGATAAAAAATTATTTGCAAGATTTTATCTTGGTGGAAAAGAAATATTTCCACAACCTTTACGGGGGTTAATTTTTACGCCAGATAAATCACCTATTAGTTTAGATAGAAATTTTGTTGATATTTTAAGAGGAGCAGATTTAAAAATTATGCTGTAGAAGATCTCATAAAATATAAAGCTATGTTAGATAGAGTTGGTGCAGTAAAATCTCTTAAATGATATAAACAATTAGAAAATTTATTATCAACGGGAGTTAAAGTAGGAAAAGGCTTAAAACAGAAACAACTGTATTTTTACCAGATGATCCACAAGAATTACTAAATAGATTAAATATTCTAATATCTGCAATAAAAGAAGGACATAATTCTAGTTTCAATGAAATTCATGCTATATTGAAAAGACTGTTAGAAAAGAAGATTCTAAATGAAGAGGATTATGAAAGTATAGCTGAAATATCTTGTTTCTAATTTTTATCTATGATTTTTATTTATGATTTTTATCTATGATTTCTATCTACGATTTTTATCCATGATTTTTATCTATAATTTTTATTTAAATTTTTTAGTTAAAAAATGTCTTCGAGAGAATTATCATCAGTAGATTTTGACAAAATTAATAATCATTTAGAAAATCTAACAGATTTTGGGTTCATCAAAATTTAGTACGACGTTTAAATTATAACAACTACTTCATCACACACTTGTAATTTAGAACCCATTCTACATTTGGAACAAAATAAAAATTATCAAATTGCATTAACTAGTTTCTCCACATTTAACACTATTCAAAACGTTATCAAAGATGTGAATGACCAATTTAGATATTCCACTGATAAAGGTAAAACATGGAAAATACTAACTTTTCTTCCTGGTTCTTACGAAATTGAATCAATATCAAATGAAATTAAGAGACATTTAGGTATACCATTTAAAGTTAAGAAACAATTACATTTTGCAGTTGAACCGGCAGTTAATAAATTTTCTCTTACTTTAGACGAAAATCATCAAGTTGATTTTAATCACGATAGATCATTGTCAAAGCTATTAGGATTTAATAAACAAGCCTATAGTCAAGGTTTTCATTTAGGTGAGAACATTCCAAAAATAACTGAAATAAATTCAATTGTTGTACATTGTGACATTATTGAGGGAGGATATATAAATGGTAAATTGTCAAATTTAATATTCAGTTTTCCAGCTTTTACTGTACCCATTGATTATAGATTAAATGTAATTCCACAAACATTAATGTATTTTCCTATTACAAGGAAAACTATTAACAGTATTAACAATAGAATCACTGATGAGAAAGGACAAGAAATAAATTTTGGAGGTGAAGAGATTATGATAGATCTTTTGGTCAGAGAAGTTAAATTTTCTTCTTCTTCATTAAAAATAAAAATTATTTTATTAAAAATGAGAGAAGTGCCCCATTAAATTAAAAAAAAACTTAAATTTAATCATCATCCAAATTTATCTAACAAAGTTTTGTCAGTTATTTGTGGGAGATCAGGTTGTGGTAAAACGTATCTATTATTCAAAATTTTAACGACTCCAAATTTTTTGGATTATAACAATCTTGTAATTTATGCAACAACAGCAGAACAACCCGTCTATCAATTTTTAAAATATGGATTTGAAAATAATCTTAAAAAACAGCAATTGCTTCATTATTCAAAGAATATGAAAAATCTGAAGAAGAAGAAATAAGTTCGTGGTGTGAAGAAGCAGCAAAAAATAATCAGTTAGTAGAATCCAATAAAAATAACCATATAAAGATACAATTAATAGATGATAGTGGTAATATGCAAGATCCTAGTAAACTAGATAAAAGAATGAAACATTGTGTAATTTTTGATGATTGTGTTAATGATAGAAATCAGTCAGTTCAGAGAAATTATTTCACAAGAGGTAGACATAACAACTGTAGTGTTTTTATTTAACACAAAGTATGTATTCATTAGACGGAAGTGTTATTAGAAAGAATGCAAATATATTTATACTATTTGAAATAAATGCAAGAAACTTAAGTGATTTGTTAAGAGATTTATGCGTAAGTAATAAAGATGAATTTAAACAATCGTGTAACAATGCTTGGTCAAAAGATTATGGATTTATAACAATTAATATTGATAAAAAAATTCATGATAGAGTTATCGAACAATTGTTTACCGAGTGATAAAGATCTACAAATATAGTGTTATAATATTTTATTTTTTTTATCAAATTTATCTATCTTAGAAATTAGAAAATTTAAAAGGTAAAGTAGTTATTCCATCAGGTAAAATTTTTCTTTTATCATCGAATGGATCTAATGATAATTTATGTTTCTCTTTTAAATACATTTTATGTTTCTTTGAATTAAGTCTATAATTACATGCTGTTTTTGTTTCATTATTAAATAATATATTCTTATAATCTTGAAATGTTATTTGGTTAGCAACTGATGTCTTTGAAATTCCTTTTAATGTTTCAGAATCTGTTTTAGAATTTGTATTATAACAATAACATTTAGATTTTAAAAATATAGCTTCTGTTATGTACTCCTCATTTCCTAACTCATCTTTTACTTTACATAAATCAGAAGGATGAATGATATCTTTTATTTTATTAATTTCTTTATCAAGTGAAGAATTATAGGGTATTGTTAATTCTAAGAAAACAGAATCGGTATCTGTAAAGTGTAATTTATAGTTTTTTGGTGCTAAATAATCATATATAAATTTATACATAAATAGTTTAGCTAATTCTACTATTGTGAATCCTATAAAATTAAACTTATCATGTTTTATAATGTTTCGTCTTAGATGCACTGCACATAGTTCATCACTGAATCTAGTAGTTCTTTTATATGTATGTTTCCTTGTTGAATTTTGAAACCTATCTCTATCATAAACTATTTCAATATTTTGTCTATTACGCACATTTTCTAAAGTCTTACTATAAAATGAATTATTCATTAATTTAAAGAATACGTTTTCAAAATCATCTTTATTTCTTTCAGCTATTTTATGTTTTTCAATATTGAACTCTATATAATTTTTTAACCACCTAGATTTTCTATACACTAGTTTCCGGTGAATTTCAACAAGAATCATTCCATGATCTAAATACCAATCTAACATTCTTCCTTCAACAACATACTTTCCTTTATTACTTTGTGTTAACATGAGTTTCTTTGTTGGTCTGTATTTTTTAGGCATTATTGACTTTTGATAATCTGTAAAATCTTCTATATTAGGTATTTTATTTTCAGGACAGAAAGGATAATATTTTGTTGCGCCTTTTATATAATCAGGGTATGCTAAATCAACTTCATATATATAACCATAATTATTTTCACCATCTAATGTAGGTTCGTATTCAAGAATGGTATTCCATTTCACCTGTTGGTAATGCTTGTATCATGCAAGAAGAATATAAGCTATTAAAATCATAATATAACAAATAGTTTTCTCTCATGAATTCATCAACTGCTGCTTGACTCTCTTCATTTGATATATGACCTTCTATATTTTGATTAAACAATTTTATAAATTGATCTTTTTCTTCTTGAGATAAAGGTTTATATATTCCATAATCATCAGGATTTACTTTTTTATTATAACATTTAACATATCTATTACCTAGAACAGATGAAACAGCACCTCTAATTCCAGATTCAAAGAATAATAATTTATCATATGTATTTTCTTTATAATGTTTAAGTTTAACATTTGTATGTTTTAATCCTGCTAACCATGTTAAACCTGGTGTAGAATAACAATAACATGGATCTATTCCGTAATATTCTACACACATGTTACGAAAGTTTTCAAAAAGATCAGTAAGGATTAATACATCTATCTGAAGATATTTCATTGTATAATCATACATTTTTCTACAATTTAACTCTCTCCAATTCTTTTTAGCTTCTGCATAGTCTTCTTCAGATAATTGTGATTGTTTTAATGTTGATTTAAATTTATTTATTGAAGGAAGTTGTTGTTCTTGCATAATTTTATTCACAGAATTAAAATCTCCAGTTAAATATTCGTAGGGAAAATACCTTTTAAAGGTTTTAAATTATATTTATTTAATATTTTACATTGTTCAGGTTTCAAAGTTTTTCCCATGACCTCTAATGAATAAGGATCAAAAAATCTAAATGCATCTAAAAATCTAATACAACCAAATTGCATTGAAAAATATTCTTGTTCTGTTTTACATAGCACGTTTGTTCTTAGTTGTTGTAATTTTTCAGATGAGAATAAATCGTTCATTATTAAATGGAAATCATATTTAGAACAATTGTAGAAATATAAAGGTACAAAGTTATATCTAAATTTATTAGCATTAAGATTACAAGAATTATGTGCTGCACCTCTGTATAATCCATTTAGATGATCATGATCTTTTACTCTATCATTACCCAATTCTTTACCACAGTAATAACAATTCTTTTCATTATTAATTTGTAATAATTGTTCAGACGTTAATGGAAGCATTGGTTTATTTGTTTTAAGCAATTGTGAAAAATATTTTTGTAATTCTTCTATTTTCTTTGTAAACATTTCTGAACTATCTTCACCATAGTATTGATAATATTCTGATTTAAATAATTCAGGATAATTTGAATGAATGTACATTCCCCAACATAAAGGGTTTTGTTCAAGTAAATGCTTACCAGAGTTTTGTGTCATGTAAACATTATATGCTTCAAAATCACAATATATAATAAAGGGTACTTTATTTTTGTAATACCATTTATTATATATTAGATAATCTTCTTTAGTAAAAGTATTTTTAGCTGCATCATTTTGTTGACAATTCTCCAAATGTCTATTCATTTCTTCTTTAGTTTTATAACTATTCATACATTGGCGACAAGGAAAATTAGCATTATCTGAAGTTTTGGTAAATATAGAAATGTCTTTACACAATATGTAATGACCTTGATAATATAATATATTCGCTTGTGCTGGTTGCATTAACTGCTGCTTTAACATTTTTAATTTTTGTTGATATTCTTGTTGTAATATTTCTAACTGTTCTTGATATTTTTTTTGAAATTGTTATTCATAATGTTTTTGACATTGTTCTTCATATTGTTCATTATATTCATTACTTAACATAATTATATTCATATGATATTCTTTTAGATTTTTTTGTTGAGAATATTTTTTATATTGTTGCAGATTTTTTGGATAACATTCTAGTTTATTATCTTGTGAATTTAATTGTTGGTGTACTATGTATAATAATTTTAAATATTCTTCATCTTCAAGATCCATTTCATTTTCCATATATTTGTGAAATAATATAGTTTTTTCTTCTTGATATTCTTGTTGATATTTATTATATGATATTTGTAACTCTTGTTGATATTGTTTTTTATATAGTTGTGTTAACATCTCTAACTTACAACTATATTCTGATGATAAAGATGAATATTCTGTTTCATACTCATAGGGAAATCCACATCCTTTATAATTATTATGATTAATTATTATTGGTGATAATGTCTTTTTCATTTCATATTTTTCAGTACATATTTTATTTCCTTTGTAAATAATATTATGATGCATGTAATTTCCTCTATCATTATATACTATTTCTGTTTGGCATAAATTTTTATTATTTAAATAAAATTCTTTAAAGTTGTTATAAACAATTTTATTAACTTCAATATCTCCAGGATATAAGGGAGTAATATCATCAATAGAAACATACTTCACATTTAATTCAAAAACATTCACTTCTATTAAATTTTTATTCTTTTTATGAAACTTTTTTAGTTTATTATAATCATATGGAAATTCACGTAAACCATCAGATAGATCAAATTCATTTATGTATTCTTTTTTGTCATAATTACTTATTAGTCTTTCTTTATGATATTTCACAATATGTAAATGTGCTATAACACTCCACAGAAAACAATAATCATCTTCATTTTTTATGTTGATTATTTGTGGTGAAATGAAAGGTAAAGGAACATAACTACCACCAGTATTATTTTTATATTTATCAATTACTATTTTCTTAGATAGTATTTTAACAAATCTCCATCCAGATTCACGCAACTCAGCTTCAGTTATGGCATCTTTTAATTTATTTATCATTGTTTCAAATATGGGTTGTATATCATTTATATTATGAATTATTTGTGTCTGTGTAAAATGTCCTTGTGTTATTTCTTCAGTCATTTCACCGGATCCAGTTTTTGTATAAAGTACTTCTACATTCATATAACATTTGAAAGATTTCTTAAATATATTATAGAAGTTTGTTAATACATCATAAAAAGTTTCATCGGTTTCATTATGTTCAACAGACTCATCAAATAAATATTTTATATCTGTTACGGGTGAAGTACTAGAATCTTCGGTTGAAGTACTAGAATCTTCTATTTCCCCAAAAAATCTTCACTATTAAAAATTTTTTTATATTCCGAATGTGAATAATCATCAAATATTTTTAACTTTAATATCAGTAAGTAATGTTTCTAGATAGTTTTTATAATTATTTATTTTTGATCTATTTTCTTCATCAACTCGATCTACATTTTGTAAATGCAATTTACTATTTAAATGAGATTGATAACTTCTTTTTGTTTGCAACTTTTTTTTTACATAAGTTACAATAAAACTTTTCCATTTTTTATTTTTTAAAGAAAAAATTTGTGTTTTAATTTTTTGATAATTTTTTTTAGTAAAATTTTTTAAGTAAAATTTTTTTAGTAAAATTTTAAAAAAAAATTAATAAAAAAATGATGGAAAAGTATAAGATAGAACATGTACCAGTTTTAAAACATTATCGTCATCCTATAAATCCTCTTACTCCAAAACAAGAAGTTAAATTTTATTATCACCATAAATATATGCAATTTGTAAAAGATTATAAAATAAAACACGGTATAGCAAAATATACTAAGACAAATGATTTTCCACTTTGTCTAAGAAGTTTGAGAGTATTTTTAGCATACAATAATTTATGGTGGTTAATTAATAAAGATAATTTAACGGTTTATGATTTAAAAACACAGGGAATTATAGATAGTGTATCGGGAAGAACAACGCACGATGTTGCGAAATCTGCCTTGACAGGGAGAGGGTTAACATCTCGCGCTGCAGTGACTGCTTACATGACAAAGAGCGAGAAGCTGTCCCTTCCAAGTTCCAATGCATGCGATAACGTGACTCACACCTTTCATTACCTATGTGTAAATGTGTTAGCTGGGACATTGCTTCGTCTTGCTGACTATCAGACTGTCCGATTCTCAACTTCGCTCGCCATAACGTGCATTACCGTGTAACATATATTTTAAAGACAACGTTCAACCGATGGTGTTTTTGTGCTGCGTTCCTAATTGTCGCAGTGGCTATAAGCCCAGGAAAATGAGGTCATTGAGAAATGCTCAATGTTTCAGTTTCCAACAGACCCTGCACACATTCAAGATGGATGTCTGCTATCCCACGAAAGGATTTTACTCCTAATGAGAATCACAGTGTGTGTGAGAAACATTTCAACGACCACGACTTCGAAACAACGTCGACCGACTCACGTGAAAGTAGACGGAAGAGTAGATTATCGCAAATTCTTCAGAAGAAACGATTGAAATCAACGGCAATTCCTTCAGTGTTCCCAGAGTGTCCTAAATATTTCACCAAATCTCCAACTGTTCCCCGATCTTCAAATGCGACTGCTGATTCCCGACGGTCCTTTGAGAACAACAGAATTGAGAATTTGATCAGAGAATCTATAGAGGAAGATTCGTTTGATTCTCTCGATGCTCTGCGTTCGAAACTAAGTGATTCTTCAAGTCACCCTCTCCCCACCAATATTGTGAAGGTAGATCGTCAGTCGTGTTTGATTTGCCGAAAAGATGAGTCGGCAAGTATTACAAAAAATGTAGGAAACTTCAGAGTGATTTTTGATGTACACAATGGTTGTCAAATCATGTAAATATGATGTTGTAAATATTCCTTCATTTTCTGTAAATAGTTCATGCAATATTTTCTTATTTGTTGGATGAATGTTTTAACAAGAATTTTTGTAAATATTGTAAAATTATGTAAAAAAACAAGAAACTGTAGAGAAATGCTGCAAACTGTAATAAATTTTCTTGTCATATTCTTCATTACTTTCATTATTTATATAGTGTATAAAGATGAGGATGTGCGCATATACATGAGTTATGATATGCAATTAATAGTTGTACATAGCGATTTAGTATCTTGACTTAGGTAACATGAGTGATAGTGTTCTAAACTACTAATGAAAGTAACCCTCATTATGTCAGTAGTGCGACGTTGTTGTTCTTCCCGTAACAAAAGATATAATCTATAATTCCCTGTAAAAACATTACATCAATTAAATCTTCCTCCCTTTATTTAAAAATAAAATATACAAATCTATCTGTAAAATATATAAATAGAATATATAAACGAAATATATAAACGAAATATAAATATATAAATCTATCTGTAAAAATTATGACACATTTGTTTAATTATCAAGTATTTCACTAACACCATGTACTATTGGTTTTTTACTTTCATCATATGTTTGTTTCATTTCATCAATTGTAGATTTGGCTCCAGATAGTAATGGTTTTGTTTTTCTTAAGCCTTTTCTAACATCATTCATTGCAGTTTTCAAGTAGTTTAATGTTTCATTATCTTGTAATCTGTTAGGTATTGGTATACCAGATTTTGCATTTAAATAATGATAAAAATTAAAATGAAATGTATCAGGGATAATTTTTAACGGTACTTTGGCTTCAGATTATAAAAAGATAATTATTTGTTCTATAACTTGATTTGTTAAATGGTTTGTATTTGCATACATTCTAATATCAAAATCTTGAGAGTTATTATAGATTTCATGTTCGGTATTTACTAATATATTCAAATCTTTATCATAGACTTGCATTTGTTCAATTATGGTATCAACACGTATTATTCCATATTTATGTTGTGTATAATGTGATAAAGGCATATTTATTTTATAATTTTTATTAATATCATTAAAGAATGCTTCATTATTTTGTGTAGTTGTAAAAAATGTTTGAATGTTTTCTCTAATCTTATTATCTACATCACAAGCTTTATGAGCTAATACAACTATTTGAATATTTTGATGTCTTCCTTTTGTAAATATTTCTGACATATTTTTTTGTTTTGATAAACCTGCAACATCATCTAAAATTAATAAAGATTTATTTTCAGACGTACCAGCAAAATTTTCCATATCTTGTAACTCATCTACCCTATCAACCACAAAAGTCGCCCAGCGGTCGCCGCGACAGCCCTCGGCGTCGCCGAAGTCGCCGCCGCCCGGCGACTCCTGGTGGCGGTCGCCTCGACTGTATGTGGGCGACCGTTGCCCGGCGACCGCTGTCTGCAGTTGCCTCGAGTGTCAACGGCGACCTTCATCATATGTCTGGTTTTAGCATAAGGCAATGATGTCATCATCCATGATGTCAGAAAGGCAATATTCCGGCTTCGCAAAACTGATAAATTGCAAAAATTTCGGCAATCAGCTTCAGAGTTTCTAATTAAGACTCAAATGTAGAATGCTTGTGGAAAAAGATGCTTCTGATGCAGAAATTCGAACGCATTTAATCAAACTAGATCGATGCATTTCCCGCGAGAAAATGAGTCGTGGGTCCGTCGTCAAAAAGTCTTGGGCCACATGAAAAAATTGGGACCAACAAATTTTTCGAAAATGGCTTATTTGGAAGTAAAAATGCATGATCATATCAATTTGTGACCGCTCTCATCGAAAAATGACGTGAAATGTGATGTCTTGAAGTCGAGGTTTGGGCCCCCCCAATTTTCACGTTTATTTTTTTGACAGGGAGTGGTCGTGAGTCAGCCCTTAAATTCACACGAGCTAATTTTGAAATAGAACGACCCCAGAGTTGTCACACACATTGAGCAGCGAATTTGTTGTGATTTCTAAGAAAAACGTATCTCCAATGTTAGTGGACTGGCCCGAAACTGTCATCGATCGGCTGTCTGGCACATCTAGGCAAGTTTTTCCTTGGAATAAATAACCTTAGCTCTCATTTCTCTCAGTGATTTTCGCTACATGATGATGATGCATTCAATCGTGAAATGTTGCGTCAAACATCTTTGGTTGCAATGCTTCATATATATTTGCATGACGCATCGATGACAATGAAAAAAATTGCTCAAAATTCTTGACTTGACCGTGAACTTTATATCATTCTGACCATGATTCTGACTATGCCTGAATTTCACCGCTTGTCAATTTTTTGGTCAATCAAGGTTGCAAGTTGTATTATTGTTCATTCATTAAACTGTGAATGAATGGAAGAATCCTCAATGAGTCTTGCATAATATCTCGGTCGCTTCAAGCCTGTGATACAGTGAGGGAGAGAATGGAGAGAGAGAATTCTATTAATAGAAGAGCGCTTTGTCCAGTCCAGCCCGATAGCAGATAACTTTCTCGTGCGCCTTTGATAGCGCAGCGCAATCGGAAGATCACATTTCAACTCGAGGGGTGAAATAGAGGTCATCGCTTCATTTCACAAAAAGAAATAGCGCAGAATAATCTGGAAGTTTCATTCGTGTCTCTAAAAAGGAAAGGAATTGAAAAAAATAAAGAAAATAATGAAATGAAAAAGGAAAGAAATTAAAAGAAAGATTAGAAGAAGAGAGAAAGAGAAAAAGAATGAAAAGAGGGAGGTAAAAAAAGAGGAAAGAGAAAAATATACCAGAACTGAAACCATTGCCATATGTATAAAAATCCCTTAGCTGAAGAAAACAAGAAGACGCAAGAACCCTCAGAAAAAAAGGATAAGAAAACTTCCGTTCTCCACAAAAAAAACGAAAAAAAAAATCTACAAAAAGCCACAACCAAACGCAGAAAACCAACAAAACACCGACCCCACCGCCCCACCCACAAACCATCAACCCCTACACCAGCCACCCACCCTACGCCCCCCCCCCCCCCCAACCCATCCCCCCCCACCCCCCCCCACCTTTCACTCCCCCCCCACCCACCCCTCCCCCCCCCCCACACCACCCCCCCCCCCCCTCCCCCCCCCCCCCCCCCCCCCCCCCCACCCCCCCCCCCCCACCCCCTCCCCCCCCCCATCCCCCCCATCCGCCCCCCACCCTCCCCCCCCCCCCCCCCCCCCCCACCCCCTCCCCCTCCCCCCACCCCCCCCCCCTCCCCTACCCCCCCCCCCCCCCACCCCACCACCCACCCCCCCCACCCCCCCCACCCCCCCCCCCCCCCCTCCCCACACCCCCCCCCCCCCACCCCCACCCCCACCCCTCCCCCCCCTCCCCCCCCCCACCCACCACCCCCCTCCCCCCCCCCCCCCCCCACCCCTCCCCCCACCCCCCCCCCCCCCTCCCTCCCCCCCAGCCCCCCCCCCCCCCCCCTCCCCCCCCCACCCCCCCCCCCCCCCCCCCCCCCCCCCCCCCCCCCCCCCCCCCCCCCCCCCCCCCCCAGCCCCCCCCCCCCTCCCCCCCCCCCCCCCCCCCCCCCCCCCCCCACCCCCCTCCCCCCCCCCCCCCCCCACCCCCCCCCCCCCCCCCCCCCCCCCCCCCCCCCCCCCCGCCCCCCCCCCCCCCCCCCCCCCCCCCCCCCCCCCCCCCCCCCCCCCCCCCCCCCCCCCCCCCCCCCCCCCCCCTATAGGCCTGTGATAATATCTATTATCTCCCCCCCCCCCCCCCTCCCCCCCCCCCACGCTCATCACATCATACATATCAACCTCTCATCCCCCCCCCCCCCCCCCCCCCCCAACCCCCCCCCCCCGACCCCCCCCCCCCCCCCCCCCCCCCCCCTCGACCCCCTCCCCCCCCCCCCCCCCCATCCCCCAGAGCATTAGAGAGTGGCTCGCGTGTCGCCCCCCCCCCCCCCCAACCTCCCCCCCCCCCCCCCCCCCCCCCCCCCCCCCCCCCCCCCCCCCCCCCCCCCCCCCCCCCCCCCCCCCCCCCCCCCCCGCCCTCCCCCTACCCGCCCCCCCCCCCCCCCCCCCCCCCCCCCCTCCCCCCCCCCCCCCCCCCCCCCCCCCCCCCCCCCCAACCCCCCCTCCCCGCTTCATGTCGAACCCCTACATCCCTACTCTCCCCCCCCCAAACCCCCCAACCCCCCCCCACCTACCCCCCCCGCCCCCCCCCCCCCCCCCCCCCCCAGGTCCCCCCCCCCCCCCACGCCCCCCCCCCCCACCCCACCCTTCCCCCCCCCCCTAAAATCCCCTACCCCGACACCCCCCCCCCCACCCCACCCCCCCCCACCCCTCCCTCCCCCTCTCCCTCCCCCCCCGCTCCCCTCTCCCCCACGCCCACCCACCTCCCCCCCCCCCCCCGCCCTCCACCCCCCCCCCCCACCCCCCACCCCCCCCACCCCCCACCTCGCCCCCCCCACCCCCCACCGCCCCCCCGACCCCCCCCCCCCCCCCC